>VZTR01021088.1:12722-64285 GCA_013400775.1 Chaetops frenatus | reverse complement strand
CCCCCCCCCGGCCCGCCAATGGCGGCGGCTCCGCTGGTTTCCACGGCAACGCCGGGGGAGCGGGGTCTGGTGCCTATTGATGAGGCGGAGGCGGCGGCGGCGGCGGCGGCGGGGGGCGGCCGCGCTCAGCCAGCAACCCCCCGCATCCCCCCCGCACCGGGGCCGCGGAGCCTCGGAGCCCCGCACGCCGCCGGGACGGGGACTTGGGGACAGCGCCGGCCCGAGCCCGTGCTCGGCTCTGCCCCAGGGCTACTCAGCTCTGGCCCTGGATACCCGACTCTGCCCCCAGGATACCCAGCTGTGCCCGGNCCGCCGCAACAGCATCCCCGCAAACGGGGCTGGCTCCGTCCCGCACCGGGAATGGCTCCGTCCCCGCCTGGATCCGGGGCTCACCGTGCGGAGGCTGCTCCCGCCGCCCTCAGCCCCCTCCAATTCTGCCTGATTCTATCCCAGGGATATCTGGGTCTGCCCCAGGGATGCTCAGCTCTGCCCCAGGATGCCTGCTTTGCTGCAAGGAATCCCATATCTGCCCCGGGCATGCCCGACTTTGCCCTCGGGATGCTCAGCTGTGCCCCAGGACGCCTGGTTCTGTCCCAGGCATGTTTGNCCGCGCCCCGGGCCGCCAATGGCGGCGGCTCCGCTGGTTTCCACGGCAACGCCGGGGGAGCGGGGTCTGGTGCCTATTGATGAGGCGGAGGCGGCGGCGGCGGCGGCGGCGGGGGGCGGCCGCGCTCAGCCAGCAACCCCCCGCATCCCCCCCGCACCGGGGCCGCGGAGCCTCGGAGCCCCGCACGCCGCCGGGACGGGGACTTGGGGACAGCGCCGGCCCGAGCCCGTGCTCGGCTCTGCCCCAGGGCTACTCAGCTCTGGCCCTGGATANTCCCAGGGATATCTGGGTCTGCCCCGGGGATGCTCAGCTCTGCCCCAGGGATATCCAATTATGCCTGATTCTATCCCAGGGATATCTGGGTCTGCCCCAGGGATGCTCAGCTCTGCCCCAGGGATATCCAATTCTGCCTGATTCTATCCCAGGGATATCTGGGTCTGCCCCAGGGATGCTCAGCTCTGCCCCAGGATGCCTGATTTGCTGCAAGGAATCCCATATCTGCCCCGGGCATGCCCGACTTTGCCCTGGGGATGCTCAGCTGTGCCCCAGGACGCCTGGTTCTGTCCCAGGCATGTTTGCACACTTTCCTTCCGTGTGAGCTAAACCTCGGTACCTCCCAGACACACCGTGCTGGAAACAACCCTCTTCTGAAAAGGGCTGGGCTGTGCCTTCAGCACGCCCGGGACAAGAGGCAGAGAGAGGGTGGTGCGGGCAGGTAGGGAGGGGGTGGCCATCCTGGGGCCATGATGTGATTCCTTCTGCTGCAGGAATGGGTCAGGGTAGATCCCACCATCCTCCACCGCTGAGATCCCCTCAGTTCCCACCCATGGCTGCTCCCCCTGGGGAGGTACCAGGCAGGCTCAGCAGGTGCTGAACCAGGGTGGAAGAACACCTAGGCACTGCTCAGGACAAGCAGGTTTCATTAGGAGGCAGCAGCAGTGGGAGGAGAAATGTGCCCTGATAGGATCTCGTGTGGCTGGCGGCCTTCTCAGAACCCAGCTTGTTTTGTGCTTCCACTGCCCTGTGCTGCTCCTGCAAAGGTGGGTCCAGCCAGGTGCAGGGCCAGGGAGAAGCTGGTTGGTCTGGGCTCCAGCCAGCACATGTGTAAGATTCTTACATTGGTGATCCAGGGACGGCTGAGGAGATCAGAGCTTTACCTACATAAAAGCCCAGCCAAGGCCTGGAGAAGCAGGGCTCACTGATACTCCTGGCCCAGCACCTGCAGGTCCTACAGGCAATTAAATCTAGTAATTGCCTGATGAGTCTTCCTGAGGTCTTCCCCTGGTTTTGGGGATTCCAGCAGGGACTGGAGTGGGCAGTGGGAGCTCTGCTGTGGTTTTGGCTGGGAAGGAAGCATGAGAATGAGCATGAGGGGCCAAGGCAGCCCTGAGGGAAGTCCCCAGGGTGTGGGGCACCTCCAGGCTGAGGCGATTGGTGGGTGCCATCCCATTCCCACCCTCCCCTGGGAATGGCTCCAGCCCATGCCTCCCGTCTCTGCACGAGCCACGCTGGTGGCTGCAGGGACGAGCAGTGACACGAGTGGGCACCTGCAGAGCCCTCCAGCTCCCATTCCCACCTCCCACCTAGGAAAGGAATGTGCTGGGCTGGCCCTGCCAGGGGTCACGGTGAGTCCCAGCCAGCGTGGCGTGGTGTGGCAACACCAGCTCAGGCACTGGGGCAGTGGGGGAGAGCCTGGCTGGGCTCTCTCGGCCCCTACAGCCCTTCCAGAGCCACCCCTGAGAGTGCTGGGATGGGCACCTGCACCCCCCACCACCCCCAGAGGGGTCTCAGCCCCAAACCCTGCCCTGCTTGGGGCATTTTTGGGTCAGCAGAGCTGTAGGGCCTGGGGACTCCCCAGCCTGTGTGGCATCAACCAGGCAATGAGTGAACACAGCGAGGTCCTGCCGAGACTGGGACCTCACCCCCCAACAGGGAGAGGACACATTTCCTTGCAGGGACCTGCTCAAATGCCTCTGGGATGGAGGGAGGGCTTGAAAAAATGGAGGGGTTTATTTTAACAAAACAGGAAAAAAGTAGCAGTTTCTGTTTTGCTGCTCTCAGCAATAACCACGTTTCCAACTGTCTCTCCCAGCAGTGACCACTGAGCAGTAGCTGTAACCACGATAGTCCTTGGTCATGAAAACTGGATATTTATCCTTCCTAACACTTGAACGCACATTATTAGGAGGTAAATTTCCAAAGCTTTTGCACGTTAAAAATGTGAATTTGCTTTTTCCTCCTGGCACTCACAAACTGAAAGTTGCTCAGGGCAGTCCACAGTGGCTGCTTGGGGTTTTTTTAGTCCTTTTTCGTTTTTACTGTTTAAAAACTTGTCTCCTTGTGACCATGACGACAGTTTTGATTTGATTTTTTTTCCTTCCACATCCCCTTTGAACAGCCACGAAGCCAGGGAATGTGGGAAAGCTGGGACAGCAAGGAGAAGTAAAACACCCCAGTCCTTTCTGGACAGCTCAGTGAAAGAAAAATACCACAAACTCAGCAAACCCACCCGAGTGATCCTGAGACCAGCATAAGTTTTACAAAATATAAAAACTTTCCACTGACATTTGGGTTCATAAAAGAAAGGAAAAAGAAGTATTTTTAATATTTTTTCTACTATTTTTAGATGCTGTGTTCCACGGGCAGGACATGGGGAGTCGAAGACAAAGGGAAGATGCTGGAAGGGGTTTTGGGAGCTGATATTTGGGAACAAGGACCAAACCTCCTCTGTGGAGGCTGGATTGGTTTTAGACCCCCAGGAAACACAGGCCGGGGTGTGTGGCTGGAGGGAGACGAGGATTGTAGGGGGATTTTTTGGCTTCACGTGGCCTTGTGACCACAGCTGGGGCTGCCATGCGACACAGCAGCTTTGCTGGTGACCCTCGAGGGACTGAAGGGGACAGTCCTGTGTCAATGGGCTGAGATTTGCTGGCCACCACTCCCAGCCATGGTGTCCCCAAGGCTCCCCAGGGCTCCAAAGCTGGGATGACCCCACTGCACGTGTCCCTGGGCACGGCAAAGAGCTTTTCCCCAGTTCTGCATTTCCCAGGAATTGTGTAAAAAAATCCACAAATAATACCAAAAGAGTTTTATTTCGCAGTCCCTCACGCCGCTGAACCCAGCAGCTACCAGGAGCCCCACCTTGCCTCCCCTGCTGCATGTGGCCATCACTGCCCAGCTCCTCCCAGGGCTTCACCACGTGGAAAATGAAGATGAGGGGAAAAAATGTGCATTGGAGGCTCTGCTGCCTACCTGGCCTCCCTGTCTGAGGCTCGCTCCAACACGATGGTCCCTTCAGTGGCACTCAGGGGACACTGGGCTGGCAGCCCCTCCCACCCACGTGGCCATCCCAGGTGCTGGGGGACACGTGGGGACCAGCAGAGCATCCCCGGGAGGGCAGTGGAGCTCTTGGAGGGTGCTGTGAGCCAGGCAGGGCCCGCGGCGGCTCCCGATGGGCGCGAGGGTCCCGCGCCGCTCCGTGCTCTCTTCTCCGTAGCCCACAGTACACTCATCCATAAAGTAGGAAACACTACACCCTGCAGTGCTGTTTAGTAGTGCTTTCTACTTTATGGGTGACTGCACTGTCTCTCAGTCGCTGTCGGCGGCCGCTCTCCTCCGGCGTGGAGCTCCTTCCCCCCACGTGTGGCCCTGCCACGGGGCCACCTCTGGCCTCTGTGTGGCCAGGGACTGGCAGCTCTGGTCTGGCCCCGGCACAGAGAGCCTCTGGCAGTGTGACCTCCAGGGAGCCATGCCAAGCATGGAGGACACCCTTATCCCACAGGGGAGATCCTGCCTTGCCCTCCCTTGTCTCCCCAAAACCCCCGTCCTGAGCACAGAGGACATCCTCACCTTGTCCCCATTGGTGAGACCCTACCTCATACCCCATAGTCCCACCTCGAACCCTGTCCTGGGCACAGGGGACATCCTCACTTTTTCCCCAAGGCAGGGAGGTCACTTAATACCTCATCCTGGTCATAGGGGACAGTTTTGACTCATTCCCAAAGGAAGGACCCCACATCACAGCCCATCCTGGTCACAGGAATAAGCTTTCCCTTGTCCCTCAAGGAGGGACTCCACCTCAGACCCCATCTGGGTCACAGAAAACCCAAATGCCTGGTCCCTGTTGGTGGGGACCCCACACCAAACTCCATCACGCCCTCTCATCCTGGGCACAAAGGGTGTGTTTGCTTTGACCCCATGGGGACACCTCCACCTCATACCCCAACTCATTCCCAAAGGACCCCCTTGCCTTGTCCCCACAGGGGAGATTCCACCTTGAATTCCATCGCTGCCTTGCAGACCCCACCCTGGTCTCAGAGGACCCCCATGTCTGGACGCCAAGGGTGAGATCTCACCTCAAACTCCATGTTTGTCCCTCAAACCCCATCTGCATCACAGAGGGCCCACTGTGCCATGTCCCCATGAGGGGATCCTACCTAAATGGCACCCTGGCCACAGAGGGTTCCTCTGCCTTGTCCCCGTGGCCGCGAGCCCATGGTGTAACAGGGACCCCCTTGCATTGCCTTGTCCCCATGCTGGAGATCCTGTGCCAACGGGTCCCTCTTGAAATGTCCTCATGGGGACCCTCCTTGTTCTACCGTCCTTTCCTGAAGTCCCCTTTGCCCGGAGGCCACAGGAGCTCCCCTTGGGCCCACCCTCGCCCCACCTGCCAGACACACAGAGACCCTTTGGATGCCCCCACAGCCCTCCGGGGTTACCTGCAGGTCCCCACGACTGAGACCACCCAGCCCCACGAGCCTCACCTGCCTCTCCAGCCTCCACGTCTACCCGGTCCCATCCCGGCTGCCACCAAAAACCCCCTGGCTGTCACTTCTTCTTTGGGCACTTCCCGCCTCCACCCTCCTGCCAGCACAGCACCTCCTCCCCGGCCGCCCCACCGTGCCCCCCTGGTGGGGAGGACCCCCTTACCTGTTATCGGCCCCTGGCACCCACTGCCCCCCTCGCGGTGGCCTCAGAGCCACAGCTGCCCCTGGACACCCCATGCTGCTCCTCCAGCACCCCGCGGGCGCTCGGTGGGTCCCCCGTTACCGGGTCGGGGCTCGGGTGGCCTTCGCTGGGCGCCGATGGCCCACGCTGGGTGTGGGTGACCCCCGCCAGGTGCCGGTGGCCCGCACCGGGCATGGAGGTGAGTGCCAGCTGCTGGCGGCCCAAGCCGGGCGCTGCTGGACCGTGCCGGCTGCCGCTGTCGTGGGGTGCTGCATGGGGGGCTGGCCAGGGAGCAGTGGGGCCCTGCGGGGCGCAGGGGCTGCTTTTAACCCCATCCTGCCCACGTGGCCCCGCCACAGGAAGAGCCGCGGCTGGGGAGCCGATAACGGTGCCGGTCCCACCCAGCGCCGCCCCGCAGCCCGACCGCAGCCGGCCCAGCACCGCGCCAGGAAGCACCAGCCGGTTACGCTCTCCTGGGCTTTGCTGCTGACAGCGACAAACATGTTTGTGAAAAAAAAAGAAAAAAAAAAAAAAAAAAAAAAAAACAAAAAAAAAAAAAAGAAAGACAGAAAAAAAAGGTGTTTGCACAGGGTGACAGTAACTGAATCCACCTCCCACGGCTGCTCGGCTGCACCATCTTTGCCCCATCCTTGTGGTCAGACCTGCAAGGGCGCAGCTCCTGCCCACGGAGGGTCCCACGGAGGGTCCAGCAGCCTGTGGTGGGGGCTGCCTGGTCCTCGGGGTGAAGCAGAGGGGACACGGGTGCCAGCAAGTCACAGGCCCTAAACCTGTGCTTTAGGAAACACATGGCGCAAGAGGCTTCCTGGAGCCTCTCACTCCCTCAGGGCTCTGCAGCACCAAACTTCCCCCGGCCCCGGGCAGCTCTAGTGACCAACAGGGATGTGAGGCCCCGGGAAGAAAACCGAAAACTGGATTTGGAATTGGCACATCCAGCTCGCAATGGCCCCGGTGATGGCACTGGGCTGGTGCTGGGACATGGAGCAGGAGGATTTGACATGGCCAGCACCGCCCCATCCCAGTGCCAGGGGAAGCCCATCACTAAAGTAGATCAAAACCTACAAACTGAATCCCCAAAAGTGACCGTAAATGGGGCCATGTCTATCCCTGCACTGGTTTTCACGTGCCTCTGCAAAAGGTTTCTTTTTAGGCCAACGCGAGTCACTCTCAGCATTGATAATCTGGACGGAAAAGTATAGAAAAACGGTACTGGTGAGGTTTCCAGGAGGCAAGGGGAGAGCAAAGCCAAAAATAACTGAGCAGCAGCACAGGCAAAAGTGATTTGACTTGAGCTGCATGTGTGCTGATGGCAACAGGTAAAGGAGGCTTTAGGAGAGAGGGAATTACCTGGGAAAGACCTTTCCAAACCAAGGCTGAACTGGTGGAAGTTTCAGAGGAAAAAACCAACCAGAACTGGCTGGAGTGAGCCCATCCACCAGCCCAGCAGCCCTGTCCCTGTGCCCTGGCCTGCCAAGGGCTGTCCTGTCTCCCACCCTTCCCTAGCCCTGTGCCTCTCTCCATCTCTTACGGTCACGGGGCTGGGGACACTGTGCCAGAGAGAAATTCAGCAAGGAATGTAAGTGCTGCTGGGGATGTCTCCCACAGCCCTTTTGGCAGCTCTGGGCCCAGGAGCATTGTGGTGGGGCCTGTGGTAGGCCACTCGTCCATGACAGAGGCCACCACATGCAGGCTGGGTCCATGGGGTGGCCTCCTGCTGCCAGGTGACTTCAGGTGCCTCCCAGACTGGCCCTCCTGGGGACCTGAAATGTGTAAATATAATTTTTGGTGTGAACCACAGAATATCCCCATTTGGAAGGGATCCCCAAAGATCATAAAGTCCAGCTCCTGGCCCTGCACAGGACACCACAACAATCCCACCCCGTGCCTGAGAGCAGATTGTTGCCAACCCAGAGCCCATGCTGGAGACATCCTCCAGTGCCATCAGGCACCTCAGTGCCATGGGACAGTCCCCAGCAGTGGTAGGTGCCATCACAAGGGGTGGAAGCTGCACAGGGTACAGCCAGCCATGCTCTTACAGCAGAGAAAGGAGCCTTTTGGGGGGCAACCAGAGAGAGATTTGGCCCCAGAGGTACTGCTGAGGGACTTTTCCCCTGTGCCCCAGGGTCAAGGCCGTGTTTCTGGCTGATGACAAGCTGGTCCCTGGTAAATACTGCAGGCTGGGAGGAGGGGACAGGATGAGAAGTCAGGCCCAGTGAGGAAACCTGAGTTTGAGGCTGACCACAGGGCAAAGCAGGATGAAGATATTTCCCAACAGAGACGGCTGGGGAAGATGGTTCCCAAGGACAAGATGTCAGGGCAGAGTGACGCACGTGGCCAGAGCTGGGGATGTGCAGGATGGCAGCGGGGAGGGAGCTGTGCCTTCCCTAAACAGGCTCCCCAGCAGAGCCCTGCCCAGCACCTGCCTGTGCTGCTGAGGGGCCGTGCAGGGGGGCCACAGGCGCTTTCCCAGCAGAGAGAAGTGGGGGGAGGTGACGCTTCCTCTTTCCCCAGCCCAGCACGGATGGGGGATATGACATTTTGGGTCCTGAGCTGGTTTCCTTCTGCCTGCACGGGTCCCAGAAAGGAAGAAATCAGCAGATCTGGTTCCTTGGGCTCTGATGAGGTCTCTGAAAGTCTCCAACTGATGATGAACTTACCCCTTTCCCCAGCCATTGGTTAATTTTTCTGGCTGGCAAACAAGGCTGCAGGAGTTCCTACCCCAGCCCTTGGCTCTGGATCGTTTGGTCCTGCTCCACTCCTGTCTGTCTGGAGGAGTTCTAGGAGCTTTTTGGGGTCGAAGGAGGCTGAAACAGCTGTGTTTCCTCCCCTGGGAACCTCATGAGAATATCCAGTCCCAAGCTTTCCCCCACACCCTGCGCACCTGTTTGGCATCTCCAGGGGCTTGCTGATGGACCCGGGGGTGCAGCTCCCTGAGACAAACCGTGTCCCCTCAAGGCAGCGCTGCCCAGCCCTGCCCTCATCTCAGGGTCCCTGAATGAAGGTCAGACACTGCCATGCACCCCAAAACCTGCAGTGCATAGAGCACTGTGGGTCCCTCTGCCCGCAGGGCTGTTCCTTTTCCAGTTAACTCTGCCAGTATCGGGGAGCAGAGGGGAGCAGGAGCCGGGGCCCGGGGCAGCGGCGCTGGCAGGGGGAAGGGCCCTTGTCGGGCTGAGCAGCCCCGGCACTGCGAAAGCGCTGATATTTCTTATCGGCTCACAGCAACTTCCCCTCCTCGCCTGCGGTTGCAGTGCTCACTGCTGGCAGGGGAAGTGCTGCCCTCGGCCCCAGGGCTGGAGGAGACGAGCTCCTGTCAGAGCCTCAGCCTGGCCTGCGAACCCTGCTCGGTGCTGGGGACAGGTGGCTGCCCCAGCACACTCACATGATTCCCATCCAACCAGAGCCCCGTGGCTCCCATCCAACAGGAACCTTGTGGAGGAAGAGGAGGAGGAGAAGGATGAACAGGATGGTCTCACCCAAACCCTCCCTGAGCCACCTCCCCTGCCCTGGGGCCACTGGGAAAGTGACCGGGTGAGCCACTGGATCCACAGCCAAGCTGCAGCCCCTCCTGCCTGGCCAGGCCCCAAAGGAGCCTCATGGTTTCAGCCAGGCCATTGGTAACACTGAAGCTTAATGACACCATTCCCAATGCCCCACATGCCTCTGAGAACGCGGGACAGAGGCACGGGGTGGGGCACAGCTCCCTCTGCTTGACAGTGCAAAGGGTGACCTCCTAAAAGACCCCCGGGACAGCAGGCTCTGAGCTGGGATGCTCAGCTGAGCAGCTGCCAGGGACACCTGCAGCACCAAAAAATCAGGAGTGCCAAGCACTGCCCCTGAGAGCTTTTTGGATGGGAAGAGCATTGTCTGCCACCATCATGGCAAACCTCCAAGGAAGAACTGCAGCACCTGCGGCACGGCCGAAACCTCTGCCCAAAAGAGCGGCTGTGGCAGGAGCATGGGCAGCGCCCCATCTCCCCACCGGGCACGGATGCGGCGCCAAGCGGGATGTTCGGGGCAGCTCCCCGCGTGTTCCCAGCCCCACGCCCCTGCCCGTGCCCCCCGGTGCCCCTGAGGCCGGGCAGGAGCGAGGCCGTTAAAAAGTGACTCAACCAGAAACTGCCGGGCCGGGGAGGCGGCGGGCGGGAGGCAAATGAGAGCGCCAAGGGAAACCTCAAAAAGGCGAAGTGACGCGGGCGGGCGGGGACACGGCGCTGGATTTGCCCAAATATGGACAAAATCGCGGCCCGGCTGCGCCAATGGCGGGTGCGGGGCGGTTGGGCTGGGGCTGCTCCGGCACTTTCCGTGTCACCTGCTGCCACCGGCCGCGCAGGTGGGGGAAGGGGGCCCCGCGGGCCGGGGGCTCTGGAGGGGCCTCCACGGCACCCGGTGCTGCACAGATGGGCGAATCCCCTTTCCCCCTCTCCTTGGGATGGAGGATGCTCTGGGACAGAGCCCAGTAGGGATACGGGGACGGAGGGATGAGAACCACCGGGCTGGACTGTGGATTTCCCAGGGCAGAGTGGGCTCAGGAGGTGCAGGGCTGAGCTCTGTGGGTGCAGACCCTGCTCTCCCTTGACCCTGCAGCACAAGGGGCAGGAATAGCTGAGCATCGCTGAGGGCCAGAGACTTGGAGGAAGGGGGTCAGGCACTCAGGGCTGCCAGGAAGCATCTCCCCAAAGCTGGCATTTATGGCACCTTTCCAGGCCAGCTCTGCAGTTCCAAAGCCCCCAGCCTGGCCAAGGGGAGAGATGCTGCAGCCACTGGAATGTGTTGCCCAGTACCTGGGCTGTTTGGGGACCAGAGGTGCAATGTCCTTTCTGAACACAAGTCCCAGGGCTCTGTTTGGGCACCCAGTGGCTCTTCTGCAACTGCCCATGCTGAAAGACCATTCCCTTGGAGGGGAAAAGCCCCTTCCAGCCCAGAACCAGCCTGGGTGACATGCAGCTGGCCAGGAGGGAAGGATAAGTGCCACCTGGGATGCAACATGAGGTCTGGGAGAGCTGTAGTCTCATTTTGCCATGTGCCCTCAGGAAACGTGTCCTCAGCACCCCCAGCCACCTTCACTACCGAGCAGAGACTCCACTCTGCCCCTCCCAACACTTGGCATCTCCCTTCCCATGACTGAGCAGACCAGGGAGGTGAGAGCTCTCAGTCTAGAGGAGGGTTGGGACCCCCCACCAGACTCCAGAACCCCAACTCTTTGGGCAGACCCGTGGGTTTGGAGGTATCTACCAGGAAGCAGTTTAGGGCTCTGCAGACAGCCCTGAGCTCACAAGGGATGGATGCTTCACTTCCAGGTGCCCTTTGCAGTCCTCTGTCAGGAACCCACCAGCCTCTCCCCTTCACAAAGCACAGCCTCCTCCTTCCACTGCAGTTCCTCAGGGGAAAACACCCAGAGGACCCATCATGCACTGGAGCTCCCTGTTTTCCTAGCAGATCCCCTGAGCAGGGAGCACATCCCAGTTGCTTGCCCACCTGCCTCCATCCCAGTGCACCAGGGATCCCTTGGGATGGGCACGTGGCACCTGGGCCTCGTTCCTGCCATGCTTTGAGAGCTTTTGTAGTTTGCCCTCTCCCCCATTCCCCAAACTGCCCCCATCCTACTGCTGCTCAGATCTGGCCCTGGGCCCCTCCTCTCCCCACATCAGACACAAGCCTCAGTGGCTTCTGCCCATCTGCCCTGACATGGAGGTGACAGGCAGGATGGGCACCCATTCCTGGCATGCCCCAGGCTTTGCCATGCTCACTGCAGCAGCATTTCACTCCAGGTACCAGCACAACTCAGGTCATCTTCCCTATCACCTCCACCTGCCAAGGTCTCCTCAGCCAGTTTCCAAGGAAAACAGTCGTAAACTGGGGTTTATTTGGGGCTTCTCCCCCACCCCTACCACCCAAGGGTTTCCACATCCCTGAGGTAAGGGGCTCCCCCCAGGCATACAGGGTGGCCAAAAGGCACCTGGGAAAGTCCAAGTCCACACTGAGAGCCAGTGAAGCAGGAATGATTCTCAGAGAGTAGGAGCACTTCTCCTGTCAGGAAAGACTGAGAGAATTGTAATTGTTCAGCACAGAAAAAGAAACCTTGGAGTGACCTAATTGTGGCCTTCCAGTACCTGAAGGGAAATTACAGGAAAGATGGAGACACGCAATTTACAACGGCCTGGGTTAGATGGGATATTGGGAAGGAATTATTCCCTGGGAGGGTGGGGAGGCTCTGGCACAGGGTACCCAGAGAAGCTGTGGCTGTCCCATCTGTGGAAGTGCCCAAGGCCAGGCTGGACAAGGCTTGGAGCAGTCTGGGACTGTGGAAGGTGTCCCTGCCCATGGCAAGGTGGGGAACAAGATGGTCTTTAAAGTCCCTTGCAAGCCAAACCATTCTGTGATTCCAGGATGCTCCTGCCAGCTCCGGCAGCACCTCACTGTACCAGGCACAGAGCAGCCCTGGGGCAGAATGGACCTGGGCAAGGTCCAGTGTGCTCTCATACACGTCCTCCTTCTCCTGAAGGCCGGGTGGTGCAGGTGAGAGGCCGAGGGCCGCTCTGACCCGGCTGTGCACAGGTCCCCGTCCCCGGCAGCACCGGAGGGGCCCCGCGCAGGTGGGGACAGGCATTTCCCGGCAGCTGCCTCTGCAGAAGCACCGAGGGCTCTGCGGTTTGGAAAGTCACTTTTCTCGCCCGCAGGGAGAGCCGGGGTATCGGTTCTCAAAACCCGCACGAAAATCCACTGGCTCGTGTTTCCTGCCCCGCTGCCGGGGCTGCCCTGGCCCCGCCGCCCAGAGCTGCCGGCTTGCTCGGGATGCCAAACCTGCAGCATTTTCGGGCCTGGCCGAAATATTTGAGCGTCATTTGGTGCAGGGGGAGGAGCCATCCTGACTCACATCTCAGCTCCCAGCCCGTTGCCGCTTTTCTCTCCCGATTCCCACTCCGGCTGCCGCCGCACATTTTTCCTCCAGTTTCTTCAACGTGAGAGCTCCCTGCCCTACTTTTCGCAGAGAATAAAGCTCCGCATCGTTTGCTTTTTTGCTGGTACCAACCCCAGACAGTTCCGGGGCCGGATTCTCACGGAAGGGCTCCTTTTGGGAGCCCTGCGGGAGCAGTGGGTCGCCGGGGCTGTGGGATGCGGGTCCGGGAGCTCGCAGGGAACGAGCTCAGGGGTCAGCCTGGTAAGGGGCACCGCGTTCCTGGGAGCGCTGCAGGCACAGGAGCTGCTGCTTTCAAGGACCACCACGTTCAGTTTCCTCACTGGGGTGGCTCCTTTGCACCTGCACTGCAGCTCCTGCCAGTCCTGCTCTACCTATCCTGGAGCACTTGGGCTTCTAGCAGAAGACCTGGTGAGATCTCTGCAGGGTTTCCAAACACGCTCAGTTTCCCCGAGAGGCACAGTGACACTGCTCCCTGGGGACAGTTTCCTAAGCGAAGTTCCCAGCCCCGAGCGGCGACTGCAACTTCCCAGGAAGGGAGATTAGAACCACAGAGCCTCAGCCCCACAGCAACTCAGCCAAACAAGCCTATCTTGCTCAGGGTCCCTCGTCACCTCCTCTGCATCATGGGGCCAGGGGACAAGGGTCCTGGGTGCTGATGCGGCTCCAGCCTCGGGGCAGCTCCAGCATGGCCATTCCCTGCAGCCAAGGGAAGGCAGCAGGGATTGAGAGGTGCTATGAAACGGCAGAAAATGGAGCTGGTGTCTCAGTCGGTCTCCAGCAGTTGCCCAGTCTCAGCACGAGGCCGTGCTGCCACCCCGTGGCACTGCCAGCGTGAGGCTCCCTCGGCTGGGCACAGCAGCGAGGTGGGTCTGTCATCCAGCATCCTCCCAGCCTGGCTGAAGCCAAACCCTTGCTGCCCAGACCTCTCCAGCCAGCTGGGGGAAGAGCCACCCACCTCATCCTCCTTGTCCCCTCCCATCCTGAACGTGTCAGGCTGCCCAGACAGCCCTGGCTGCAGCCTTCCCAGACCCTTCCACAGGGGATGAATGTATCTGGGGATCTCAGGTCACCCTGTGCCCCTCATGGCACAGCTGGGCCGAAATTGCCCTCCAGAGCCCAGAGGTCCATGCCCAGAATGCCTAAACCTGAGCCCTGGGTTGCTGGGACAGTCACATCCCTCTGTCCCACAGGCCTGACCTACCAGGAGCTGCCAAGGTCCATCTCCTGCCCAGACTGCAACCCAGCAAGCCTGAAGGGTGATTCACAGGCAGCTCAAGGGCTTTGATTTCACCAGGGATGTGTGAAAGTCATGGTCAACTCGCCCATTTGACTGCAGAACTGAACCTGCTGCTCTGTCTTTCCAAGAGGAGGGTCCAGCCCCCCGACCAGGTGCCGATGCGCTCTCAAGCTCTTCCCACAAAATGGGATCTGTACCTGGAGAAGTTTATGGAGCTCAGAGCCCAGCAAGGACTTGACTTGGCCCTGGTCTCCAGAAGGTGGCTCAAGCCACCTTCCCCTCCAGCCCCTCTGTGCTCCAGGCTTCTCCCACCACACATCTGCTCCCCATCTCCACAGGAGGCCAGGCTATGTCTGACCTGGGGCACCTGGGACTCACTTCTCATGGCCAGCTCTACAAACCAGAGCAGTGCAGAGAGGGCATCACCTCTGCACTCCTGGCAGTGCCACTCCTCAGCCAGTCCTGAATTCCCTGTGCTGCAGCTGCTCTCATCCCAGACAAAGTGCAGTTCTAAGCCTGTGTCACTTTTCCACTGTGTGCCTCTAAAAAACAAAACCTGAGCTTTCCAGCTCCAGGATCATCTCAGGCAAAAAAAAAAATCACAGAGCTACTGATCAAGGACTGGGCCCTTCGTGATCAGTGACTGCTGCTGAACTGAAACAAAAGAAGTCAAGCAAGAGCCATCAGCTAAGGAGGCTGAATCCCTCAGGAATTCAAGTGCTACAGACACTAAGCTGACACTTGTAACAGATCACCAGAAATAGGAGGTTGGGTGGGTGTTTCTGCCGTTTGTCCACCCCTCCTGTGTGCAAGGCCTGGTGCTGCCTCCCAAGCACACCAGCAATGGGCTGGTCCTGCTCTGCCTGCTCTGGAGCTCAGCAACAGCCAATGGTCCTGGAAGGTCCATCCTGCTACCACATCCCTCATACAGTACCTGCAGGCCCAGGGCTCTGTGACCTCCATGTAACCACCTCCACATCACCATTATCTGCTCCATCCAGCCGGGAGCTGCAGGTTTCCCACAGCACAGCCAGGGCAGGATCTCCCTCTCGAGGCAGGAATGTGGCCCAAGGCACAAACAGTGACAATCACAGGCTTCCAACAGTCTGGCACAGGTAGGGGGGTGAGTGTGAGCCCCTCCAAGTCACCACCCTGCAGTGGTAAAACCAGTGACAGCTGGACCCAGCCCTGACCAGGCAGTGGGTTTTATTGAACTATTTACACAGCTATTTCCCAAATCCCCTCTTTCCTACACCAACTGTAAAAAAGCTTGGGCATCACGATTAAACACCCTTTCCCAGCCCTACTCACACCCTCCCCACCAGCAAGGCTCAGATAAATGTGGTGTGGCCGAGTCCAGAGGTACTGAGCAAGGGGAGCTGAGCCAGCACACTCCAAGTGCAGCCCAATTCCCTACAGGATAAAGCTCAGAGGTTTTGGAGCAGTGCCCACTGCCTCTTCCACACAGCACTGGCATCTCCAGGCAGCACAAGAGCCCTTCAGGTTTTTATGGCTGTGTCCCGAGACTTGTAAGCTACGCCACGGCTCTTCAGCTCTCGGACGATCCCTGCAGCAAGGAGACAAACACAAGTCAGTCTTCTCCTGGAATGAGGAGCCCTGGGAACATCTGGTGCTTCTGTCATGTAGAACTGGACAATCATGGAATATCCTGAGTTGGAAGGGAAGGATTCACAATGATCACGGGGGTCCAGGTCCTGGCCCTGCACAGACATCCCAAAAACTCCAGCCTGTGCATCCCTGGGAGTGCTGTGCAAACACTCCTGGAGCTCTGGCAGCCTCGAGGCTGTGACCATCCCCTGGGGAGCCTGGGCAGTGCTCAGCACCCTCTGGGGGAAGAACCTTTCTTTCCCTGATACCTCACTTAAGCCCTAACCCTGGATATTTCAGATATGCCTGGGTTGTGCCAGAAGGCCTCAGCATGTTTCCAGCTCCTTCCCAATGCAGAGCTCAGTCAGAAATAAGGAACCTGGGATTCCAGACACAGCCTTCACCCCAGGGGTTTGGGATTCACTCCTGGGTTAGGAATCTACTGAGGGGCTACATACTGGGCAGGAACTCAGCTGGATGGATGATGCCCTTTCTGCATTCCAGAGATAAGGCAAATCCTCTGCCCTCCACTCCATTTGTAAACACACAAATCCACCATGGCACAAGCCCTTAGTGCAGGAGGAGGGGTGTGCTCACTGGGATTGCCACAACAGCACCCCATCTTGCAAAACCCTCTTCTATGAAGAAAAGTCCATGTTTTCCTGAAGCTGAACAGTTTGAGATGTGCTCACTTTCCAGAATCATTCATTAATCCCAGTTTATCCCTCTGATAGACAGGCTGTAGTCAGCAGTTTACAATATAAACTTCTGGCATGTGCAGTGCTGAACCCTGAAACTCCCTCTCCAGTCCAGCATGTCCTCGCAGTCACCTTTGCTGAACCCATCACCCACATGGCAGGTTCCCAGAGCCCCAAACCCCGACTCCATCAGACAGGTACCTTGGGGCAGGCGGCCAGTCACGGACACTGCATAGACACCTGGCTTGAAGGTACCTGCAGGAAAGAAAACCCCCAGTTACCCCATGTGGAGCAGCCAGGTGGGAATCCTCAACCTGTGCACGTGTCCCCTGACTGGGGGGCAGAACCCCTTCCACAGCCCAAGCAGCAGCTCTCACTGCCCCCAAGAAGGCTTTGCAGAGAAGGGATCCCCAGCTCCCAAATTACTCACTGATCCGCTGCCACTTGGAGACCCAGCTATCCTCAGGGCTCATCATGGCGATGATCCTGCGGGAGGGACGGCAGTGAGGGGATGTCTCCTGGCTGGGTGACCCGAGAGTGCCACTCTGGTGTCCCCAGGCTCCAAGGTGACCGCGGCCGGGCCCAGCCCCACTCACCCGTCGAAGGAGGAGCTGGTGCAGTCATAGACCATCTCGCGGTTGCCCTTCATCTGCAGGTACGCCTCGCAGTTGTCACAGCCGTCATACTCGAACTGGTCGATGGTCTAAGGAGACACGGCTGTCAGGGACCGGGACCGGGAAAAGGGAGGGAACCGCGGGAAGGAGGGTTCAGGGCCAGGGCGGGAAGCAGGACACGGAGCGGCCCGGGCGGGGAAGGGCCATAGCAGGAGTGGGGAGGCCAGGCCAGGGTCGGAGTGATAGACCAAGCGGGGGAAAGATCGGGAAGGTCCAGGCCGGGAAGTGCCGGGACAAGGAGGGGCAGAACGGGCGGGGAAAGGGCCGGGAAGGGCAGGAATGCCGGGGCCGAGAGGGAGAAGAGGCGGCGCAGGGAAGGGCCGGGGCCGGAGCGGGCAGGCCCAGGCCCAGGTGGCGGTGCCGGAGCCGGGGTGAAGGGCCCGGGTAGGGGCTGCAAGGCTTAAAGCCGGGTGGGTGAAGGTCCGGGGCTAGCGGGGAGCAATCCCTGTGCCGGCCCCTGTCCCTGTCACCGGTCCCACCTTGACAAGGGAGCAGAGCAGGCAGGCGCGCAGGTGCCGCAGGTCCTTCGGGACGGTCTCCAGCGAAATCGCAGCCATGGCTGCCCCGGCTCCGCTCCGCGACTGCGCCGCGGCCTCGGGCCCGCCCCGGGACGGGAACGGGAACGGGAACGGGAACGGGAACGGCTCCGGACCCGCCCCCGGCCCTGGACCCGCCCCCAGGACGGGAACGGCCCCAGCCTCGCCCCGGGAACGGGACCGGCGGGCCGGGGCTCTGTCACGGCCGGGCCGGGCCGGCGGTCCCTCCCCGCGGGCTCCTCCGCCGGCGCAGCCCCACGCACAAAGAACAAACGCAGGCAGCAGACCGGTCCATGGATAAATATATTAGTAAATAAATATATTTCTGAGCACATCAGCATATTCACACATCCTTGTGTTTATCGGATATAAATACACAGTTTTGCATATATATAAAACGTATTCTTATTTTTTTTTTTCTGTGTGGTCTTTTTTTTTTTTTTTTTTCCTGGGTCATAATTTATTCCCAAGCCCCGAGAGCCAGGACAGACTCAGCAAAAAACCAAACGAAACAAAAAGCAACAACAAAACGAACCGATATTCACATTTCCAAAGGATCTGAAGGATTTCTGCAGGAAGGGAGATATCTAGCCAGCCTGACCATATGCCCAGTTCAGGGGGTGGGAGCTCTTGGGAAGGGGGTCTCTGGGGAAGGGTTGGGTCTTCAGTTTGGATAGAGGGAGCTTGGGATGCTCTGGCTTCCAGCAGTTTTCCACTGTGACTTTGGATGCAAAGAAGGAAAACGAGCTCTGTGTCACTGTAGGGATGTTGGATAAATTCCATGGTGGAGCCCACAGGCACCGAGCACTCAAAAGGACCACCCAGAAGCCAGAGGTAAAGAACTGTGAGGAACCATTCCCTATTTTCTCAGATATTGCTTTGGATTCCCTTCCACACGGCCAAGGACAGTCATCCATCCATCTACTGAAGAGGATCTTTCAAACCCACCTTTCCCAAAGAGTTCCTCCCGCTCCTCCCCCTGAGCCCCCGCCGAGGCAGACCTGCACTCCAACATTTTCTACTTGAACAGAAGCAGCAATGTAAGGTCAGGAAGCAAGCACTGCCCTGGCAGCCTGGTAATACTGCAGTGGGGAGTGGAGAGGGTGCACGAGTGCTGACTGCTTTCCCAAAGAAGCTTGTGGCTCACAAGTTGAGGAATCTCCTCTTTTGTTAGGGATAAGGAGGGAAAGAGAGGACTTTAGAGCTGCACTTGCTCCTCTGAGCAGTGAAATGCATCCCTAAAGGCTCTCTGCCTTCCTGACGCCTGGAGAAAGCAGTGGGAGCACCCCAATTTCACAACCCTCCCCTCTGTTAAGCCTCTGAGCCCTCTAGGATGGTCAAGGACGTGGAGAGCTGGTTCAGACAAGCCACAGACCAGGAGCACAAGAAGCCAAATGGGGTGAATCCAGACACACTCCTGCATTTTTCCTCTAGTTTAAGACTGACTTCCCTGCACGGGAGAAAACATCTGAGCTTGTGTCTTCTGCTTGTGCTGTAGGACAAGCAAGAGTCTGGAAAGGTCTAAATGTAATTCTGCTAGGTTCTCTGATGAAAGAAATTCAGACTGAAAGGTCCGCAGGGGCCTGGTCACAGGAGACAAGGAATGAGCACTACAAAGGAATAATGTTGGGTTTGAAACAGTGCTATTGGCTGATCACTTGACTGTCAGGGACTGATTAGCAGCTGGAACAAAGATGCCTTTTTCAAGGATTAAAGGCAGCAAACCCCATAAAAAGCTTTCCCACCAACAAAGGAAGGCAGAGGATTATCCTGAACTGGGGCTGCATCACCAGAGTGCTGTCTTGAGAAGCTGCTGCTTCAAAGGACGACACGGGAAGCTTTACTGAGCAGATGGGAAAGCCTGTCCCTACATCAAGTTTCAAATTGCTAGGAGTTATCTTCAGCTCCAGTATTGCATCCTCACCAACACTTCCTTGTGCTTGGGAGCACTTAGTGCCACAGAAATGTGCACTTCACATGGGAATCTGGCTGATTCTTTAGCCTGACTGATCGTTTAGGGCAATGAATTTGACAGGAATTCTCTGCTGTTTGAAAGCTGCATTCATTCTGTATGTTTTGAATTTGGCAGGTTTTATTTTGCTTGAATGTCTGCAAATTATGAGATGTAAGAAGTAAGAACTAGTGACATTCAGAAAATCCCAAAATACCCATAAATTTGGGGTGGGCAGGGGGGGAAGTAGCAAACCAGAGCCTGATGATTTCTCAAGTTTTCTCCCTGAATCATCAAAATGGTGGAAAAGAGAAAACTCCTTTTGAAGGATCATTTCAGGAGTCTCAGAATATGAAGCTAAGGCTGGGTGATGGATAGGGCTCTGCTCTGCATTTATTATGGAGGCTTTTGCTGGAAATTTTTACTGTGTCTTGGGGCAATGAGAGGAAGGAGAGAAGCAGGAGCCCTATGAACTCCAGCATTTTCCATGACTCCTGTGATGGGGACATCTGAGATATGTTTGAAATATGCTCTTAACAGGGCTGGCCATGACAGCTATTTGAGGGTAGGTGGAGGAGTTAGAGGGTGACTGAGAGACTTGTTCACATTGCCAGATGAGAGGGTGGATTCTTTGCAATGGAAAGAGTCTGACCGAGCTCCTTCCCAGAAATGCTGACGTCCCTGTGTCTTCCCCTCTCCTGCTGCTGGCAAACGCAGCCAGTGGCCGAGACGGCGTCAGCTGAGGGACACTGAGGTGACCAGTAGTGGTAAGAATTCTTGGTTTCCACTGAAGTCAGAAGCAGCACCTTGCAGGGCACACCTGTGAGCGGTGAGATGAAGAATAGCTTGTTCCTGTGTCTGAAATAAGCATGGAAAAGTTAATTGAAGAAGTCTGGCTTTTGACCTAAGTGAGGAAATGAAGTCAGGAGCTACCAGGCCACAGAAAGTAATTTCTGCAGCTTTTGGTCTCGAAGGCGTGTTTATTTTTGCAGTGTTTAGCAAAACCTTCTGTGGCATGAAGATGCCAAAATAGCAGCTTGCACTCACTGGGTGAGCTCTCCCTGGGAGCCCTGCCTGGCTCGGAGCGATGCCATGGGATACGAGGGGCTGCCTGTGCCTTCAGAGGAGATGGGGCCTGGAGAGCAGGGCTCTGTGTGGGTCACCCTCAGGGCATGGGGACGTGTCAGGAGCCCATGAGTGGCCCAGTGCTCTTGGCAGTCCATATCTCAGGGAGCAGGGCTGGGCAGAGCCAGATGTGAGCAGCTCCAGCAACATCTGTGTCCACTCCAGCTGCCAGCGAGCCAACAGGCCAGTGTTTTATTAAACTGAGTGCTCGTGGACATCTTGGACCTCCTCTTCAGATCCTGCATTCAAAGAAAAGGAGAAAGAAAAGTGTCAGCTACACCTGGCTGAACGTTCCCAGGCTCTGCAGCTGCTGAGGCCTTGACCCTTGCAATCCAGAGAACAGATGCTGCAGGAAAAAGGGAAACGAAGGGAAAGCTGCTAAAAAAGCCACTGGAACAGGCTCCCCAGGGAACAGTCACAGGCCCGAGGCTGCCAGAGCTCTAGGAGCATTTGGACCCCGCTCCCAGGCATGCACAGCGTGGGATTGCTGGGGTGTCTGTGCAGGGCCAGGGACTGCACTTGATGATCCTTGTGGGTCCCTTCCAATTTAGGATATTCCATGATTCTAGGAAGTTTCTCCCAGTTTTTCAGAAGGAATTTTCTGGCCACCTCCCAGCCAGTTTATTCCTCTAAGGTGAAGTACAATAAAATCTAAAGACAAGACATCAAGCTACTCCTTAAATATTTCAGAAGAGGCAGGCTAAGGGCACCCTGGGATTCACATCACTACTAGCTGTTTGCTTTTGAGGCTTTTTGATGTTTGCTCTTCGTGAAAATCTGTACAGCTGATTCAGAAATTATTAGAAACAGAAAATAACACCAATTCATATCTCACAGAGCCAGGGGGCAAGAGAAACTCCAGGCAGTAAGAGCAGAGAGCAGTGATGCAAGACAGGAATGACACATGTTCCACAGTGTTCGAGAGGTTGCACAAATTGCTTCTGAGCCCAGCTCAGGCCCAGGCTCTTCCCCAGCCCCTTCTGCCTGAAGAATTATTGACAGGCAGGTGCTGAGCAGTTTACTTGGAACCATCCAACAGAAGGGCTGCCTAAAAAGGTGCACCCAAGTCACTGCTCCAGACAGCCCCTTTCTCTCTAAGTCACTGCCTGTTGTCACATATACCACAGTCCCTTCCCAGATGTCTCTCAAGCCTGCCCAGAACTCTTACATAAGGTCAGCATAGCCCAGCAAAGGCACACAGGCATTATTTTTCCTACTTCCCTTTTCCTGAATGTTCCTGAGATCAAAGGAAAGAAATGCCCACACCGAGATTCGTCAAGGGCAATTTAAAACAACTCTTCACAACAAATTCTTGTTAGTTATATATCACCACCTGTAGGAGCAGAGCCTTGAAAATTAAATATGTAGGAAGAAAACAAACAAACGAGATTCTGCTTGGAAAAAGCAGCTATTCAATGGGGGAAAATGAATGCACATGGTGTTATACATGTACACATGTGTGCAAGCATGGCCATAGTACCTGAAGCTGGAGGTTGAGCATATCTTGCATTTGTGACTTGAGTCACAAGTATGTGGAATAAGCCATCTCCAACTGCTTCCCTTGTCACCAGCTTATGTGCAACCCAAAAAGGGACTGTCCAGCTTCAATCCCTCTGTGTTTGGATGCCTTCAGTCTCAAATAGCATTACTAAAATACTTTCTGAAAGCCGTGCCTGCATTAGAGTCCCCTGCTTGTGCTAAGACAAGATCATGAACGTGGAGAGCTGGGAGAACCTCGGCTGCTGGACTAACCATGGCAGAGCAACGACCTGCAGCACACCTTGATGACACCACAGAAATCGTCTTCTTTCGTGTTAGGTTTTAATGGTGGTCTTTTTCTGCCCTCTAATCCCTTTCCCCCTCCCTAGTAAAGATCAAAGACTGACATGAAAGGGACTCAGGATGAGCAGGAGGGAGGAGAGGGGGAGGATGCCGAGAGCGCTGCAGGAGGTGAGATTTCCCAGGGAGAGAAATCAAGAGATTTCATCAGCCTTTGCTGGAGTAATGTGGCTTTCCGATGCTTTCCGGGCGTGGCAGGGCGGTTCAGGAAGCCATCCAGCTGGAATTCACTGCCAGTTGTCTGTCTTCCCTGAAGAGGATCCATCAGCCTTGCTCCAGGATTGAATTTCCAGGGACACAACTGCCAGGTGTGGGCTCTCCCAGGCAAGACAGGAGTCAGAGATGCACCTTTATGCAAAGGCTGCCAAGAACAGGTGATGGAGGTGCGTGAGGCAGAAACTCCAAGGTCATGCAAGGCTCTTTGAGATCATCCACAGCATTATTCCCTGTGATGCCAGTGCATGGCACTGCCTGCACAAGTGGAATTTCTGCAGGGGCTGTGGACCAAGGTTCAGCCTCACTTGGCAGCTGGGAGAGGTAAGCACACACCTGGAGGATGCTGCATCCCACAGGAGCACCAGCAGCTTCTGGAAGCCCTGGTTTAGGAACTTCCTGAGCCAGAGGGTGGATTTGCATCTCTGCATTTACTACCTCTTGATCTGCGCTCTCAAAACCATTTTACTTCTGGCATCTACATCCCCTGGGCAACCAGCACCAGTTTCACTACACACCATGTGTTGCCTTTTGGGTGTTTTAAAGCTTCTGGTTCCCATTTGATGCCATCAATTACTTTGTTCTAAGTACTCTCTTATCTGCCTTCTCCTCTGCTCTCCTAATTTCATATCCTCTCTTTCATATCCTCTGCTAATCACTTTTTTCCCACATGAAAGTCTCACTATTCTTTCTATTTTCTCAGAAAAACCCATCGCTGGGATTGTACCAGATACCTTTCTGCCCTTCCTCCAAGCCTGATTTCCCTTTCTTTTTCCATCCTTTTTGGTGATCAGGAGCTGTGAGATCACCACAGGCTTACACAGCTGCATAAAGGCACTTTCTGCTTGTCCCACATAGTTCCCGGCCAGCTAATGACAATAACAATGATAATAACAATAATGATGGTAACAGTAACGTTGTGAGTTTTATTTAAAAGTGGCTCTGCTCGTGTGTGGCATTTTGTGCTACACAGAGGATTTCACCCACCACCCTCACCAGGCAGCTCAACAGCAGGAGATCCTCCTGTAACACTCTGTGTCCAGTATTAATGCTGACATCCTGATGGATTTTATATGTTACACACTTCGCTATCTCCTATCCTTCTCCAGGATATTTATGAGCTTGCTGGAAGGTTCAGACAGTTGGAGAACTCCACTTTCCTCCTTTTCTGAGTAATTCCCATCCATTAAGTCTGATCTGCACTTGTCTCCTTTTTCAGTGAGTTATTTACTGGTGACAGCACCTTCCCTTTTATCCTTTCAGAGCTTCCTTCCCCTAAAAGACCTGCCAGGTGTTATCTCTCCCTAAAAAAACTGGGTTGCCTCCTCCCCTGGTTTTCACATTCAGCCATGTGCCTACAAGTCAGACCCTGTATTTGAATTTTTAACAATTTGCTTGGCTGGAAAGTCAGGCTCATCGTTCTGTGGCTTCAGCTATTTCCAGCTGATATTGCCCTCACCTCTTCCTCCTGGCTCTGGGCATGCTTAAGAGATTGCAGTCCACGTTCAGGATTTATCAGCTGTGTGCTTGAGCCCTGCAGGATGCCCAGTGGATAATCTGTAGCCCTGGTAATTTGTTAGTCTCCACTGTATTTTAGAAGTGCTCAAACTGGTGATTTGATTCATGGGGGATCCTGCCCCTGAACGGAGCTGTGCCAGGTGAGAACCTCCCCGAGCACTCCCTGGCGATCCTTAATGCAATAAAGGCTGTTGGCTCCTCTGCTCTGCACTTACAGCCCCTGAACATCCCTTAGACCCCTGTTACTCCTTGGATCTGAAGAACCCCAGGCAGCCTTGTCCCTTCTGCTGGAGCTGAAAACGTTTGCATTAGTAGTCTGTTTCACACAAGCTGTTCACAGAAATATTCCCGGGCCTGTCTCCCCATGGCTCTGCACTTCACATGGCATCCAGCTCTGTTCTGAATTCCTTCTCCAGCCACACCTTGGCTTTGGAAGAGCAGCTTCTGAGTGCCCTCCCTGCCCTGCTGCTTGACCAGCCCTTTTCTGGGGTTCTAAATGATCCCTGTGCCCAAAAGCACCATAATCTTTTGACTGCTTATTTTAGCAATATTCTCCTAAGACTCTCCTGTCTACGGAGGCTCCTCTTTGCAGCCTGTTCTAACAGTGTTCTAACCCCAATGCCACCCTCCTTCTACTGAGAGGCAATTGGGGATTTTTGTGTCACTCATCACTGGACTTCACACTCTCCTCAGTGCAGTGTCTCTCCCATGCCACCAGAAGAGACATAAGCTTCCCCTCTCTATAATTTCACCTAGGAATTACAGGGTCCCGCTGTTTGCCTTTTTTTTAAACTGTGTTTCTGAAAAGTTTATGTCAAAACTTTAATTTAAAGCTGGGCTTTCTAATCCATCCACTTATATTTTTAGCCTTATGCCATTCATCTGGAGGCAGAGATGCATTTTTCCTTGGTCTCCTTGTCTGTGTTTTGCATCCTGCTTGCATGGGACTGTCTATTGAAATTGTTCTTTGCTCTTTTTTACTTCTTCTCTATTGATTTATACCTTTCCCAAAGATAAAAAACTAACGTGGTTATAACTCAGAGGTTGTGTTATGTCAGCTAATGTTTTCAGCTTGGTGGCTTTCCTGCATAAGCCCTGCACAAGCTCTCTGCTCTGTCCTCTGCTCCTAATAAAGTTACATCTTGAATTTATGCACTCTCTCAATCTTGCAAGAGAATTCTGACTCTCTGGCTGGCCCTGAAAGCATCCCCAGAAGCAACTGCAGTTAACAGACATAGATCCACAGCACTCTCAGATACATTGGTCCTTCTGCCTGCTGGAATGGGGAGGGAAGAAGGAATGAAAGTTTGGTATGCTTGGCAAAGCAGCTGGCACTGGCTCTGGGTGGGGGTCAGAGGGCCATCAGGAGGTGGGCACAAACTGGGGCCACTGGGACCATTTCCAGAGAGACAGAAGCATCCCAGCACAGACCCTGCAAGGCCTAGCACCCTGCATTAGGTGCACAGACTCCTGCACTTGGAGCCCTCCCAGGTTCAGTTGGGAGCTCAAAGCAAGCCCTGAGCAGCCTGCCCTGAGCCAAGGGAGCTCTCTCCATGTAGGGTACCTTGACAGAGCATCAGCCCGCAGAGCTCCCTGCAACCAGACATCTCTGCCCTGATGCCTCCTTATCTCTGCAAACACCAGCATCCCTCCGGGCCTTGGGAGAACCTCCCTATCACCTACCTGCAGTGTCAGGCACTTCTGCACCTGGGAAAAATATCTGTTCCTAGGAGCCTGGGAGGCCAGAGGGCTGCAGGGAGCCAGGACTGTGCCCATCCAGCCTCCCCTGCCCTGCTGCCTGGGCGTGGGGTGGGGCTGGATAGACAAGCACTTGGAAGGAAGTTATTATCTCTGCAGCACAATGGGCACAGTGAGTCATGAGTTTAAGGCCAGTGTTTTAACAGAAATTAGACAGCCAGATCTGTGTTTGGTACCTAAATCAAAAGGATTTGCCTGAGGACCTGCAATGAGTCAGGGGCAGGGCGAGGAAGGGACCCAGGCTCTGCTCCCAGCCAGCACCTGCCCCTGCTGACTCGCAGGTTGCT
This sequence comes from Chaetops frenatus, assembly GCA_013400775.1. Classification (NCBI taxonomy): domain Eukaryota; kingdom Metazoa; phylum Chordata; class Aves; order Passeriformes; family Picathartidae; genus Chaetops; species Chaetops frenatus. The sequence continues at coordinate 38,347 of VZTR01021088.1, read as the reverse complement.
GCCTTCTGAGGACCTGAGAGAGCAAGACCTGGGAGCTAAACTCAGGTTACTTCAAAGAGCCTCGTCTCAAAGGCATTTTCCCTCTCTTTGTGAGAGACGTGCAGCAGTTAGGCAGAGGGCCAAACCTTAATTACATCTGATTTCCAAAAGACACTAAAAAGCAACTCCCACGCAACAGAAGCAGGTGGGAAATGAGGGATGTGCAAATCCAGCAACTCAATTAGTCTGTTCTACTACCCCGGGCCACACACACTTCCTTTCTCACTGATTCCAGTTAGCTGGGCTTGGCTAAAACAGCTGGAGCCCAAAGAGCCTTCACTGTAACCACTCTGCCAGTAAGACACCCAGGCTGGTGCAAGGACACTGAAAAACGTGGTCCCGCTCCTTCCTTTGGGAGATATTCCAGCTGCTAGAGATGTTTAATTAAAATCAGCCACCTTATTTCTCAGTTGCAGTATTTCAGAGTTTGGTGCACTCTTTGACGCTCATCATTCAGGCCATCACCCTCAGAGGTGAGCTCTGGAATGCTCCTGGAGTCAGTGCTCCTGTAGGAAAACCCATCAGGAAGGTACCAGCTGTCCTGGCAGCCAGCGCTCCTTCAGCAACCCCCCCTGATTCACCTGTTTGCTGCCAGGAGAGGCAAAGGCCAGACTTACCCTGACCACCCTGATGAGATGGGCAGTGAAGGCGGACACTTAGACTCTGTCTGGGGGTACCCATCCCTGAGAAATCTGCAGGAACTGAGCGGTTTCTCTCCCGTCCTGACAACCCCTCCTCCTGCTTCCTCAGCTCAGAGCTGTACTGTGGCACTAAACACTTCCAGAGCGGGTGGGAGCCGCTGGGCAGGGGAGTGCTTGGGATCAGGGGCTGGGCTTCAGGAGAGCAGCGGTAGCCAGCAGGATGGCCGGGAGGAGGGTGAGTGTCACAGGTTCCGGGCTCGGCTGAGTCCTTGGGCAGGAGAGCAGGGTCGGGCTCCAGGGGACACTTCCTTTTCCTTCGGTGATGCCTGCTTTGTAAGGTGTGTCTGGGGGGCAGCGGGACAGGGGGTGTTCCAGCTGCTCCCAATTGTCTGTTGCCATCTACGCTGAAGTCCAACCTGTTTGGAGAAGTGGAGGGGGTGTGAGGAGGCTCCCGGCCTTCCTGGCGACAGGCTGGCTGTCCTGCTGGAGCTGCCTCCTCCAGCACAGCACTGCTTTCCAGGGGCTGCTGAGAGTGATGGCTTTTCTCAGTCCTCTTTTGTGTCCGAGCACTGTGGAAGGCAACCTTGGCCCCGGAGTACCGGGATTTGCGTGGCCCCGGCCCCTGCCCGGCCCGCCCAGGGGGACACTCTGTGTCCTGCCTGTAGTGGTGGTGCTGGTGGTGGTGGTAGTGGACGTGGCTGAGAACCTGGGGCTTGGCCGGAGCAGCTCCCCCGGGCACCATCAGGTCCAAGGAGCGGGGCCGCCTCTCCCTGGGCGGCCGCAGCTGCTCCTGGCCGTGGTCTGTGGCGGGGCCCTCGGAGCTGCAGTACACGAAGGGATCATAGTCGCTGCTGAGGGAGCTGCGGAAGGTGGAGCAGCTGCCGTGGATGCCCTGCAGGCTGACGTCCGTGCAGTTCAACATGGAGTCACTGGAGGAGCCGTGGCAGGGCCCCGAGCTGGAGTCGCTGCCCGGCCCGTCAGCCAGGTACCCGCTGTGCTCTGTGAGATAGCTCTCCCCAGAGCCGCTGCTGTTGTGCTGCTGTCCGTGGCCAAGTCCCCGGCGCAGGGTGGGCGCACGGTGCTGCTTCTGTGCCAGGGCTGCCTTGGGCGCCAGGCAGGGGGGCTGAGGCTGAAGGGGACACGTCCTGTGGGGTGCCAGCGCCTGCCCGCACGCAGAGGGGTTGGGGTGCTGCTGCCCCAGCAAGCCCGGGGCCAGCGGGGCCACGTGGCCACAGGCCAGCAGGGAGGTGGCTGGTCTGTAGGGTACATAGTGGATGGTGCCAAAATCCAGCTGGGAAAGCTCTGGAGAGTGGAAGAAGGGGTTGCCGTGGGCTGGCTCTGGGGGAAAGCTCCTGAGGTTCCTCTGAGGATACGCGTGTGGGAGGTGGTAAAGGGCATGTCCTGGGTGCTGGCGGAAAAGGTGGAGTCGCCGTCCAGGTTCCATGTCCTGAGGGACCAGCCTGGAGCTGGCAGCCATGGCCTGGTCCCCCGAGTCTCTGGCTGTGGAGAGAGAAGGGAGTATCCAGCACATGTCCCGCAGCCCGGCTGCAGCAGACCCGGCACTGATGCTTGACTGCCCTCCCACCATGGCCCCACACCCCACCCGTGCTCTGCAATTTCTGTCTGCCACCACCAAACCACCCTGGCGGTCCTGCACACTCAGCACTCTCCCTGCTGCTGTGACCCCCAGATCCCACCTCCCCTTCCCCACAGGTCCCAGGACTGGAATCCCTCCTCTTGGTGCAGGTCCCAGCCCAAGCCCAGCACTCACTGTACCCTGGGGGGCTCACAGGCAACGGACTCCTCTCCATGCACACAGTGCCCTGTCCACTCTGTGCACAGGGACACAAGGACCTGCTGATCCCAAGAGTAACTGGAGCTCCCGGGCACAATCCTGCACCCAACCCTGTCCCCAGCCAGGAAATGCTGTGTCTGAGCCCTACCAAGAATATTGAACATGCAGAGTGGACATGTGTGGTGTTGCTGCAGCCAAGGGTCAACACACTCCCGATGGAACTCGTGGGAGCATGAGATGATCCGCAGCTCCTAGAAAGAAGTGGAGAGGAGGAGGATGAGCAAGGAAAACCATGTTCCAAGACCTGGATGGGTCCTTCTTGATGGAAGTGAGCCTTGAAGGATGGACAGATGTCCAGCAGTGAGGGATCTGCAGCCCAGCTGTGCATGGAGGAGGCTGTGGAGCACCTTCAGCTCTGCTCTGTGAACATCCAGAGAGGTGCAAGCCCTTGGGAATAGGAAGATTTCAGGCTGGGTGCTCTGGAGCAGCAAACCAAATTTTACCCTATTTCAACATGGGCATTTTACCCCACAGTCACAGCTGGAGACCTGCCTGGAGACACAACTTCAGCAGAGGCTTTATAGCCCCAGGGCAGGCATAGCTCCATGGATGCAGTCCCTTTCCAGCAGCACTCAGGACTTCAGAAGGAGGGATCTCACAGGCCTCTCCTCTGCCTTCTGCCATGCCCAGCTCCCACTGCTGACCCCCCCCAACCCCGGGAAGCCCTGCCCAAAGCCTACCTGCCCCTCGCTGAACTCCTCGAGGCAGATGGCACAGACTGGGGTGGAGCTGCAGCTGCTGGCCGAGTCCCAGCGTGGCGCTGGCCGTGCCCGGGGCTGGTAGTGGCGCGTGGCCAACTGCCCAATGGCCTGCAGGGTCTGCTGCTGCACCGAGTCCTGCGGAGATAGACAGGGCTCCAGGAGAGGTTCAGCCTTACTCTGCCATCCCGTCCTCAAAATGGCATTATCAGAAACTTGGGGACAATACTCATCTGCAGAGGTGACTTTCTGTCTAAGCTGACTCAGCCAGAGTAGGCTTTGTCACCAGCAGGAGACATCTGACCCTAGACATTCAAATCACTTAGCAGGACAAATGGGATATTCTCAAATATGGAAATGCATCTAACTCTGGGAAGTTGATTATTTCATTTGTTAACTTCTATTAAGAATACTAAATCATACAATCACAGAACCTTGGAATGGTTTGGATTAGAAGGGACCTTAAAGCTCATCTTATTCCACTCCCCTGCCATGGGCAGGGACACCTTCCAGTATCCCAGGTTGCTTCAAGCCTTGTCCAGCCTGGCCTTGGACACTTCCAGGGATCCAGGGGCAGCCATAGCTTCTTTGGGCACCCTGTGCCAAGGCCTCACCAAGCTCACAGGAAGAATTTCTTCCCACATCTAATCTAAATCTCTTCTCTTAGTTTAAAACTGTTCTCCCTGTCCTATCATTATCTGCCCATTCCCCTCCCAAAAGGTGTCTTTTCCTGCTTTTCCTGCATTCCTGTTTGCTCAGACATGTCTACTCCATGAGATCCCTACCTGAGTCCTGTTCAGCTGGCACTTTGTGCGGACAACAAAAATTAGAATGATGACAACCACAGTGCTGACCACCGTGAGAAGAATCCACACGTCGTAGTCTGGCTGTTGGATAAAACAGGATAGAAATTACTCTTGTGTGGAAATTCTCTTGGTGGGAGTTAGAGGCTAGGAGAATCTCCATCTCTTCTGAACCATCAGCCTTGGAAAATATCATCCTTGGCCAAGCTCTTCCTCTTTGCTCTTTACAGGTAAAAGAAAAAATGGTTTGGTTTTTTCTGCACATCCCTCCAAAAATGGAATATCTCTGTCTTGCAGCATCTCAGCTCCCTTGAGACCATGGTCTAAGGTAGCACAAGATGAGAAAATCAAGGCTTGGTCTTACTTGAAGAGACAGAGAATCCCCTTGCCTCTTTCACGATGTTAAAGCAAAAGAAACTAAGTAAGCTGAAAGTTCTTTGGAGCCTTTACTTGCAGCAGGGTCTGAATGCTACTGACAACTCCTGGAACAGGCCATGATCTCCATCCCTAAGGAGGAAAGGTCAACCTCTCTGGGAAAGCCCAGCAGACTGGGAGGGAGAATTTAGGAAGCAGTGAGAATCATGTGTCTCTCACCCAAGCTGGTGGCTCCTTGACCTCTATCTTCACGTGGGCCTCTCTGTTCTTGTTCACGACGCCCATGAGGAGCTCAGCGTCGTGGCCCCTGATCAGGACCACAGGCTGGCTCAGGCCTCTGGGCTTCCTCAGCTGCAAAGAAACAAACACTGTGACAGCTGATTCAGAACAGCCTGAACAAGGATGACCCCAGCCCCATAGGCATGTCTGTTCCTCACGATGCTTCTCGCAACACCTCAGAAACTGACTGCCAGCCCAGGTTTACACTATCCCTCTATGATTAATCAGATGGAAGCTTCTCTTTCACCAATTTTCCAGAATGGATTTCTTCATTTTCCCTGCTGGTGACTCCTCATGCACAACTGGCCATTGCTTGGCGTCTCTTGAGCTCCTTTCAAGCCGCTGTGCAAAAGCTCTTGGTCCCTCCTCTTCCCTGTGGAAGTGCCAACAGCACTGCTGAGTGCTGACTTCACCACAGAAATGCTTCCCCTGCTCTGGACTCATGCAGTTCCCCTCCTTCCTAAGGGCATTCTGCTTGTTTCTGGTCACACTGGCAGTTTCCTACTGTGGTCCAGGCAGCCTGGCACAGGCTGGCTCAGCAGATGTCTGAGCCTGCTCTCCTCCAGACTGACCTGGGAGAGTGTCTGTGTGTGGGGTAAGAGCCAACACCCAGCACTGGCAGCATCCTCCTGGGACCTCCCACTGGGGGCTGGGGGGTCCTGCCCTGAACACATTTCGGGATGGGACAGGAGCACTGTGTTTTAGCTGAGGGTATCACTGGGGTCTGTACCTGATCAGCTGCACTTTCATCATCGGTGATGTCGAAAAGGATCGCACGGGCTCCACGCTCCCCTGCCAGCTTTGCCTGTCCAAAATAACAGAAGCTTCAGTGGATATTTGGTACTGTAACCTGTGTCCACACCTGCTACTGGATCCGTGTCTGCCTCCTAGCCTCTTCCCAGGAGAAAGAAGCACCTGCTTGGACTGAGGAAACCGTTCCCACCTTGGTTCCTGAGCCTGCGTTGGGCTGCAGTGCCTGCCCTTGCCAGAGCCCTGCAGCTCATGGGTGGTTTCTTTCCAAAGTTGTGAACTAGCTGGTGGCCTTGCCGTCACAGCAACACACAAACCTGGCCATTCCCCAGCTGTCTGCATGGCAGGTGTTCCGTTGTTTCAGAACTGGATTTGCTGGGAAGGGAAGGGCAGCCCTGTTAGCCCTGCTGACCCACACAGACAGCAGAAACTCCTGCAGGTCCCCACCTGTCACCTGGCAGCACCAGGGCTGTCAGAAGGCCTGACTCCCACTCACGCTGCTCTCCCTAGGTCCCCCTGCTCCTCAGGGAGAAGCTCAGGTGCAGCCAGGGCTGCAGGTCTGCTCTGGGATTAGCAGTGCCATGGCTTTCCCAGTGGGGAGGGACAGCTCAGACCCACCGAGCTGAACACACAAGCCACCCCAGTGAGGTAAGCAGCCAGGACCTTGCGGGTCACCCACCTCCTCCCAGGCAGCCCTGGAGCCCTGAGGGCAGGCAGAGGCAGCCTTGGGAGATGGAACGTGAGCAGAAGGCTGGGCTGGGCTGCTCAGGTGGAGCCCTTTGATCCGCGAGTCCGAGCAAACAGGAGTAGCAGTGCCAAACCCCGCCTGGTAGCCACGGGCACTGCCCCACTCCCTGCCCCGCTCCCACCCCCAGGGAGCCAACCAGGCCCAGGGATGTGATCCTTGGGGTTCCTTTTCAGCTCAGGATATTCTGTGATTCTGTTCAAGCCTTTCACAACCTGCTTGTGAAGGCAGGTCATTTTCTCAGTGCTTGGTGTCTTTGCCCCCTATCCCTTCAGCCACACGGCACAGCCGAGCTTCCTCTTTGAGGATTGAAACACTTCTGGTGCAAATATGTATTTACAGGATGATTTTGGAGATCTCAGCAGTCTGTCAACCAGACTTGCAATCACTGGCTCACTCAGAAATAAAAATAAAAGCTCCCCCAAAAATTTACAAAGGGTGATCAGAAAGAAAAATACGTAGTTTTTAATTTATTCCAGAAGTCCTTCCCATGCCTTCCTCTCCTCTAATGCCTTTCCTGCTGGTTTTAGCTTTGGATGCTGAAGCAGTGATAGAATTTAGGAAGCAGGGGAGTGCCTCAGATGTCTGGTGGAGTTCTCCTTGTGCTGGGCTGGCCAGAGCTGTCCTTGTGCAGGGCTTGGCGGGGTGACAGCTGAAGCAGAGGTTGTGATAACACTCTGCACATGGCTATTTTTATCATCATTGATACAGTCCTGCAATTCCACATGCAAAGCTCTGCCCCAAGACACACTTGCCAGGAAAAGAAGGTTCCTGCTCCAGCCAGCACCAGCCACATCCCACAGCTACACCCTTGGTCTGGAGGAGGGGTGTGGTCCTGGGATTTTGAGGAAGAGACCTCAGCATCCCTGTCCATGGCAGGAGCTTAAAATGAGATGATCCTTAAGGTCTCTTCCAATCCCAGCTGTTCTGTGATTCTCTGATCTGTACCATGTTGGAGGGAAGGATCTTGGCAGAGGCTTCAGGAGGATGGAGAAGCAGACAGGCAGGAATTACAGGGGGTGGAGGATCCCAGACACAAGGAAGGGCCCAATGATGTGGCCAGCTGCAGGAGCATCTGCTCTGTTTCATGGCTAAACTCCTATTTGTGGGAGAAGAACTGTGAGCCTCCCTTGGTGAGATTTTAGAGCAGGAACACCTGCAGGATGGCAGCTGCTGTTACGTGCAGCTGGATGTCAAAATCCAGTGTTGGATGTGGCTCTGGTAAGAGAGTGGTGATGACTGATGGCCAGTGGACTGTCAGTCTGCCAGGTGAACTGACGGGTTTGTTTGCTTTGGGGGTTTAGGGGTTCTGGAGAAGGGATCAAGGTGGATGAGCAGAGTGCAGCAGTGCACCATGTCTTGTCCCCACTGTGCCAACCTTCCTTAGCTGATCCCTGGACTCAGTAACACACTGGTACTTACAGTGCTGTGATCGGACTCTCAAAGATGAAGGACAAAAGTAGCAAAACAGAATCCCAGAACCCCAGAATGGTTTGGGTTGGAAGGGATCATAAAGCTCATCTCATTCCACCCCCTGCTATGGGCAGGGACACCTTCCACTAGACCAGAACTCCATCATGCTGGCTCGTACCAGCTGGCACCAGCTCCAGAGCAGCAGCAACCCCAGTTTGGGCTGGGTACCCCAGGAAGGGAGAGGTACTGCTGCCTGTGCAGCCAGAGCGAACCAGCCCTGGGATGGTAAATCCACCATGGCATCACATCCCTGTCCTTGCTTTTGATGCCACAGCAGGAGCAAGTGCTGGGTCCAAGTTTTGCCTGCTCTCTTCAGCTGAGCTGTAGGGACTGGGAAAAGGACCCTGTCCCCATTCCCATCATGTCACCACCAGCAGGAAGAAGGCAACAGGGTAGAATCTGAAGGCAATCCAGGTAAAGCCAAGAAGAGCTGAACAAGGGAGTTTTCATGCTTGTACAACAGTTGTACAAGTATGAAAATAGCCCAACATTTAGTACACAGACAATCAAAAGAAAAAGTCAATGTCATCCTTATCCATGCAACTTAATCAGAGTCACAAAGATTTTAAGGCTTAAAATGACCCTTGTTCCTACCTGACTTCCTTATTACCAGAGAATTGGACCAGTGACCTCAGCTTTTGGCACAGGAACTGCTGTTTCACTGAGGTGCCTGATCCAAAGACCTCTGAGATCTCCCAGGGCCTGAACTGTTAACAAGTCATGACTCACCACTAGTTCAGCTGGTGTGCATTTATCTCCCTGCTCAGCACTGACTATTCTCGTGCCTCATCCAGTGAAGCATTACAGCATTATTTTTGGAAACAGAGCCACAGAAGATGTTTTCTGTGTCCATGTTTTCCTGCAGGCCAGAGAACACAGAGAAACACAAAACCCCTCACACAGGCCAGGGAGCAACGTGAGGCTGTAAAACAGGAAGGGCATGAGGCTCTGGACAGCAATTAGTGGGGGATGTTGCGTAAGGTCTGAACATCCCAGAGCTGCCAGGTTATGGGGAACTCCACACCTTTTACAAAGTAAGGCAGTCCAAAAGGTCAAGGGATGGGTGTTTGGGATGGCTGGCACAGCATCTCTCCCAAAGGACCCTGCTCTGGCCTTGTCCTTTTCTCCACTTCCCAACAGCTCTTTCCAATCTTGCTGCCTCCTCCTGCCCTTTGCTGCACCAGAGGTTTCACTCCCCAGGCTGATGTCCCTTCAGGCTTTTCTGCACTTACCTTGTTAGCCAGGGACAGGCAGGGGTTGGGATCCCGATCTGGCTGTTCCAACTTGACGATGGTGATGAATCCCGACTCGGTGTGTTCATCCTCGCTGGTGTTGCACAGGGACAGCGGGTGGGACTGCGGGACAAAAGCAAGGGGAAACTCACATCCTGAGGCTCAGCACTGCAAAGGGGGGCTCAAGCACCCTGCAAACCCTCTGCACCCGCCCAGAGGTGTAGGACCCCCTGGTGCTGGGCATCACCCCAACACTGCTACATCCTATGGCCCTGCCCAAGCCAGTGAGGCTTTGAATGACACAAAAGAACAGCCACCGCCCAAGCTGGGTGTCACCCCAGCCACTTCAACCAGCAGTCCCCCCCAAGAGCCTGGCTGGACTCTGTGGAGCTGGAGACCACAGTTCTACGGCCTCCAGCTGTGCCCCACTGGGCTCCCAGGCAGAGCATTCCCCTCTCTGCTGGGCTGGGCACCTCTGCAGCACCGACTGCCACAGCCATGGGGCCACAGCTCCTTACAGATCAGATACTTCTGATCCAGGAAACAACAAAATCCCACTGCTGGAGAGAGGGGGGTACGTTCATACCCCAAATCAGAGAGGTTTCATACATGCTGCCTAAATCCCACCACAGTCTTGAGCCAGCACTCCTTGCTCCCAGGGGCTCCCCATCAGCAGAGGGACCTCAGGACTTGTTCTGCTGGACCCCACAGTGCTGTTCCAGCAGGGCTTCCCTGGTGGAAGTCACATTGCTGCTCTGCCAGATCCTTCTCCCAGGACAATCCCTGCCTGGCTCTGTGCTCCCGGGATCCCAGTGGTGGGCTGGGATCAGCTGGCAGGGTTTGGACCCCCTCTTGGGTGATTCAGCCTTGCAGCTCTGCCCACACCCTGGTGCTGGTAAGACACTGTCAACCTGTGACCCCTGGCTTTGTCACTCCATCTGTCTCTGTCACCACATCCCTCCTGTCACACCTTCAGAGAGGACACAGAGCTCCTCCTCATCCATAGGTCTTCTTGCTATCACCATTTTGGTTTCCTGTTTCCTTACCTTATGGCTTCTCTTTATTTTCTACCTTTTCTGTCCACAGTGCCACTCCTAAAATACTGAATGTCACTTTTTTAACTCCTCCTTGCCATCTTTCCCACTTTATTCCCACTAATCCCACTACCTTCACACCAACCTGTCCCTCCCAAGCATCACTCACAGGTTGCACTGAGCAGCAGAAAGACGAGGAAAGGTCCTGGGGAATCAGGCATGGAGAGGTGCCCAATTTCCACCTGGGAGCTTCATGTAGAAAACAAGAGGAAAGAAAGGTGACCCTGAGAGGTCATCTAGCCCACTTTGACGCCTGAAGGCAGGATCAGCCAGACCTAAAACATTCCTCAGAGACACTTGCTCAACCTGTTTTCAAGACCTCCAAAAAGGGGGACTCCTCACCCACTCCAGAAGAGGCTGCCCAGGGAAGTGGTGGAGTCCCCATCCCTGGAGGTGTCCAAGGAATGGCACTGAGTGCTCTGGGCTGGGTGACAAGGTGGGAATTGGTCACAGCTTGTACTTAATGCTCTTCGAGGTTTTTTCCAACCTCAGTGATTCTGTGACTCTGTGATTAATGCTCTGTGAATGTCTTTACTGCTGTAAGTAAGGCTCTTCACAGTTTACCTGAACTCTCCAGCTTTACCAGCTGAACAGAAGCCCCTCTTACCCCAAGACCATTCCAATTGCACCCTGCTCACAGAGACAGCAGCAGGAATGACAGGACACTACCTCAGGCACAGGAGATGCTGCCAGGAGGCTGAAACACAGTGACAGCGGAGCTGGAAAGTGCTGTGGGACACTGCTAGAAGTACATGGGAGGATGAGGAGGGCCAGGGCAGGGAGATGAAGTGGATTTTAGCCATGAAGAAATGGAAATGGCTGGCTGGAAAGGGAAAAGAACAATGGAGTGTTTCCATAGGCCCAAGGAAAAATTGCCACTTCCACGACTCCTGGGCATGAAGCTCAGCCATCAGGATATGGGGCTTTTTTAATTTACCTGCATAAAGTTTCAAGAGCTGTTTTAACAGCAAACACACCTTACCCACATGTGAGTCACAGACAAACACATTCAGTGATAACAGATGCATTATTCTTAGAGAGACTCAGGTCCTACCTCAACGTGGAAACAGTTCAGACAACCATCTGAGTCCCCTGAAGGAGTGGCCAGAGGAGGGAGAGGAGACAAAGGACCTGGAAGGTGCCAGTACAATCCTCCTGTGCTTGTGCCCTTACTCGTGCTCATGAGCTTCACTACCTTTGGCCCGAGTCAAGGGTCAGCAGGGTCTGAAGGTTTGATACAACAAATCAGTCCCTAATCAAGAAATGAATGTGTTTCCCTCTGCCTTTCATTACCAAGCTGGTGAGCAACAAAGAGCAGGGCTGAACCCAAGAAGGATGTTTATTTGACTATCACACGTGCAGGATTAGATGGTTTAGGTGAAGTCTGGATCTTTTCTGTCGCTCTCTGCAACTCCCTGAAAGGACTTCAGAGCCAGGTGGGGATCAGGCTCTGCTCCCAGGGAACACGACAAGAGGAAATGGCCTCAAACTGTGCCAGGGGAGGGTCAGGTTGGACATTAGGAGGAATTTCTTCCTGGAAAGGGTGGGGAGGCCTTGGAAGGGGCTGCCCAGGGGAGGTGGTGGAGTCCCCAACCCTGGAGGTGCCCAAGGAAAGCCTGGATATGGCACTCAGTGCTCCGGGCTTGTGACAAGACGGGGATCGGGCATAGGGCTACACTTGATGGTACTGGAGGCCTTTTCCAACCTAAATTATTCCCATGGGGTTGGAGAAAACTCTCGAATCCTCACTGATAGCTCTGCTGAAGTTTGCTTTCCTGTGGACAGAGAAGTCCTACATGAGGGAAGCAAAGTGTCACTTCTGTTGGCCCAGCCACCATGGGGACTGTATGGACCAGCAGGGAAACCTCTGGCAAAGTTCCAGAACAGCGTCTCTGCCTGCTCCACACATCCATGTTGGAGTATCAAAGGCAAAGGGAGTTTGGTCAGCCCTGACTCACAGCACTAAATGAAAGTCAAGGCAAGCTGGCCCAAGTCACGGGAGAACAGCTCACGCTCCTCTGCCTCCAAGCACTCTGCAGGCAGGCTGGATCCCAAACCCCACGGAGAGCATCCAACCCACGCTGACCTGCTCACCTCGTACACCTTGAAGGGCCCAGCCTGCCCCCACCCCAGAGCCAATGCCGTCCTTGAAGACCCTGTTTGACACGACCCTCTGTACTGTGCTGGCAGTGGCTGGGAGGTTAAAGCTGTCCCACAGAACTCACACAAGTCTTGTCCCTCTGCAGCCCTTGAAGCACCGGCAAAGCCCAAGCTGTACTGGCAGCTCTCTCACCTCTCCAAGCACAGAGGTCCTTTGGGACCAGCTCAGGGCTGGCACAAACACATGGACTCCACAACTGGCCTGTGAAACACCTCAGACAGCTCTGACCCTGAAAGCAACTCTGCAGTGATGGGCCACATACAGAGACTCACCTGAGCCCGGACTGCTTTACTGCAGCCACTGGGCCCTTTACCTCAACCATCAGTTTTTTACAATGGGTTTCAAAGTTAAAACCTTGACAACTGATGCCAGAAAGAACATTCCTGATCTTCCAGAAAGTAGAAAGCAAATCTAGAAGAGCAAAGACCGACAAGGAAATTTCTTTTGGGGCAAATTAAGCAACAAGTTCTGAAGCACCACACATTTCCAGGAGGGCTGAACTGCTCCTGGAAAGAGACCAAAGGGCTCTCCAGAGGTTGATGTGGACTGGGGAATTCTCTAAAACTCTCCTGAAGATGAAGCTCAGCAGCATTGTTGCCTGGAGATGTCAGGACCCTGACGCGGCCCTGAACCAGCACTGTGGCGATTTCTGGAGAAACCAGCAATGGTCCAAGGAAGCTTTACCTGTTCACGAGTGAAATGTTTGTTAGAATTGCACATGGAGCTGTTCTCACCAGGGGAAAGCTAGAGGCAGGAGATAGGTTTGGGGTGGAGGAATCACCCCAGGGAAAAGCTGCCAGCAGGAGAGGGGTTTGGGGTGGAGGAGCCAGCCCTGTTGAACCCTCCTGGCTGGTGCCGGTGGCGAGCGTTGCCTGATCCCTTCCCCCTCCATCTCACTGGGCTCCACCGCCGAGCCAGGTGCAGAACAAAAGGAAAGCAATGATTTAGTTATTGCTGCAGCGGCGGGGGTTTGAAGGTCAGGCACAGCAGCCGCTGCACGGCCAGGCCGTGCTGCAGCCCCGCAGCCAGAGCTGCTCCGCAGGGGCTGGCGCTGCGCGGCTCCAGCTCCCGCGCGGGCACATGAAAGGCCTCTCTCTAATGTAATAACTGACGGCCTCTTCAGTGCCGTTTGAACTGTTTACAGACCGAGTTAACGATTACAGGCAATGTGTACCTTGGCTGCTGCCCAAAATTCTTACCCGCCCGTCAGATATTATCAAAGAGCCCTTCACTGCTGGCCTGGAGTCCTTCCAAAGCACAGCGCCGAAATGCCGGCGTAGAGGAGGGGCCTTGGGCGCTCCGTGGTGAAACCCAAGCTAGAAAATCACAGATCTGCTCTGGAGAGGTGTCCTGGGCTCCGGGTGCCAAGTCACGTAGAGACACAGGAAGGCCCGAGGGCTCCCTGGAGCCCCCTGTGCCCAGGGCCGCACACGGTGGGCTCTGCCCTGCAGGACATTGGCCACGGCTTTGCTGTGCTGCCCTCCAGGCCTTCCTAGAGGACACCACACAACCCATGGGCTCTGGCTTTCCCTCCCTGCGTGAGGTCACTGCCATCCATACCTGGTTCTTTACACATAGCCCGGGTGGTTGTGTTAATGCTGGTGGTTACACAGCTTAAAGCTCCTCCTGCCAAAAGCATTTTCAATGCCCTCATGCCTAAGAGTGAGGACAAGAACAAACCAGGTGGTGGGAGATTAGATAAAATCACTTCCATTGTTATTTGTAGCTGGAGAAATGCAGGTGTAGGTATAAGGTCTGGCTGGATTTGGGCTAGAAAACAAGCTTGCTTTGGGGCAAATTGCACCAGGTCTGGAAATCCCGCTGAAATGAAGGGATGAAATAAAGAACTGGCAAGCTGCTCTAATTACAGCTGAGTAACACAGAGCCACATTCAAGCAGCACTGAGGCTGCAGAGCAAACACTGCTTCCGAGCAGGAAATTCTGCAGCTGCAGAGGAGGGTCCGTCCTACCCACGGTCCTGCACCCACCTGGGGAGGCTCAGCGAGAGCAGAAGTTTAATCTCTGCACCATGCTCTGCTCTGGGAGGTCCTGTTAGAGGCAACTTCCTAAATACAACTAGAAAAAAAATTAAGATTTCCATTTCAGGTAGAAATGTGTTTCATGGCCCATCGGTCTCCCTCACCACCAAGCTTCAGTCTGTGAAATGCTATTTAGTGCCGTTCATGTGCAGTCTTTGCTATCATGGCTTCAAGGTACCACAAAACCATTGTTAAAAAAGTGCTGCTTCAGTCCATCCCAGAGTTCCAAACTCACAGCTACACCAGCAGCAGGAACTGATGCATCCTGGGCTTACCAAGAGCCTGCACACTACTGGTTTGCCATCATCCCAAAGCTCTTGGTACAAAATGCCTGGTGATAACAGTATGAAATGTTAATTAAAATGCTGCTCCTGTGTTCCTAAAATGATCTATTTTGTCCTGCACAAAAAGATGCAAACATAGCTCTTTCACAGGCTGACAAGAGATGAAGCTTCCAAGGGATGCTTTCCAAAGAAGGGCTGATGCCTTCACTCCATGCCAGTTCTGTCCTGAAATATGTTTTATGTCAGTAGGTCCTGGGCACACGGACAAAGACTGAACAGCTAAAGGAATAAATTACTTGCTTTTCAATCTCACTCTGCACTGGCTTCCCATTGTCTTATTGCTCAGATGTAGTTTTCTGTAGAAGGGATGAGCAAGTGGCTGGTGGAGGACACAAGTCTCTCTTGTTGGACCTTGTTGTACTCCCAGAAGACAGAACTGTAGATGCAAATACATTTGCTGGGATTTGATTCAATGAAACTTGCTGGTACAGTGCAGTACACGACAGAAATTGGTTCCTCCTACGCTTACTTGCTAAGACATGAGTTCAGGCCCTCTGGGATCTGCAATTCCCTGGCTGCTATTGATGACATCACTGACATCTAAGGAGCTGTAGGAATGCTGAGAATGCAGCTCCGGGCTCCTGGGGATGCTGAGCTCATCTGCTGCTGCAGGAGGCACCAAAGATGGGGTGCCTGGGTTGCACTCCTGCCTTGCTTCCAGCCTACACTCACTGCTCTTCTTGAGGCCACACAACACCTGGGCTGCACCAGTTTAAACAGCAGAAGTGAAATTGCTTGAAAATTTCTTCCACTGACATCTTCAGATGGTGAGCAGAAACAAAAATTTCAGCACAGGCACAAGGGGTCAGACCCAAAATTGACATAACCCTGTGACCTGGACAGGAACTGATGCCCAGGAAGTTCCACCTGAATATGAGGCAGAACTTCTTCCCTGGGCAGTGCCCAATCCCTGAAGAGGCTGCCCAGGGAGGGGCTGGAGATATTCCAAACCCATCTGGACACAATCCTGTGCCCTGTGCTCTGGGATGACCCTGCTGAGCAGGGAGGTGGCACCAGGTGACCCACAGTAGCCCCTCCCAGCCTGACCATTCTGGGATTCTGGGAACCTGAGACCCGACTCCCACAAGCCAGCAGAGACCACTCAAAGAGTGGTTTTCCACTTGGTGTTCCACTTGGGATACCTTCCCAGCATTACTGGAGTGACTGATCTAGAGTTGTACCCGGAGCCCGCTGGTGAACAACCTGAAGGATTTCACAAACACACCTTATTTCCTTTCTGCTCGTTTATACTTCTTCCACAGCATTCCCTGCAACTGATCTCAACAAAGGATATCAGAGAAGTAAAATAGTCTTTCTTGGACTGAAGATAATTTTGCAGGAGACTTCCAAGAGTGAACTCTGTTACCATCCTACTGCATCCTGGGGGACTTCAGCCACTGAAGATCACAGAATCCCAGAATGGTTTTGGGTTGGAAGGGACCTTGGAGACCATCTCATTTCACCCCTTCCACTAGACCAGGTGGCTCCACGGTGTCACAGACGTTCAAAGAGCTGAGCTGGTGCACTGGAAGGAGCTTGAAGCAGGTAAGCATGAAACCCTTCCCTTTGTTTCAGCCTGCTGGGAGCCTCTGGAGACTCCAGCATTCATCACCAAAGGGCAAGTCTCCATGTGGAGGTTCTTAGTGACAGGGGTGACAGAGGTCTTGCCCCAGGAGTCAAGAGACTGAGGCCAAAAATGTGGCGAAAGTTCCATTTTCAGGCATCTCTGCTGCTCTGTCCAGAGCAGCACAGAGCAGTGAACATGCAGGATGAAGGACAAACAGGGCAGGAAGTGAAATAACTTGCCTGCTCAACAGAGTGAGACCCAGTGGATGCTCTACTCTACCTAAACTGTCTTCATTCAAGAGCCCCAATAATTTGATCAAACATTTGTTTGAAATCACTGAGCTCTACCAGCTGTTTACTCCAAGGAATGGGAAGGGAGCCACTCAAAGCCCACATTTTTGGGGAAGTGAAAGGAGGTGAGCTCTGGCATCACCTCCACTGGAGCATCCAGCCCTCGCCATCCTGGGTCTCTGCGAGAGGGGACAGACATCCAAGAGGAGGGTGAGTGCTGGGATAATGAGGACATCTGGAGCCACAGTAGCTGAGACTGAAAAAAGTTCAGAAAGGAGAGAGTCCTCCTGGTTACTGAGGGGAGGTCTCCCACTCTTATCCCTGGCTCCTGCAGAGGAGGAGACCTGATGGACAGTCTCCATTGGCACCTGCCAATTCTGCATTTTTCTGGGTTTTTTTTAACAGTGGCACTGGCCCCGGCCAGACAAAGACCACTGGGAGAGTCAAGCACTGCCTGGAGCTTCTGCTTTGGCTGCTCAGCACTGGAACTCCTCTTTGTTCTGCAAAATGAGCCATGAACACCCTGAGTTCCCTCATGAAGACTCCGGTTCCCGGGCTCCACTGCCTTTTCTCCTGGTTCTGCAGGGTGGAGGTGGTTGTCACAATCACAGATTCTCCCTCTCTATCTGCTGCTTTTCATCTCATGGTGCTTCCGCTCCCAGGGCAGGATGGCTGGGGGAGGTTTACTACACAGCCATGCTGGAAGCAAAGCAAAGAGCTTCTTGGTGTGGTACCTCACCCCTCTTCGCCATAAAACCTCCATACTCTTGTCCTGATGGCCTGGGAAAATGGCAGGTGCCCATCTCCCAGGGAAGGAGAGAGCTTGTTGTGCTGGATCCCATGTCCAGAGCCACACCAGGTCCACACAACGTAGATTTGCAGCTCTTTGCAGAGAGCACACTCTCTGTAGAGCTGTGCCTTGCTGGCACCACAGGGAACCTGCTGCTGTCTGCTCATGACCCTGCAAACTCTGCAAGGGACAATCCTTCATTACAGCTCAGTTGATTTCTCCCCTGATTCAATGCAATTGTTTTTCCCACCAATAGTCACCAATAGTGACTTCCCTAACTAAAGTCACACTGAACAATGTGCATTTACACTGCCCAGTACACTGAGCCCTTGGTTCCCTCATGCAACTGGCATCCCTGTCACGGGGTGGGGGGGCAGGAAGGACAAAAAGCCATTGTAGCCAAAACCTTAAGAGTCTGCCCCAATGGTTTCTGTGGTATTCAGAATCAGTGCAGCACTTCAGAATACAGGGATAAATCATTAACAAGTCATTATTGTTCACAGGTATTTTTGGCAGGAAACCACCGAGGTCAACTTGGATAAACTGCTGTGGGGTAGTGGGGGTGGCACTTTTCCTGTAGGAGCATTCAAATCCTCCTCTAACACCAAGAAATAGGCTGAAAGTACCTTCCTTGCTGAATCTGATGGAGATGGAGAGCAGCACAGCCCCTCTCTCCAGCTCTTCCTGGCCTGAGCTGTCTCCCAGCTCCCTGCTCAATCCCTCCCATCCTCCCTCAGCTCTCGGCCAGTGCTGCTCATCACAGCTCCCCTCGCAGCGTGGGCAGCCCCACAGCCCAAACACCACTCCTCATGTACCAACCCCAGGCTCTCCCAGCTCCCATCCACCACCTCTGCTGCTGGGAGATGGGGAATTCCCAAACACTGCTGCTTCTCCCAGAGATCCATCCTGGGACGGCTGGTTCTCATTCTGTGGAAACCTGCAGAAGTGCTGCTTCTGTTCAACTGAATCAAATTCCCTTATTCCCAGCCAAACTCATCGGGTCGGTGGGCGATGGGGAGGATGAATCCATGTGCCATCTGCTGCCAGGGCCATCAGCACTGGCAGCAAACACTGAGAGCCATCTCCATGGTTAATATCCTGGAGCTTGATCCATCCTCACAGCTTCCAGTGCCTCAGACACTCCAGCTTCCATGGAAAACTATTAATTCTTGTCATCCAGTTTCCTGCTCAGTGGCCAGCTGGCCACTGACCCCACTACTATTTAGTTGCTGTAAATCAAGTGCCACAGGACACTTCCAGAGCACCATCATATGGCAATTCCTCTGAATGTGGGGATGTGGTCGGTTTAGAACTAAGCAACCAAACAATTAGGATACAAACAGCTTAGAGGTTGTGGTGTGTTGGTCAGTGTGAGCTCCTGCCTGGGAGATACAATACTAACAGAGGCTCCTTTTAAAGCCCTGAAAAATCTTCCAGAAGATGCCATGGATTCAGCTCAGCTGCTCAGACAGTTTTGTGCCCAGCCAGCTTGGTATGGTTCAGTGGTGATTTTTTTTTACTAAGAAAAAGTACTTTCAACTTTGACATTAAAAAATCGCCTCTTGTAAGCACAAAAAATTTCTTTCCAAACTCACTGGCAGAATTTTAGACACATTAATGGAAGCCAAGAAAACCAGTCAGGTAACTGAGTCCAGCTCCTGAGGCAGCCCATGTTTCCATCTTTCTCTAAAAATTATTGACTCCACAACTGCAGACCCAGGCTGGGACACTTGTACTGCAAAGGGACACAACAGCTGCTTTCTAAAGGCCTGAGGCATGGCCAGACAATTAAAAAACATTCAGTTCTTCTGCCCAGCCTGACCTGAGAATGTTCATGACAGGGCTGCCATCAAGCAAGGCTTAACAGGACTGTTTTTCCTCGGAATGGTAACAGTGTTCAAAGAAAATCCTTTTGAGTTTGGCGTCCCGTTGGCTGAGGTACAGCCTGGGCTACAGCCAACATTTCAAGGACCTTCATGCCACGGAGCACCCAACAGACTTTAAATCCAGACAGAAAAGTTGCAGGAGTAGAAGTCTTCTCAGCCTACCATGGCACACACAGGGCACCCCCCAACACTTTCTTTCCAGGGATTATTGCATTGCTTTGTATTTTGTCCAGTTGTTCCCACTCCCAGAGATGCACCCAAGAGTTTCACTGGCTCTGGAGTGTCCCCAAAATTTCTCCACCCCATCCCAGCAAGGCTGTGCCACCGCCTGCTGTCCTCTGCTTCCACAACCTCCAGGCTCCATCTCCCTGGTCCTTCAAAACCCCTTTCATAGCCCAGAACTGGGGATGAACATCAAGTCGACTATAAAACAATTTCTTTTGTTGATAGAAAATTCTTTGCAGGGCGTGAACAGCAGGAGAAAGAAAGGACTCCTGTGAAGTGCGAGCTGGCTGGAAACCCCCGGAGGGCAAGAATCCGATCCCTCCTTTGAGAAGCACGGGCCTGTCTGTACAGGCTGCAGGAGCAGCAGGAGAGCTCTGTGTGTGCAGCTCCAGCAGCACTCACCAGCCCCTGCCGTGCCTTGCTCAGCACCAGCCTCCAGCTCAAGCGCAGGAAATGGCCCCGCTCCTCCCATCTGCACCCCTGGACAGACCTTGTCCTCCTCACCCCGCTAATCCCCTCCTCCAGAGCCAAACCTCTTCCCCATCACCTCGCTACCCACCTGCCCCACATATCCCTCAGCAACCCCATCATCCACTCAGACCCAAATCCTTCTCTCCTGCTGCTCAGAACCACCCTGTGCATCCTTCAGAGCTGCTCAGGAGGAAGAAATCCTCCACACAACGACCCCAGATCTGGGCAGGATCCACCCACCTATTATTTAATATTTACCAATACCCCACTAAATCCTCTGCCCTGGATGCAGCCATTCTGCAGACACCATAGCAACACTTCTTAAAAGCCATCCTGAGGATGGACAGGACAAGCTCCTTAGGAGCAAGGAATCTGCTTATCAACACTGAGCTTGAGAAGCCAAGTCCATGGGTTTTCCATCCCTAGGAAGAAACATCATTCTCTGGGCAGCCAGTCCTGCTCTGGACCAGCCCCATCTGCTTCTCAACAGGACCAAAGTCCTTCAAAGCCCTGAGCCCTCCCTGCTGATATTTGAGGAGTCTCGACTGGAGCCTCAAACAGAGAGCTACTACCAAAAGAGCAAAAACATTTTGGGAAGTTTCCCTGGAGCAGTGTGGGGCTGCTACCTGGGAACTCAGTCCCTGATATCAAGAGATCAAGACTCCAGGAATGCTACCACCTCGTCATCATTGAATTATGGTGGTAACACAGTCCACAACAAGGCTGGGCAAGAATTTCCCTAGCTCCTGTCCAGCTCTTTCTGGTTTTCTGGTGGCTCTTTTTGGCTTGGGGCTCTGCTCATCCCAGTGCCCTCCAGCCCACCCAACCAGTACAGACACCTCTGGGGGAGAGTTCTCATTCTCAGCCTTTTCTGCCATTCCCATCCTTCCTGGAAGAAACACCTGTGCTTGTCCCAGCTCCCCTGGCAGGGGATGCCCTGGAATCAGTGCAGCTTCCAGCTATCCAGGTCCTGCTCCAAACCCAGGGTGGGGAGGACACCGGGATGTCCATCCCCCTCTCCCCACATCCCGCTCTTCCTCGTGGCTGAAGAAACTCCTGCTTGATTCTTTCCCTCCTGGCTTTGCTCTAAAGGTCACCTGGCCCCTCCACTGCCACTCACACCCTCCCTGGGCTGGCAAGACATGAGGGAATGGAAGGGAAAGTCTGCTCTGGGGAGCTCAGCTACAGTCTGATTAGGAATGTGACGGGAGCTGAGAAGAAAGTGAAGGGTGTGGAAAAATAGGGAGGAGAAGGATTGTTTTGGAGGAGAATGGGTGCAAAGCTCTGGGCAGTTTCATGAGAGGAATATTAAGTAGGTAAGTCAGAGCTTGTGGT
This sequence comes from Chaetops frenatus, assembly GCA_013400775.1. Lineage (NCBI taxonomy): Eukaryota > Metazoa > Chordata > Aves > Passeriformes > Picathartidae > Chaetops > Chaetops frenatus. The sequence continues at coordinate 17,255 of VZTR01021088.1, read as the reverse complement.
GCCTGAGGCTCGGGAAAGCTGCTCTGGAGTGAAGGATGGCGAGGGAAGCTGAGGATCGTGGCGTGCTGTCTGCGAGCCAGATCCAACCAGGACACAACAAGAGGAAACTTGTTGCCTGCTCAGACTTTGATGAACGTTTGCAGAGATCAAGCACTGCAGACGTTCCATTGCTGCTTCCGTCTGTGCCCGGTTCCAGCTCTGGGCCAGGCACTCCAGGGAGCCTTTCCCAACCTGATGCCTTGAGTTTTAACTTTTATATTTTCCAGATCAGTACTGCTTTAATGTGTAACTCTAAAACTCCATAGCCTGTCAGCTACTGTCCTACTGTTTTATTCAGACAAAACAACATCTCTCCAGGCCCTAACTTCAAGGACAGCCTGTTTTTCCAAGCCCAAAAACGTAAACAACCGATAACAGCAGCATTATGGCTGAGTTATGGCACAGAAAGGAGAGGGGAAAGCAGTAGTTAGGGAAAAAGAAGAGCAAGTCCTCTTCAGCAAGGAACTGGGCTCAGCCCTGTGTGCAACTGATGCTGAAATGGCGCTGTGCTGGGACAGGGGAAATTCAGTACCAGTGAGGGCAAAGGGATGTGCCTGGGAACACTCATTTGAGCTGTAAAGACAAGGATATAGACTTTAAAATAGCTCATTAAACTCAGGGGAGATCCTGGAATCATCTGGAACACTTTCTGAAAGCATCACACTGTCGGTGGGCACTGTATCTCTCTCTCTCTCTCTATATATATATATAGACATATATATATATATATTCCTGCCCTACCCAATAAAGCAGATGAAGTTAGGAATTTATGAGAAAAAATGACTGGGAAATGTTGTCCGTGGTACACTTATCCAACAGTCCACTTGATAATGGTGACTCTATCTCAACAAGGGAAAATATGAGAAAGGGTACAGGTAGCAAAAGTAGACAGGTAGCTAAAAGGTGGGAAATTGTGGGTAAGAGGAGCCCAGGGTGCTCCACTCTTCTAGAAGAGGATGGTGCCTTATAAAATTGTGAACATTGGAAATGATGCAAACATAGATTAATTATTCACTATTCTTCATAATGTAAAGAGGAAGGTGTCACCTCAAACCACTTCCAAGGAAAAGGTTTAAAATAAACAAGAAGTCTTCTCACAGGCTCAGAGTGACATTTCCTTCTGACAGATGATGTGGGGATATAAAAGATCCAGATAACCATGTGGTAAGAGCCATTCCAGCTAACAATCTGAGTATCCTGTCTGTCATTTCCAGCCTGAGTGACCCCAAAGCTCCTGATGCTGGGATTTGGGAGGATGGACCCACCTTGGTCTTTTCCTCCTACTGGGCTTCCTCTCCTGACTCCAAGCACCTGCCACGTTCATGTGTCTGTGTGTAGCTCACACCTGCTGAGCTGCTTTGCCCCATCTCCCAAAACCCCTGGTTCATCTGCCCTGACAAACACCCACACTGTGTTCAAGCAGTTGAGCCAACAAGTCCTAGTCCTTTCCAGGGACTTTCCACCAAAGAGGTCAAACTCCTCTGCACAGAAAACAACCTTTTGGAGAGGTCAAGTCTTAACAGCAGGGGTTGGAATCCCTGGAGAAAGCAGCACCATCTCAGATCTTATTTTTCACTTCTAGATAAATCTTTTTTCTTACTTCTAAGTAAAGGCGTCTTTGGCTTCATGTTCTCCAATAAAAGTAAGAAAACTGTTATTTTAAAACCAGCAAAGCCAGTCTGTTGTCTGTACCTCGTCTTTGGGGGCACCTCAGGAGCGTGAAGGTGAACGCAGCAATCTGTGTCTGCTTGGCTCCAGGCAGGATCACTCCGATACAAACACTGACCCAACACTGTCCCACTAAGACCGAAACAATATTGCCAGGCAATAAGAAGGAGAAAATGCATTATCGACTTGACTTTTGTTCAGTTATCTGAATTTGCAACCTTGACTTCTCACTTGAGCCTGAACTTCCAGTCAATCACAGGTAAAAGTACATTTCATTCCCATGCTCCTGCAAGGTAGCCATCCCCTGGCTTCCTGAGGAGATTGTATCACAGTAATCCAGATTTTCATCAAGCAAGATCATGAACATGAGCTCTGAGGATGCAGAATAGACCTGAACACTTGCTCAGCTCCTTTTAAGAGAGTGCATCACATCTGGCTTCAAGAAATAGAGCTGTTTCCTTATTTCTTTGATGTAGAACCTCAATTGTTGTGTTTTTGTTATAAATCCCTTTATGGTTTGAATCTTACATATACTGAAACCCATGTCTTTTTCTTTATTGCTCTGCAGCACATAGGAACAGTGGCAAACATTGAGCTGATAACAACTGGATTGAATTTTTGGGGGGCTAAATTATTTCAGTGAAAGAACTTTGAAAACCTGGAAGAAGCTCAATTCCCACCTCGGTGACTGATAATGTCAAATTTCCAGGCATTTGGGCAGCAGCTCTGTTTACATGGGTTATGTCTTTGGGGAGAGTGTTGGGAGAAATAAGTGCTTTTTTTGGTCCATTCGCTGCTCTGAGGAGCATTTAATGAATTACCTGAGATAATAATATGATTAAGTGAGGGCTCTATGCACTGGGCTATGTGGGCTGTGCACAGAGCTCTTGATACCTGAAGAGAAGAGCACAGGAAATGGGTCACTAAAGGAGGCAATTACTGAAATGAAAGGAAAATACGAAGAGATGCTTATCTTGTTAAAACATGGTTGGAAACAAAGCAAAACAAACCAGTGAAGCTCAGAGAAACCCCAAAGATATCAGCTTACAGGTGCAGTCTGAGTGGAAATGGCAGATACATGTTCCCTGTAAATATATCTGAAAGACAGTTCAATTCCTGAAGTCGCTCTGACGTCCAGCAGAACACAACTGAATATCCAAATTTAAAGATGAAAAAGAAATTGCTTTGAAATTCAAAGTTCTCCTCCTCCACCAGCGCTCACTGGGTGATCACTGGGCTTTGAGTAAGAGAAAGAGAAAAACTCCTGCAGAAACATTTGATAAACAGGATGTTTCAGTTCATTTTTTATCCCAAGATGTTTCATTTCTCAGCTGGAGAGAGAAAAGGGAGTTGGTAGAGATTTACTTAATGAAAAATTCAGCTACATGCAACAGTCAGGCTTCAAACATTTCCATGGGCAAGACTCTGCACACTGAAGTTTCCACAGGCGAAGGATAAACCAGAAATGCACTTGAGATGCTCATACATTGTTCTGTTCTCTTCACCCCACTCTAATCCATTAAGTTTAATCATTTAATAACTACCTATTTAACTGGAAAAGTCAATCCAAAGGAGGAACTTAGATTAGTTCTTTGTGGCAATCGCGCTGTAGATAACAAACACCAAGTCTTGCACCATCATAAATAATGTCCAAAACTAGGCTTGCCACCAGCTGTGATGTCTCTTCCACACAAGAAATGCACATTTTAGTGTGACCAGACACAATCTCAGACACCAATATAATCCAAGAACAAAGAGCTCAGAAAATACAGAGGATGAGGGCTTGTGCTCCTGAAAGCACAGATTCTGAAAACAACCAAAGGTCAATGAAAGGACAATATCATGATGAAATAACAAATTAACATAAGCTGCCAGACTGATATCATGGTCAAAAGGTCAGATGTGAACCTCTGGGTACAATTCAGATGGAGGAGATCGAAGATCACAGGAACTGCCAGACTGGATTAAAGGAAATCCGTAACAAACACCCAAACTGTGGACTGGTTTGCATAGCCACGAGGCAGCCAAACCATCACTGACCTCTCCAGGCAATGTGACCCCTCCACCAGGACACAAACAAGCTATAGTTCTACACAAAATTGTCCTTCAAATCTGTGCTAACATAGACACATCTAAAAAAATCCTTAAAGGTCTTAAGATTCAGCAGCTTCCACCTGGGTCCCACAGGATTTTTCAAGGAAGCAAAGGAATACTCCTGAAACACCCAGAGATCTCCAGCCCACCTCTTTAAGCCCAAGTTCACACAATTTAGAATGTATTAAAAATTTCTCCAAGTTCTTAACATGGTCAACAGAATTAAACACAAGGCAGTTTGCCTTCATGGAAACATCAGCCTCACTCGCTGCATTCCTATTGTCTGCTCAAAGCACTGTGGCCACCCAAAAATATCACCAGTTTCATTCCACCTCTCTTTGCCCTCACTTCAGGAGTCATGGCACAAGGGTCCCAGTCCTGCCGTGGAAGGAGGAAAATGTTGCCAGCATGAAGCAGTTGTCACTGTTGAGTTCAACATGACACAAAAAGACTCCAATAATCCAGAAAGGCAAAAGGCCAGTTTTATTAAACTGAACACATTTTTATAAGGAACATCGTAATAAACAAATTCCCATTGGATAAAATTCTGAATCCATCACGCCAGAGGCCAAAAGGTACAAACAATTATCCTAACTAATCATGAGGGAACACACGTTTGTCCCTGCAGGTGTGAGCAGCTTACATTATTGTTCTGCTGTTGACACAAGCCAGCCTGAGAAACATGGATTGCTTTGGTTCAGTGTCAGAGTTTCCCACAGACACTGCTGCTTT
>VZTR01021088.1:0-12368 GCA_013400775.1 Chaetops frenatus | reverse complement strand
AAGGCAAAAGGCCAGTTTTATTAAACTGAACACATTTTTATAAGGAACATCGTAATAAACAAATTCCCATTGGATAAAATTCTGAATCCATCACGCCAGAGGCCAAAAGGTACAAACAATTATCCTAACTAATCATGAGGGAACACACGTTTGTCCCTGCAGGTGTGAGCAGCTTACATTATTGTTCTGCTGTTGACACAAGCCAGCCTGAGAAACATGGATTGCTTTGGTTCAGTGTCAGAGTTTCCCACAGACACTGCTGCTTTCTCACAGACACAGCTTTCCAGCTCATGATACAAATGGACAGAGGCCTCCTGAGGGGTTTGGTCCTAGGCAGACAGAAGGAGATGTTCTGCTTGGCATCAGGGTCTGAGGAGACAAAGCTCTCTGTCCATGAAGGTCTGGGGGTCACTGGGGGGAAAAGAAGGGCTATTTTCTGGTTCCCACAAAATTTAGGTATGACCTCAGGAAACACATAAAAAGCCTTATCTGGGAAGGGGAACCAAAGACCCTGAATGCCAGAAATTTAGCACTTGGTCCTTCTCACCCTTTGGCAGAACTCCATGCTGCCAGGGAACTCACACTTAGGAACATGGTTAGAATAACAAACAAGCTGCCACAGGCTCGTGGTGTCTGGATGATGAGATCCTGCTTAAGATCCCATGCTGGGGTAGAAGTCAACATTCTTTTCTGGTGCTGAGGGTGGAGGGGCTTGGGCTGGAAGGTTTCTGCAGGAGAGGATTTGGACCGAAGGTCCATCCAGCCCAGCATCTTTGCCTTGATGGTCACCAACAGTGGGTTTCTGAGGGAGAAGTGAGAACAGGACAAGCTTGTAGGGCTTCTGTCCAGGGCATTCTCCAAGCCTCCAACATTTTATAAACTCCCTGAGGCAAAGCTGGGACTAGTTATTTCATAGCCATTGATGGAGCCTTCTCCCATTCATTAGTTCCAGTGGTTTTTGAGCCTCTGTAAACTTTCAGCAACCACAGCAGTTCCTGCAGCAAGGGATTGTACAAGTTAATTGCACAGTGAGTGAAGAGCACTTCCCTTTGAACCTGACTCTTTGTAGCCTCATGTGATGCCCCATTATTTTCATATGGAGAGAGACTAACAGTCAATCCCTATTCATGACTCTGTGGATCTTCTTTGTATCACCCTTCTGCTGCCTCTTTTCCAGTCAGAAGAGGGTTAGCCCAGTTTGTTGTTCCCAGGATAAAACACATCTTATGCTTCCTTTTATCCTTGGGTTTTTCTCCAAACATCTACTGCTTTTTTTGAGCTGTGGGGAACAGAACTTCACACAGGATTCAACATCTGGATGTACCTGGGATTTCCACAGGAGCTTAGAGAGATTCTCTGGCTTATTCTCTCATTTTCATTGCTAATATGCCCTTTGTCTTCATGACAAGCACCACATACCAAGCTCACACTTGCAACAACCAGTCTGTTAAAATCACAAGACACAGTTGTGGCAATGGGCAAACTAGAGCCCCTCATCTGAATGTGAAGAAATGACTGATTCTCCACCTTCTCCTTAAGTATTTGGTCTCGTAAGGTCGTGCAATGATTCACAGATGAACCTTGTCTTCATTACTTCTAATTCCATTATGCACTGGAAAGCTCTAGAACATTACCAAGCATTCCCATTTCCACATGCTCATCAACACCTGGGAGAGCACAACTACAGCACACACAGCTGTAACTGTGTGCTCCTTCCAAAGGGAAAATCTGCCAGTTATTCCTTCCACCTGCCTCTTGCCTTCCAATAATTATTTATCCAGGAGTCTCCTTCTTAATCCACATCTTAGCTCCCCTGGAAGTCTTTGCATTTGGGAAATTCAGCCAGACCTGCCCAACTGATGCCTCTGTTGGCTCCTTCACATCCACTCGTAATGCTCTGTGTTATAATTTCTATCAGCTTTTCATTTCACAACACACTGCTGTGGGCTTTTCTGGATGAACTGGAGCTCAGAAAAAAACTGGAATCCCATCAGCCACCTTCCAGGGATTTTAAACAAGAGTTCATAGACAAGTTAATAGTTCAATCATTTCACCCTCCCCAGTCCTTGGGTGAATACCACCTGATCCCAGCAACTGATAGTGGTAATTGTGTCTATCTCCATCACCATCTCATCTCCAGACCTTTCAGCCTGAGACAGATGAAAGCACAAGGAGAATTGCATTCATTTTTCTGCTGGGAGTTTGGCTACCTGAAGCACAGCTTTTAGACTTTAATTTTTTATAGAGCCTACCAACTGTAAGCTTTTTGCTTGTGACTAAAGATAATCTTGCATTATAATTTTCAAGTTATTTCTCTTTTCACTGTCTTCATGTATTTTTAGGTTGTCCCTCTTTCTTTCTAATTTTACCAAATTTCCAGCTTTTCCAGGATGCTTTTATATACTTTCTTACTCTTATGTTTAGGTATCCTGATATGCTTTTTTCATTTTTCACATATTTCTTGAGAGGTACATTTTATCTTAATTCTTACTATAGTGTCCTAAAACACTTTGATGCAAAGGATGTCACTCTTGGTTGTCCTCTCAGATTCTTCTGAATGACCTTGCTTGATTTCATGTCACCCTTTTCTAGATTAAAACACAACTGTGGGATGATTTTTGGCCTCCTAACATCTCAGCAGGAATAAAGTACATGGTTGTCACTGTCCCAGAGTGGCTTTTCAGTAGCAGGATTTTGAATGAGGGCATGGAAAAGGCCAAGGCCAGCATGGCATTCCCCAGTTTGTTTTGTGGGGAAAGCAACCATGAAAGAGGCAGCCAGAGAAGGAGCATGAAGACAAGAGCTGCCACCAACTCAGGCCACAACCAGGTGCAACTGCCAGAAATGATGAAATGGTGGTTTCTCAACCAAAAACCAACACAAGTTGTTTGATGACCTTTTTTAACATAAGGGCTGTGTGTTGTACAAGCACGTGGGGTTCGTCCATCACTCAAATCTGATGTACTTCTCTCATGGAGAAGTTGTGCCAAGTTGACAAACAAAAGCTTTTGGTCCCCTGGAGTGACAAAAGGCAGGTCAGAGGTCCTCTGAAGGATGCAATGGAAAGGCCAGATTATCTCTGAGGAGAGCCAAGGGGTGGAAGCAAATGCTGACAGGCAACAGCCTAAACCCTTCTGTGAACTACTACTGAACAAGGACAGCACACACAGAAAAGCAGGGAGAGCAATCTTTGTTCTAAGCAAGATGAAAATTATACAAGATTAAAAAAAGACACTTGGGAGAGCAGATGAAGACAAAAAAATAAGTGAGTGGAACTGTATGACCTGGGGCATGTTATGTGAATGAGACCAGGTGAAACAGTGGCATTTGAGTGGCCTCAGGGAAATGTTTGGAGAGAAGTCTCCAGCACTGACACTCTGGGACAATGTGCACTCACAGCAGCAGTACCATTCAGCAGGACACTTAGGGAACAAAGGAACAGATAATGCACACTGTCACAAGCAGAAGAAGGGGAACTCTCATCTCTTCAGAATCTTAGGCAGGAGGTTCCACTTATTTTGGAATAGAACTTGTTTTCAAAAAAAAAGTTATTCAGGTAATTTTGCAAGGAACAGAACTCAGGACTGGAGCAGTAACACAAACACCATCTCTCTTACTGCTCTAAAACGTAGTCAAGGCTGGGTTTCTGGAGCTGTATCTCTCTCTACACTGGATGGTCGTGTAGAGACCAACTTGCCAAGATTTAACTTCTAACTTAAACTGACACACAGGAAGCTACAGGAATTATCACAATTCTCTCCCTTAGTTCATTTCCATATCCTTAGAGACATTCCCTATATTTAAACAATCTGAAAGCAACATTTTGGTGCAGGATCCTACAAAAACTCAACTAATGAAAGAACCAGTGTTCTCCACTCACTCCCTAGAACCTGTCTCTTCTGCTCTGCCATGCAGTCATCACCCCATTCCCTTTCTAGACAGTGTCTTCACTGTGCCTGCCCTGCTCTGTTTTTTGGCTTGTTGACCTTTTTAAGAAGCATTGTTCCACATCTCTAACAGGACTGGAGTGCTGTTTATTTTTTACATCTGGATCAACTCAATCCCAGGGTCATTCTCCCCAGGTTTCTGCAATGGACGTGTCCCTCCTACAGTTCTGCACCAACATTGCTGCCCAACACAGACCCCATGGAACCACAGCTGCTGAGGAGCTTTGGGAGCAGGAAGTTGAAATTCATGTAATTTTGAACTAGAATTCACATACTTTTTGCCAAAACAAAGCAAACCGAATCCCCAAACTGCTTTATTTACATTCAGAAGCAACATGTCATAACCAAACTCAGTCAAAAGCTTTTAATTTGTTTCACAGAGCTTATGGCCAGAGGAACTTATTCAACTCCCCAGTCAGAACTGCTGTGTTTGACAATCCAGTACATCTCTGCCACTACCCTGATGCTGAGCACAGTAATAAGAATCAGATTAACCCATTTGATCACTGGAGACCAAATTACTGAGATGGAGAACAAAAGAGAGATCAAAGGGCCACTAATGCCCTTAACCAGCCCCTTCAGGGATGGGGAAGTGATGAGGTGAGAATACATCTGTTGATTTAGGTAGATGATTCAGATCTCAACATGCACAGGAAGAGGACACACACCCAAAATTTCAGACAATTTGAACGGGGTGGCTGCAAGGGGGAAGAGCCTTCCACAGAAATCTGGCAGCACAGGAGCAACCCATACAACCTAAGCACATCCCAACCAATGTTCCCTCTGCTGCCTGCAAACACTGACCTACATGTTTGAGTGCCTTGCTCTGAGGTAAGGCCAATCCCTGATGCTCCTAAAAAGAAGATGAAAAGGTCCCAAGACAGCTCTGGGCCAACTGCTGCCTGAGTTGTGCTAGCAGCAGGCCCAAAGCTCCAGAGCACGAGATGTGATTACAATTCCTTCCTGCAGCCTCCAAGTGTTGTGGGCAAATGAAAGGCTGAGCAGTGCTTCCTGTTCTTTACAGCCAGGGAAACACGGGGAAAAACAAAGAGGTATTAAAACTAAGTAATACATCACAGAACTCAAAGACAGAAGAGACCACGATGGCCATCCACACCACTTCTGTCTACCTTACACCTGTCCTGCTGCAGTCAAGCTGAGACCTTGAATGCAGGGAAGGCCAAAAGAGTAATAAAATATCAATGGGCACTACTCGAGTGTGATACATCCCCTTGTACTGAGATTCATTTTACACTTCTGCTTTGTTCATAACCCAAAATTTCACTTATTTGACCCTCGGAAATCCCTGCAACACAGACTGTCATGATACTGAAGATGACAGACCTGAAGGTCAAACTACACTGCACGTTTCCAATTGTACTTACCTATTACTTTTCTCAGTTTAGGCTACAACTTGCTTGTTTTCAGACTATGACTTTTGGGCAAAGTCCACAGAAAGCTTTTAGGCAAGGTTGTGAACATTTTAGGCTTTTAAGCATGTTTTTGGTGTGGTTTACTGCATGTAATACCACTGAGATATATTAAATAAAAATGCATGTAAATTTTTGTCCAAAATCCAGCCTGATACAACAGAGCCCTCTGTGATCATACTGAGTTGGCACTGTCTGTATTACTCTGACAATTCTGAAAGTTTTCCTTTAAAAATAATAAATACACATGCAGTTCAAAACAGCCTTCCTCAATCCATAGGAAATGCCCACCAAAGCTTCCACGTGATAGAGGCACAGAAAAAAAGTCATTTCTCTAATGGTTCAGAACCATTCCACCACAAATCCAGCATGGCTAGAGCCTGCAAGCACCACAGGGCCCTGTTTCCCTCCTCCTGTAATCTCAGCCCTCTGCCAGCTTATCTTTGGGAAATGTCCACTTGTTCCCTGGATGGATTCCAGGGCCTGTGCATGGCCAGATGTCCTCTATTGACTGTCACTCGCTCCAGCCCTGTGGGTTCAGCCTCCTGACCACAGATCTCTGCTGTGCTCCAGTCAGGAGCCTCCAGATCTGTCTGTCACCTTTTTAGTATTGAAAATCTTCAGCTCAAGATGGATCTGTGCCCACTGTCATAAATAATTCAACTGCAACTACAACCAGCACCTGATGGTGCACTGGGAAGCTGGGAGATTTAGGTTTAAGGTCCTTTAAACTCCTGAAATAGGGAACAGTTTCCTGTCACATGTTTTCTGAGTGAGGAACGGAGAAGACACAGATGGAAAGCTCCAGCTCAGCCTCTGTATACACTCAAGAGAGGGGTGTAGGTTCAGAAACAGCCTCTGAGCTCAACCTTTTCTAGCAGACAGCTCTAGAACTGAGGTTCCTACTCTGCATCTGGATTTTAATGGTTCCAGTTACACTTAAATCCTGCACCAATACTGAACTAATCCACACTGTGGGTTACACTGGACACTGCCAACACTCATATTCATACTCTAGGTCCAATTTCTAAGAGATCTGTTTGGGCCAAATGGTTTCTTAAACACTGCCAATGTCCCTGTGCTGGGTGACTGCGGCCCTTTTGAGTCACTGCTTCGTGTTTTCCCCAAGACAGCTTCTACTTTCATAGAGTCACAGAATCACAGCATGGTTTGGGTTGGGAGGGGCCTTGATGCTCAGTTTGTTCCACCCCTGCCATGAGCAGGGACACCTTCCACTGTCCCAGGCTGCTCCAAACCCTGTCCAGCCTGGCCTTGGGCACTGCCAGGGATCCAGGGGCAGCCACAGCTTCTCTGGGCACCCTGTGCCAGGGCCTCACCATCCTCACAGGAAGAACTTTCTCCTAATAACTAATCTAAACCTACTGTCTTTTGGATTGAATTCATTCCCCCTTGTCCTGTCACTCCAGGCCCTTGTAAGGAATCTCTCTCCATCTTTCTTTGTTGGCTCCTTCAGGTACTGGAAGGCCACGATCAGAGAACCCTGGAGCTTCTCTTTTCCAGGCTAAACAATTCCAAATCTCTCTGCCTTTCCTGAGCAGTATCCATGTCCCAAGTAAAAATGTGGTTTTTTTTCCTCTGTAGGAGCCATTTGTGTCAGTGTTCCCCACTACAGATTTCTGTCAGACTCACACTTTTTGGTACCTAGGCACCTGTTTTTACTGTGCTGCAGTCAGGCCAAGTGGCTCCACGATTGCTGCTCCTGAGGCAGCTCTTGCACATTACTTAACGCTAAGTCAAGTCTTTGTGCTCCAGAACGAGCTGTTCCAAGGGAACTGCAGAACCTGCTCCTTTCAACTGCCTCCTATTGTGCTTTCTGACCATTTTATTCACACAGAATTCAACTCCCCATTACCATTTGGTTCCACTTTCCCACTTCTTCGGTCTCTGTCAACGTTATGCACTCAACATCCTTTTGCTGATGCAGGAGCTGGGAGTACAGGAGACTGTACAGAGGACTGTATATAGGGAATATAGAAGATATTTGGTGTGGGTTGGGAGTGTAAACCTGTGTGAGCACTGAAGGAGGTGATTCCAATCCCAACTGCAGGTGCCCTGCAACACTGGGAATGTTCTCCATGGTCCAGGGTGATCCCACAGGGTTCACTGCAGCAATTCCAAGGGATAATTATCACTGCTGTAACAAACATCACACTCTAACTGGATCTGATTGATTTTTTCCTTCTGAACTGTACATGCCACCTAAAAAAATGGTGATTCAGGCTCCTCCTCTAATTCTCACTCAATCCATCCTAAATAGATCAATTTGAATATAGTTTAAATAATTTATTTTTCAGGGGAGGGGAGAGGAGGAAGGAGATTAATCCTTGGTTTGGAGGCTTAGGGCCTTTAGGGAGCTTTTTCTGGGGTTTTTTTCAAGCTTGTTTTTATTTTCTCCAAGAAAAATTTATTTTCCTGCACTGATAAGTTAAAGCAATGCACTCTGTAGGTAAGTGAAAGTTGACTTTCTCCTACAATCCCCTCATGAAACTTCTAAGTTTGTACAGAAATGGAATAAAGTATTGTGAGACTTGCAATGAAGTAATGGATGTTGGGAAAACTAATTCTGCACACTGCCTGCTCAGTGAGACTGTGCCACTGTCCCACACATGCACTGGAATTTTCTGTGTGTCAGCATGTGAAAGCATTGGGATGGCTACTCACTTTGCCCTCCCTGTAGTAATGTGAGGTTATCCATCTCCTTTTAAATATCATTAATAGGGACTTTTCCCAAACTTTTAACACTTTTCCCCAAATACTCACCCTAGAACTAGAGAATGTACCAACCCCTGCCACTCTGCACAGACTAAAGAATCATCCTTTCCCCTGTGTAGAAGATGGGAGTTATACTCAAATAAAGAGATGTTAATGCTCAGTTTTAGTAATGCATCCTTGAATCTTGATCATCCTTGGACTGTCCTAAACAAGACTGTAAGTGATGAACTATTTCTCAAATAAAAAGGTTTTTTTTTCTTCCACAATTAGATTTTGTTGGAATTCAAATTAGAAAAATCTTCTTCTTTTAACTCTCTCCTTTTCTTTCCAAGACATTCCTTATTTTCCTATCTACCTTCAAACCAACATCAACTCTCTGCAGTACCAAGTGGAGACTGAGCCAAAGGCAAGAAGGAAACTGAGACTTATTCTTCAAAAGTCAGCCAATAGCGCAGCAGAAGTATAAAAAAAGAGGCTGAAAAATCTCTGTAGCAATCCTGTGATAGGGAGTTGATCTGCAAACAGCCACAGGAACTGCAATTCTGAGAACATGTCCAATCCTGAGCTGCTCATGGATTGCCCATAGTCAGTAAGTTCCAAATATGTTCCTTCCAACCCACTGTCTAAAAGGTTTGATTCTTCCATCTGTAACAAAGGACTGGTTTTTTACTCCCATGGCACTTTTAACAGCAGTCCAGGCTCCTGCAGTGTCCCATCAGAGATCACAGAATCCCAGACTGGTTTGGGTTGGAAGGGATCTTAAAACTCATCTAAGTGCCACCCCTGCCATGGGCAGGGACACCTCCCACTGTCCCAGGCTGCTCCAAGCCCTGTCCAGCCTGGCCTTGGGCACTGCCAGGGATCCAGGGGCAGCCACAGCTTCTCTGGGCACCCTGGGCCAGGGCCTGAACACCCTCACAGGGAAAGATTCCTTCCCAATTGAAACTTCCAGACCTAAATTTCCAGTTTGGAAACTGCCAGTGAGTTCCCCGGGTGCTTCCTGCATCCAGCAAGAGTTAAAGTGCTCCCTGAACAAGCTGAAGCACTGCACGAGCCTGGAGATGATTTCTGCAAGAAGTCTGAGGTGTTGGTTTTTTGACCTATAAAGGCTTAAGTGGCTCTGCCTGCTTGAGAAATTCCTCTCCCTTTGCATCACAGGGCAGCAGCAGCAGCGCTGGGTTACACTGGCAGGGCTTCTCTTCCTGCTCACCCACTGGGCAACTGTGGAAATCCAGAGATTTCCCACAAAACTGCTCACAGGGGCAAAGGCTGTGAGGGGGAGTTCAACTCTGGGGCTCTTTTATTGCAGGTAAAGAGGATATTGCTAAAGTTGGCTCCTAAGATGCAACACACCACAATCAAAGTCCATTTCTGTAGATGATCCTGAAAAATAGGGCAGGGAGAAATGAAACCAGGAAAACATTCTGGCAGAAGCACCTTTGGTGAGGCTCCACCACTTACAGGCAGAATTTTCTTTATTAAATTAAAAGAATGCATTTCTAAAAATATATTGACCAGGGTGCTATGTAGATAATTATAAGTCATAATAAAGAGAACCTGATTTGACTACAGGGCCAACTCTGCACCACTGATTCTATTCTACCTCTAAAGGAAGAGAGCATTGCTTTGGAAACAGGACTGGGCCACCCATGCCTCTCCTCCAAGCTAAGCCTTGTGGTTTGTGTTTTCCTGGACAGGCTGACTGCACCTTACAGAGTCTGATAAAACCAAGACCTATCCAAAAATGCTGTAAAAATCCCACTTCTTGACTCAATAACTGTAAATGTGCCACATTATATTCCTACACTACCTCTGAAGAAGCAATTGTGCAGGTATGTGTGCACAGCCTAAGTTTATTTATGAAGTAGGAGTTCCAGTGACATCAAAGTTAAGCACACGACCCAAAGGTTTTCCAAGACTGGGATGCTGACAGCCATGAGCAAAATGAGATGTCCCAATAAAGCCTGGTTCTGGTGTTTTTAATATCCCACTATCCAAAAGCAAACTGAAAAGAATCCTTCCCACTAATTTCTTACTTATTTTGCACCTCAGGAGTTATGTCCCCATTTCCCGTTCTCTCTTTCCCAGGGTAAGAACCCCCTGCAGGATCAGGACCCGAACAGCTCTAAATGCCATTCTGCAGGCCAAGCCTCGATATTTAGCAGCAGAATTGGAAAGCCCAGCAGGAGCTCTGCAGGAGGGGCCCCAGGTAGGCTTGGCTGAGCCCTCGCAGAGCCGGTGCCTGGCACCGGGCAAACATCCTGCTGCAGGAGGCACAGCCTGACCCCCGGCCCCGCGCTGCCGCTGGAACCGCCACGTCCCCCCCTGCAGCCAGGGGGACGCGGAGCAGGAGCTCACCTGAGCACAGCCACAGCCCAGGCCTGGAAACACTCCCGTGGCAGCGTCTGTGTGCCCAACCTCAGCACGCTGGCTTACAGCTTCCCCAGCCCTCTCCATCTGGGGGGCGGCTTTTAAAGGATGAAACTGGAAACACTGTTCACAGCTTTTGATTCCGAACACCTGGTTGGTGCTGCTGTGATGGCACAAAATGCCCACTTGGTATTGCTAGGTTAGGAAGCTCCACACATGCCTCAGGAGAGGTTATCACCCCCCACTTCCAAAAGGCCCCACTCTATACTTTGTGCTTGGTTGCAACACCACTGCAGTTTTTGTAAGGAATAAATATTGACTTTCCTGGGCATTGCCTCACAACAGAAGAGGACCTTGAGTGCATTTGTCTCAAATTTTTTTTTTTAGCCTGGTAGTATAATTTTACAGCAGAGCTTTCACACTGAGGAGTTCAAAAAGCATGGCAAAGCAGGTCTTATTCATGTCACAAGTTGTCCATGTTTGCTTTCAGACAGGTGACCATGATCTGAAGTTGGCTCAACTGTCTTTCTCTACTTAAAAAAAACTACACAAAATGAATTACTTTCATTTAAATTTCCAAACTACAAATTTTATTAAGATTTCAACATACCCCATTTGGAAAGTCCTGGAAAAATCCAGGAGAAAATTAAGACTTAATATTAATGCAGGCTATTTTGTCAGGGTTTTTTTTGTTTGTTTGTTGTTGTTTTTTTGTTGGGTTTTGTTTGTTTGTTTGTGGGGGGGTTGTTTTGTTTTTGTTTGGGGGTGGTTTTTTGTTTTTTTTTTTCCTCAAGAATAAAGCACACAATTGCCAGGCAGACGAGCCACGGAACAGAGAGAGTGCACACCAGGTCTCAGGAAACTGAGCTCCAACCTCAGCACGTGCAGGAGATGAGTCTGTTCAGTGAATGGCCCAGCTCTGGCTGTGCAGCACCTGCACCTCCTGCCCAGGTGTGGAAATACTCTCCCCTTAATAAAGGTCAGAGAACAGCATTAATTCCTCTATAAAAATACATGGTGCTGACACCACTGGAGCTCCTGTGTAGATAACATTCACCCTTCAGGTACAAGCAACAACAAGCAGGGCCAGGGACTCTGCTGGCCACAGCCAGGATGGGTTTTGGAGCCGATACAGAGCCCCAACCTCGGAAGAGGGTGTGGAAAACCTCATGAATTTCAGAGAAAAAAAATACTAATCCTGTTTTCTGTCAGATGTTTCACATCCTGACATGTGACTCCACACACTCAGCTTTATAACATCAATTAAGATACGAAATAATCTCCACGGAATCAGCCGACCACATCCACAATTCAGCAGCAATAAGGTGCAGCCACAGCCTGGCCCCGGAGGGAGGCTCAGCCCTTTGCACGACGCCGTCCCCTCGGACCGTGACCAAACCCGCAGGGGCAGCACACGGGGCACCGCACAAATCCACAAATCCACAAATCCACGCTGGGACACGGAACCCAAGGCAGGGAGCGGCGGCAGCCAGGAGGGAAAGGGGACGGGCTGGGGCCACAGCGGGGCCAGGCACCGCTGCTCTTACCTGGAGCAGTTTCCCTTCGGCCGGAGTCACCTCGGCGACGTTGGCGAACTCCCCTTCCAGGATGATGGGCTCCACCTTGAGCGGGATGACCCTGATGATGGCTTTCTGCGCCGCCGCCCGCTCCGACTCCACGGCCGCCGCCAGCGCCAGCCCAGCGTGGCCCAGTGCTGCCTGCAGGGTCGCCATGAGCAGCCAAAGCCAGAGGACAGCCAGCTGCACCTGGGGGCCAGCACTCATGCTACCAGCAGCGGGCTCCGGCCGCTCATACCGCTCGGCAACGCGTCCTCAGCGCGGCGGGCCCGGCGGCGGCTCCGCTCCCGGGGCTCCGAGCCGGCTCCGCA
>VZTR01021087.1:33371-60560 GCA_013400775.1 Chaetops frenatus | reverse complement strand
GAATTTTAAAGAAAAAGGGGAAAGACTACAAAGAAAAGCACTAAGGGGATGAGAAACTGACTAAATTGAGGGAAATTAGTTAAAGCTAGAAAATAAATAAACTTGAAACATTCAATTTTTAGGCCATTCCACAAAATGTACATGTCAAATGGCAGGGGTTTTAACAGCAGATTTGTGCTGGGACATGCTCAGGAGAAGTTTATTCACATAAGATATGGGACCATCCAGATACTGTGAAACAGGGGAAGATAATTACTAAAATGTCAGAAGCATAACTGAATGCAGAACTCTGAGAGATACAGCACATATTACCATAAAATAACTATGGGTTTCTCAAAAGTAAATAAATACATATAAAACTGATAGTTTCAACTTTAGTACACAAGCAACAAGATGTGTAGTTAATCACACACTGGAAGGAACAAAATCCCACATTTATTACAAAATTGTAAAAGTGTCTAAAATACAGTGCCATTTATGGACACCAGAGGTTACCAGCTTGTAACCCAAGAGGAATCTTCTTTTTGTTTTGAATTTGTTGTTTTTGAAGAAAAAAAGGAAATTTTATGGTTGTATTGAAGCCTGGAGATGAGAGTGAAGGAATTTAACTTTTTGTTGGCTNTACATATAAAACTGATAGCTTCAACTTTAGTACACAAGCAACAAAATGTGTAGTTAATCACACGTTGGAAGGAACAAAATCCCACAGTTATTACGAAATGCTAGAAGTGTCTAAAAGACAGTGCCATCTATGGACACTAGAGGTTACCAGCTTGTAACCCAAGAGGAATCTTCTTTTTGTTTTGAATTCGTTGTTTTTGAAGAAAAAAGGGAAAATTTATGGTTGTATTGAAGCCTGGAGATGACAGTGAAGGGATTTAACTCTTTGTTGGCTTTGGCTCACTGTGTTATACTGAGTGAATAATATAACCTTACTCCCAGTGTCTTTTAAATGATAATTATCAGTAACCTCTATCTGTGTAAACTTCAGACTGTGCTGCAAACGCTTTGATTGTCATTTATGATCAGTATCAGGCTGGCCAAAATGAAATGTCCCCTTTTTTATCCTTCTTGATGCCATACTACTTGTACCTAGAGCAATAACAGTANTTTATGGTTGTATTGAAGCCTGGAGATGACAGTGAAGGGATTTAACTCTTTGTTGGCTTTGGCTCACTGTGTTATACTGAGCAAATAATTTAACCATACTCCTAGTGTCTTTTAAATGATAATTATCAGTAACTTCTATCTGTGTAAACTTTAGACTGTGCTGCAAATGCTTTGATTGTCATTTACAATCAGTATCCAGCTGGCCACACTGAAATGTCCCCTTTTTATACTTCTTGATGCCATAATAATTGTACCTAGAGCAGTAACAGTTAGGATAGCAATCATGGTATACAGGGTTCTGTAGACTCTCCATCTGTCCAATTCATTCTTTCACAAAACAACTGAAAAAATGACCAGTTGATTTTGTTGGCAGCGTTGTTGTTGTTTACTTTTAGAGTAGCTGAGGTAATACTAACAACCATGATGAGTAGCCCACTCAGTGATGACTGACAGTGATTAGAAAGACCCTGGAACAACCTCTCTAGCAGATAACTCTCCAGGAATATCTGTCTCTACAAGAGACATGGGCTAAAATAGAACAGACCATAAACCATTCTGGTAAGGACTAGTTATAGCAGCTGATTAAATGACCTTCCTTCCTCCCTTCATCTTTCCCTCAGTGTTTTTGTCCTATCTATTGTTCTATTATACTCTTACTATGCAATGTTTGATTAAGTATTTGATTACAGGTTTCTACCCACAGCTACTGCTAATGATAATGCAAGGAATGACAGAAAGTGGTAGAGGAGCCAAGGTGGACACAGAAGACAAGAGCTAGAAACAGAGAGCTGGGAGAAAAGTTCATGGATGGAACACATGCAAGAGAGAGCTCCAGAGAAAGGGGAATTTGCTGCAAAGGCAGCAGATACCTTTAGGTGTTCAGCCAAGAACGGCAGCTCCACTCTTGCCAGGAGACACAAGGAGAAGCAGGAAGAGAAAAGAGTGAAATATAGATAATTTTTAAACAATTTTGTGTCAGGGGGAAGACATTTAATGACAGAATATAATTAGCACAGTCTTAATGGGTTAACCCAGGGATTACCCAGCCCAGTTTTTGACACTGACCAATGATGTCAAAGAAAAAGTTTAAGAATAGGGTAAACACAGTGGTATTTTCCTGATGTATTCTCTAAGTGACCAGCAGCCCTGGAGACAAAGATGGTGCCTTCCAACTAAATTGGCTACAGAAAGTGAACCTACCTACAGGCTCTGCAATAGAGATTTCAGTAGTATTGTACTCCCAGAAATAATAGAACTTTCAGAAGATACATGTTTTGTAAGAGATAGAAACTTGAAAGTTTTCTCTGAATCTGATCTTTTGAATCAAATTGCATGATGGGAATTACAAAGGAAACCTAAGAACCACGCCCCTCCCTCCTTTTCCTTTCCCTTTCCCTTTCCCCTTTCCACACCAAAAAAAAAAAATTTTCTCAGGAAGTCTAATTAATCTTGAGAAAAGCCATTTGCAATTGCCATGCCTGGAGGTTAAGACCAGCTTGAAAATTTGGAGAGGAAACCAGAGAATGGTGCAGTGCACTGAACCATAAAACCACAGATTCATAGAAACATAAAAACATAGAAATGGAAGAAAACCCCCAAAGATTAGTTTTCAGAAAACACAGAGGCAGATTGCACAGGGTAAGGGAACAAACACATTCCTAAGCATGGAATATCCATGCTTTGGATATTGCCATTTTTCGTGAAGAATAAAAAAGTTGTCATGCATGCCCATACTTTAAAGAGCAAAACTATTTCTGCACAGTGTAGAAATGGCTCAGTAGATGATTGCTTCCATTAGCTAGACAGTCTTCTGGGGAATATCAGTGGGGTCTGGTCTGGGAAAAAATGTCACTTTGTCCTTAGAAGCAGGATACACAAGGAGGGTAGTCATTCACCCCATAGCCCTTGGCAGCACAACATGCCTGATGGCACTCTGCTTCTGAGTGTGGACAGGCAATGCCACAAACCCAGCAGCAGGGCAGCCATGCTCTGGCTGCAGGGAGGTTCAAGTTCCTTCATGTCTGAGGTAAGGATCTAGATGTCCACAGATGGAAGGATTAAGCAATCAAGGATATCTGAAATACGAAATGAAATAAGCCCAGCCTCCTTCAACAGAGAAAATCTACAGGGGTACTCAACTCTACAAGCAAGCAGGTGGGAATACTTATGAGGCACATCATGGAGACTAGAGAGTGCCTTTGTATCTAATCCAAGCAGTGGTCAGATATGCAATGTTTTATTTGCCTGTCTGTGCTGTTTGTATTTGGTACTTTGGTTTCTCAACCTTCACTTCTCTTATCCTGGCTGGTGCCAGCGTGACTTTGGAGAGTGGTAAACACCAAGACTACTCCATCTATATAGGTGGGGGTGGGAAGGCACTTCCCCAGTGCCCAGCAAACTCACTTGTTTAAAGACCCACACAGGGAAAAAACACTCCTCCACTTTCCCACATGAATATTTTTGCCTTATTAAGTCTGGGGGACAGAGTGGTAGAGGTGTCTTTTGGGGACAAATATTATAGAGGCAAGCACTCTGGAAAAAGTATAGCAAAGAGAGGACCTGAATTCAGAAGGTGCTATGAGAAGGTGCAACACTGAAATTCAGTAGGAAATTTTCTGCACAGAACAGTATTTTCCCATCCTTGTAACTGGATGAAATGCCTTTAAGGCTGATCCTCAAATGATGCTCCTTGAGCTTACAAACCTCTTGCAGCTGTCTACCCAGTGTAACTCCTATGTGCAGTGCAGGACATGAATGCTGCAGAACACATCAGGAACTCTTTTTCTGAACACCAGGGGAAAAAATGACTGCTAAATTTACTGCTCTGTACCAGCTTCTTCACTGTATGAAGCATGAGCCCCCTTGGTGCAAAGTTAACAGAGCTTTTGGTGTCGCAGAAGATTAATCTAACCAAAAAATTATGAATATTATACTATTGGTTAAAGTGTTGATTCTTCTCTCCTGAGAGACGTAGAAGTCCTTAGTAATATTCAAAATAGGCAACTGCAAATTCCTTATTGATAAGAAAAGTCCCAAGGAAATGCAATTAAAAAAACCCACCTCCTTGATGCTTTGTCCTACAGCCTTTCTACTCATAGTTTTGGCAGAGTTTTATGTGAACTTCAAAAACAATAATGCCATCCTAGGAAATAGGACACAGTCTATAAATCCCTCAAAACCCCCTTCATTTTTAGCCCTGTGTGACCAGGTCACTGCAGGTACCCAGTAAAAGTTACTAAAAGAAAATCCAAGAACATTCAAATTTATGTGGACTAGCACTCAGAAAGGGAAGTGTGGAAAGAACAGCTGTGCTGGTTTCTCTTCCAGCTGTGGCTTGACACCTGAAGACATAAGTGATGTGATGCAATGCAAGGAGGCAACTTGAAGCAGCATAAGACAAGCCTGCCTGCTCAATGGGTGACCTGCCAGTTTTTCATGGACCACAGGGTGGGAACTTCTGGTCTAGTTTCTTACAGAGGCTCCTTGCAGTTCATTCCCACAACATATTATCTGAACTAAGTGGGAACCTAAGTCTGCTTTCTGGAGAAGGTATCACCCTTTGTTGTTTTGGGGTGCTTAGAAGACAGGTACCTCCCTGGAGAGGGGAGACAGAGAAGTTTTTCAGTAATTCCAAGGCTCCATGCAGCAGGGAGCTACAATTTTCCTGAAAGTGGTAATGGCGGGTATTTGTCCTAGGAGCATCTTCAGAATGTGGAAAATGGAATAATTTGATTTTGGTCTTGCTTTTTTTCTATTAGTATTCAGGTTTATTTTCTTTCCTTTCCATTACTTCTACTGCCACGTTGCAGCAATCTTTCCTCACCTCCACTGCTCCCATCCCAGCCAAGCCTTGTGGTGGCCTTTCTCCTCTCCTGTCCCAGGGGTCTTCCTAACAGCCTGCTAATTAAGTAGACACCCTGTGCTGACCCTGTGCTGACCAATTCCCTGTTGGTGCCATTGTGAAATACTGAGCAGCATCAGAAACTTCTGCTGAACTCAGCAAATAGTTGAATCAAAGTCAGAAAGCTTTCTATTGAACCCAAGATGCCTGTGAGTGACCAAAAAAAAAAGAAAAGGAGACATCATTTTTTGCTTAAGTCACAGCAAACTGTTAATTGATCTAGGGATTATTGCAGAAAGGAAGGGTAAAGTCTAATGCAAAATGAGAGGTATATCCCTATTCTTCTCAAACAAAAAGCCACTCCTCCATCTCGTCAGGACTTCTCTATCCCTTAATGACTTCCTTATATACTTAATCTGTGCATTGTAGTCTCATTTTACACTTCTCAGAGCACCCTAACCTGGGTGCTTCTTTCTTTGTTAGAAAACCAGCAAACACCAGAAAAGCACCAATATTTTCTAAAAAGACCAACCTCTGCCTTAGGTTTCAGGTGAATCTGAATAGCTTTTCTGCAAGCAACTCAAGTTTTTGTTGCATTGAGCCCTTTTCCTCCAGTTAGCAAATGCCAGGAGCCTGCCAATTTTGTGGGCAGCTTAGTACTCAGACAAACACATACTGTGTTCCAAAAGGAGGGAAGGACAAACTCCCCTTCTATTCTCTAACAGTCAAATTTAGGGTGAAAAAAACCCACTGGATTGGAGTGTTCCAAGCAAATCGAGGGGGGTTTTTTCAATGATATAGGACATTTGATTTGAGTTAGATCCCATAATGTAAACATTGCAAAAATAGAAAGTGGAAATTACANGGCAACTAAGGACCTCAGCCAACACCCTCGTCCCATCCTGAGGTGCCTTAACTTCAAGCAAGGCCTTGTGGTTCAAGCAAACTAAAAATATGCATCACAGCAATGTGAAAACTATTTCAAGAGCCAAAAAGGGAGCCTGGCAATACCACCCAGAAAACAGAGTTATATTACATCATTTATTCTGAGAGCAATAACTTCAGGGTTATGCCTATGAAGCATTCTCCACCCCAGTCCTTCTCTGCATGGGAGTAGTGAGCAAAACATCATGAAGAATACATTTCATCTGTAATGATCTGCATATGTGAATAGCAGAGCTTGGAAATCATGTGGGCACGTTCTGCCTGACAGAAAAGCAAGCAGGATNGCAAGATTTTTCTTTTTGCTTCATTTTACTTTAACTAAATCTAGGAAATCTACCCAGAATTTTTCAACCCATTTTCTTACAAAATATGAGTCCACTTCTCCTCTCAGCTCTATACTCCACTCTGTGGGACCAAATCAGCCTTGTTTTCCTCAGTGTTACACTTCTACACACATATAATCTGTTACTGATTAATGTAGCAGTAGACAGTGCTCAAAATCATACTGCCAGCTGCCTGTCTTTTTCCCAAGTATTAAAGCTCTGTGCAGCCCAACAGAGGCCTTCCCCTAACTACAGCTTCCCTACAGAGAGTTCTGTGACTTCCAGATAAAGGGATTTTGCTCATCAGCTTGGTTCTGGTTTTTCTTTTAGCTCTGAACAACAGCAAACCATAGACCAACTTCTTCTAGACTTTCTGCTCTTCAGCACTCTGGTCTCAGACTAAAACCTGGCAATGGTAAATCAGAGTGGCCTCAGGGTAGCTGCCATGGGGCTGGGGGCTGGTTTGGGACACCCACCCTCCACAGGCTTTATTACTGATGGTGGCAGTTCCAGGCTGGACAGATGCCAATGGGATGCTCCTTCCCCACAAACCCTCTTGCTTTCAACTTCTTGCAGCCACTCCTGTGCTGTCTAGGTGATGGGTCTAAAGCACTGCAGGGTGTTGGGAGGCTAAAGCCAGGGAGGCAGATTGCCTCTAGTTCAGCCTTAAAATCATACCCTCTCATGAGAATATTCAGAAAATGCAGGAGAAGGGGGTGCTTGCCTGCAAGGGCAGCATTACCAGCCTGAAGAGCAGCTCCCCATTTCCTCCAAAGAGAACAGCAGCAGTGCAGATGGAAGCATCCCACAGACCAGCTAACCTAGGTGAAGAGCTGCACAGAACCAGCAGCCCAGGCTGGAAACTTAGCTGGATTTAGAGGGACACTATGCCCAGGGAGGATGGGCAAAGGGCACCTTACTGACATATCTCCACTTCTTTCAGTAGGCCCAAGGACCTTACAAACACTAAGGGAAGGTGCAGTCCATCCTAGCTCAGCTGAGACCACCATTTGAAGGCAACTAAGGACCTCAGCCAACATCCTCTTCCCATCCCGAGGTGCCTTTCAAGCAAGGCCTTGTGCTTCAAGCAAACTAAAAATCTGCATCACAGCAACATGAAAACTATTTCAAGGGCCGAAAAGGGAGCCTGGCAATACCACCCAGAAAACAGAGTTATATTACATCATTTATTCTGAGAGCAATAACTTCAGGGTTATGCCTATGAAGCATTCTCCACCCCAGTCCTTCTCTGCATGGGAGTAGTGAGCAAAACATCATGAAGAATACATTTCATCTGTAATGATCTGCATATGTGAGTGGCAGAACTTGGAAATCATGTGGGCACCTTCTGCCTGATAGAAAAGCAAGCAGGACTTCTTCTCTGTTCTGGGTAGAGTTCAAAAGCTGGTGAATAATCAAGATGCAACTTATCAATCCTTTTTTCAATTAGTCAGTCCATTGTGTGAGAAAAGGAGAAGATAAGGAGTTCCTTTTTGTTTTCTACAGTGTGTCATGGGTCTTTTCATCAACATCAAAGAATCTTCATCAAAGCTTTCTGTGCTCTCCAACAGAACCTCAGAGTGGAACACACCTCTGAGAGAAAAAATAATGGTATTTCACTCACCATCCACAGTCAGTTTTGGCTGCAGCAAATTCCCAGTGTTTCCATCTTCTCTGAGCAGCAGTGAAATACACAGACAATGGGAAATTTTAACCTGCAGCTAGTTCTGTAGCAGTGTCAGTTGTGTAGTAATTCACTCATAAGACTTGTATTTTACTGGAGCGATTCCAGTGAGGCCAAAATACAGTCTCGTATACATACTTTAGCTGCTTTCTAAGAAAGGGAGGCAAAGCACAGGTCACTGTACAGGAAAGGAAGGGAAGAGGAAAGCCATGCCCACCCCAATCCTCTCTAGGCTGGAGCATTGCTCTCACTTTCCTTCAAGCTTCTGCTGTTTCTCATTCATCTCTTACTCAGAGAATGATTGCCTTCAAGAGGCAGGTCATTTATTTGCTGCTGTCAACATGAATAACTACTTTCTCAATTTTGAAGGGCAGCAACACTTTTTATTTCAGAATGCTGAGGAATCACACACTATGGGTCCAAAATCACCCAGAATAAAAATAGGAATGACAGCTTTGGTTTTCCCTTCTGATGTTCAAACTTTTGGAAAAATCCTTCTCAAACCTAAGAGACGTGGAAAAAATGTCCTCTTCAGCTTTGGGGTTTGGAATGTCCTCTTCTGGTTTGGGGTTTGGGGTGGAGGGTGTTTTTGTTGGTACGGTCTGATATTAGCAGTTAAGGCTCCAAAAAAACCACCAACAGAGAAAAACTCCACAGTGTTGATATCTAATGGGCAGGGCTTCTAATAGAGAGGAAAGAGATAAACAAACAAAGAAAAACAAAACAAAAAAAACCCCCACAACAAGAGAAAACCCCCACCCTACAAAACTCCATGGGGAGAAAAGTAAACATGAAGAAAAAAAAAAAAATGAAACTTTGGCTGGTTCATAATAGGAGTGTACGTGTCAAAAATGGCTTTGTTGATCAGCAGATACTGCACTTAGGTCCTTGCAGTGTACTGGAACAGAGATAAACCATCCAGTTCTTTTCTCGTGGAGATCTAGAGACACATCACAGATCTTGTGTAAGAAGAAATAAATGTGAAATGGAAAGCTGGATAAATAAAATATTACATGCAGGTCAGGTGCCATTGTGGGGTTTTTCTGCCTTTTTTTAAAATCAGCTCTAGAAAATACTTTTGATCTTTTCAGGAATGAAAGAAGGATGGAAAAAGGCAGGCAGGAAGGGAGACTAGATGNAGGAAGGGAGGGAGGGAGGAAGGGAGGAAGGGAGGAAGGGAGGAAGGGAGGAAGTTGCTGGCACCAACCTGTGCCATGGAGACTCTGCAGGAAGGCATAATCCAAACCCAGAACATTTGTTCATGAAATAAGTCTTTTCCTGGAGACCAGCAACAACTTCTAGGATTCATAGTCAGTATCAACCAATGGCACTGCAGGGAAACCTGCTGGCAGATGAATATGGTGAAAAAAAAATGCACCTGCTGGCACAAACTGAGCAGTTCCAGCTTCATTACAGTGAGGATGCTTCCAGCTCACTTTTTCCTGATACTGAACTCCAGCAAATACCAACCTTGCATGTGTTTGTAGTGCTCTGGCCCCTCTAGCACATCATCAAGGGCTGCACGTGGCTTCAGAGACCAGAGACCATCCCCTTCTCTGCAAGCTACTGCCTGAGGGCTTGTCACTTCATAACAGAGAGGGGAATGGTTAGAGCAAGCTAACCATTACTTTAATTTAAATAGCAGTCAGTGCTTACCATGCAGGTAATACCTGTAACTTAAAAAATATAACAGCTAAATGCATGATGCACTCTGTGTCCTTGAAGGAAAAAGGTATGCAAAAATCTGTATGTTCAAAATACAGAGCCCCTTCAGCTCAAAGTACAGATGGTATCTGAGCCAAAGGTGCTCAGGTTTCTTTTCTGTACTCACTGGAAAATAGAAGCATAAAAGCAAGTTGAGAATTGACACAGGAGACTTATTGCGGGTTACCTTTAATAGAGAATTTATATTTAAATTACATCACTGGTATCTTTCATCCTTTTTTCATTATTCTAAAGAAATGAGCCTCAGGTTGAGACAATTCCCTGCACCGGATTCCATCCTCTTTCTACATAATTACTGTATAATGAAAAATCTAACCACACACAGGTGGTGAGGTCCAGGCCTCCCTCATCCATATGAGAGGTCAGAACCCTAGGACAGAGCTTTCATACATTTAATGATTTGCAGCCTTTCCAGTGGATGCACAGACCCATCTACAGCTATTTTTTAAACAAGGCTACTGTCTGCAGCTTTAGAAAGGTCAATGCCTCCTTCCCCTTCCACCCTTGTCAAGCCACCCCCCCAGGATTAAACCCATCCATGCTGTTTAGATGGCACAGAGCCATGTTCCTGTATCTGGAACCCAACTTTGCATCTGTGGTGTTACCACCTCAACAGGAGCCACAGAACATGCCCCCATGTACTCTGAAACACGGTATACTCAACAGTAAAGACACTAGTTCATCAGGAGGGGAACCACTGGTTGGAACTGTGCAGGCTCACAGATTCTGGTCATGGACATCACTGGCTGTACAAGGGAAAAAAAATCTGAGATAAAAATAATACCTTTCTTTGAAGTATATCTTGAAATTGAAATTAAAATCAACTAGTTGCTGAATTTCTCCAAACATTGCTGAACAAATCACACTTGGTCTGATCTAGAAATGAGCACAGTCTCTTTAGGCACATCCTGATTTAATGCCCCAAATCAGTCTGTTTCTGGCTCTGCCCAGGCACATCAAGATTTGCCCTGTGCTGAATTTCATTATCAAAAGGGAAGTAGGAGCTCTAGGTCTGCCAGAACAATCTCAGAGTAAGCCAGTCTGTTTTTCAGCTTCATTGGATTGCTCTCACGTGAATTAAACAAGGGTCACAGAGATGACATAAGCAAAGGCAGAATTCTAGGTGCTCTGGGACTGCTGAAGCCAAACAGGGAAATTTTACAGAGCACCAAAGGNTGGTTGGAACTGTGCAGGCTCACAGATTCTGGTCATGGACATCACTGGCTGTACAAGGGGAAAAAAATTCTGAGATAAAAATAATACCTTTCTTTGAAGTATATCTTGAAATTGAAATTAAAAGCAACTAGTTGCTGAATTTCTCCAGACATTGCTGAACAAATCACACTTGGTCTGATCTAGGAATGAGCACAGTCTCTTCAGGCACATCCTGATTTAATGCCCCAAATCAGTCTGTTTCTGGCTCTGCCCAGGCACATCAAGATTTGCCCTGTGCTGAATTTCATTATCAAAAGGGAAGTAGGAGCTCTAGGTCTGCCAGACCTATCTCAGAGTAAGCCAGAGTTTGTTTTTCAGCTCCATTGGATTGCTCTCATGCGAATTAACCAAGGGTCACAGAGATGACATAAGCAAAGGCAGAATTCTAGGTGCCCTGGGACTGCTGAAGCCAAACAGGGAAATTTTACAGAGCACCAAAGGCCACTGTTGCTGTGCAGTAGCTAGGCAAGGGCTGTGTTTCTTTTTAAGCATCTTAATGACAACTCAGTGGTGCTTTAAGAGCCTAAGTCCTTAAATGGATATAGGATACTTGTTTTTCAAGTGACCTGCATTCAGCAGGTGCTTTTCCCTGGCAGCAAACTGTCTGGTGCACATTCAGTGAGGCTGTGTCAAGCCTGTGTGTTGCTGCACGTGTCTGGTCACAATAATTCACAGGGCAAGCTGCTGAAAAATTGAATTGCAAATCTAAGGCTCATCTCATTTTGCTGGGAGGCTGGCAATGACTGTGTCTGGATCATGCATGTACCTGAGAGGGCACCATGTAATCATACAGTGGTTTGGTTTGGAAGGGGCTTTTAAAGGCCATCTGGTCCAACCCCCTGCAATGAGCAGAGACAGCTTCAAATAGACCAGGTTGCTCAGGGCCCCATCGAGCCTAACCTTGATTGTTTCCAGTGTTGGCCATCCACACCTCTCTGGCCAACCTGTGCCAGTGTTTTACTATTCCCTTCTGCTTTAAAACCATCCGCCTTAACCTATCACTACAGGCTCTGCTAAAAATTTTGTCCCCATTTTTCTTATAATGCCCCTTTAGGTACTAGGAGACTTCTATAAAGTCTCCCCACATCCTTCTCCAGGTTGAAAAACCCCAAGTCTCAGCCTGTCTCCGTAGGAGAAGTGCTCCAGCCCGTCTTTGTGGCCCTGCTCTGGACTTGCTCCAACAGGTCCTCATCTTTCCTGGGGACCCCAGAGCTGATGTAGCCCTGCAGGTGGGGTCTCACCTGGGCAGGGCAGAGGGGCAGAATCCCCTCCCTCCCCTGCTGCCCAGGCTGCTTTGGATGCAGCCCAGGACACGTTTGTCTCTCTGGGCTGGGAGTGCCCATGGCTGGGTCATGTCCAGCCTCTCCTCCACCAGCACCCCCAGGTCCTTCTCAGCAGGGCTGCTCTGGGTCTGTTCATCCCCAGCCTGTGCTGATACCAGGCTTTGCCCCGACCCAGGTGCAGCACCTTGCACATGGCCTTGTTAAACCTCATGAGATTCCCACAGGCCCACTTGGAGTCAGTACTGATTGCTGATGACTGGCATATGGACTTCAAATTCCAGTCCTCAGCAAAGGCAAGCAATTCCTCAAGGCACAAGATCCACCTCTGGAGACCTGAATGTGGTATTTTTTCAAGCACCGGAAGTTTAGAACATTCATGGGTTGAGCAGTAAGCTCTCCAGAGCAGGGCAGCAAGAGGGTAAGTATCTGAGAGGAGTTTATTAGTTCTGCTCTATTTTGTTGGGGTTATTTTTTACAAAAGTTTGACAAAACGGTGGGTCTTTTTTCTTTCAGCCTTTGGAACAGCTCAGCTCCAGTATTTACAATAAAACACCTCAGCTGATTCGTGACTGGCAGGAACTGGTTGTCATTGCTGGTGCACTCATAAAACAAGTTTCAACAAGGTACCCAGAGAATCCAGGAAGCTTCCTTCATCTGCCTGCAGCTGGAATTCTGTTTGATGGCTCATTCACCAAAGAGAAAATTTATTATACCTCTGACTGAGAAAGAGCCTTTAGAGCCTTTTATAGTCTTGCTATGGGCACTGTTTCCAAAGACAAAATGTTAGGATGTCTCTGTGCTTTGGGATCACTCTGCAAGGTTAGCAAGCTTACTAAGAGGAATCAAGTAGAGCAGAGAGGTTGCAACGTGAAATCAAAGGTGAGCAGACTGGAAAGTGCTTGGCATCTGATCGACAATGAATAAGAATTGGAAACACTAAGCTATGGCTGTATTTCCTTTCACAGGAATTGCAGCAGCTGTGTTTGCGTGGAGCACCAGTGGCATCTAGTGACCATTCCTAGAAGATCACTTCGAATGGATACGAACAGAGAAAGCCACAGGCTGACCCAGAGCACACATCACTGACCTGATGGTGCTGATGGCTGCAAACCTGGTCTAACCTCTAGCAGCAGTATTGCATCTCTGTGGCCAGACACTGTAGCACTTTTACAGAAGATGCTGTCGTGTCCTGCCAACTGCAGTAGTGAAATCCTCCCCAGGTCTCTCTGTCTCACCAGCCTGGAGGTTCAGCAGCAGTGTGGCACAGCTTGCCTCTCACACAACGGCAGAAGAGGCAGCAGACACATCGTGGAACAAACACTTTCCAGTCTGGCTGGAAATCAGTGACTCAGGGCTGGATAGTGGGGATAGAGGACGTGTCCAGCAATACCAAGTCACCTGGCCCTCTGCCAAGCAGACAGTAGTCCTTTTGTTCCCTCTGGAGAAAGGCCTCTTCTCCAAGAGCACTGGAGACTGGACACTGAACAGTATTGTTGCAACTGGGTGAAAAGTTTACTAGTGCTGGGGAAACAGTATAAAAATTATCATACACAGTAATTTGGAGTTCAAAAGGGCCCTATGTTTGTCTAATGTAAGTGACTAGTAGTGTGGGAACAAGCAGAAGATGGTCAGGTCTTACTTTTGTGCAGATAAAACAGAGCAATAGGCCTACATTTATTAGAAAACAAAAATAAAGAAAAAGAAGAAAAAGAAACCCAGTTTCATAGTTTCATTAAGAGATGTTATTTGACGAATAAGAGAAGCTGCAATTATAAGTCACATTTGGGGAAATAATTGTACAATTTCTGACACTCTTTTTGGTGCCTGGAACTACAAGTTCATACCTTGTAAAGGTCCACTCAGCTCTCCTCTCCCTGAGCACCTGTGGCTAGTTTCTGGTGAACTGTAAATCTCAAAGTCTTAACATTGGACTTCTATGCCTGTGCTGGATGGTTGCTAGAGACCTTTCCTAGTTTTTCTAAGAATAAAGTCACTTCCTTCTTGCTGCCCAAACACCTTCCTTCCACAACTGTCCTTGTGGTGTGTCTGCACAGACTGGCACCTGCCCTTCACTCTGGGTTTGTACCCATGCATCATCTAGAGAAGCCACTGGAGCTATTGGGAAAGGAAAGCAAGGTGGAGGAGCCATCACGGACAGAGAGCAGCAGGAGCAGAGCAACGCCACGGTTTGTGCCCAAAAGGGGCTGAAAAACTGGCTGGGAACTACAGCCCATGAGTCCTTCATCACTGCACAGCCTGTGGGATGTGCTGCATCTGGGATTTTCAGCCATGTCTGACCCTCTGAGGGCCTGTGAGTCTTTCCAGTCCGTTCTCACCTTCTGCACCTTTGGAAGATCCCTCCAGGTAAGTCCCCTGGCATTTCCCCTGCAAGGGGAGGCCAGTCAGCCAGGAAGGGGAGGGAGGAATCACCATAATGCTGGAAGTTCAAGTGGAGCTCACAGCAGCAATCTGGCACCCAGCAGGAACCACCACAACAGCAGCTGCTTCAGCCTCACATTTTCTGGTGTTTATTATTCTTTTCATTCTTGGCCATGTCTCCATTACTATTATTCTTTTCATGTGAAGAAGGAAATTTTGCTTATGAAGCTCTGTTTGTGGTCCCTGCTGTGCGCAGCTGCCCAGAACAGCACACTGCTGGTTGGCTGTGGATGAGCTGCTGGCCCAGCCATCCAGCTCACCTCTGCATCCTGTGCTCAACCCAGACAAAATTGGATGGCTGCTCAAAGGCAAGGCTGTCTCTGGTTCTGCTGTGCTCCTACAGGACTCAATTCTTGGCCATTTCCATCCTTCAGTTGTCAAAGACACTGGGCTAACCCAACCAGCATGCCTATCCTTATCTTCCTGAACAATCTCATCAAACACCCCAACAACGAATACAAGCAAGGGCTGGGAGTTCACAAAGGCAAAATACAAGCCAAAAAGAGAGGAATAATTGCAAAACTATTGAGTCCTGAAATGCAGAAAGTACTTGTCTTTCCTGATGCAGTATTCAAAAAATGAGGAAAGGATAAAAAAATTTCCCCATGACACCAACAAACACAAAACATCAGAAAACCAACAAGTGAGAACAAAAAGCCATACACATCCATGAGAGGAGACCCTTTTAGATGGCTCAGTGTGAAGCAGACCACGGTGAACCTCATCAGAGGGCTCTCCACTGGCATCTCCCGCCTGCCAGAGCTGGCTCCTGCCAGGGCAGGAGAAACCACTGGGTTACCAAGTGTGTGGACAACACCACTGTAGGATGAGCACCTTGCTGGCATCAGGCAAGTCCATGATCACAGGAACACAGGAAGAATGGGCAGGAAGCAGCATGTCATGGATTTGTTGTTTACAACTAAAAAAAACCCTTAAAAGCCACACTGGCACCAAGGAGTTTGCTTTCCCTCCAAACTTCTTGTACCTTTTGCCTGGATGAGTCGTTCCTTCCCTCTTCCCAAACTCTCCATCCACATGTAGCACCTCAGGTGCCACCAAGACACCTGCCTGCTTATTTGTGGTAAGTCAGTGTGGTTTGATACAGTTTTATCAGAAAAAGACTCGGAAGCATTTGTGGTTCTTTTAAAACCTGTGGCAAGCCAGTAAGTGCTGTGTGCTGCTTGTAGGACAAAGCACAGCTGAAATGGCATTCTGCAGGCTGAGCATGGTCTGACACTGCAAACCACTTTCTAGGTCCTAAACTGTGTCAAATACCTTGTATCAGCATGTCAGCTGGTGCAAGCCCTGAAGGCTCTTCAGTGGGAAAGGGTTTGCAGAAGAGACCCTTCAGAGGTGCATTTTCCTGCCGTGCACTGGATTCACCCCTCCCACAAAGGAGCACACCTTCCCAAGGATGATGTTAACACAGAGGTGTTCAAAGGTGTCCGAACAGCTTCTGGCTGCCTGAGAAACCAGTCACCTCACCAGTCCCTGCTGGCTGATGGCACACAGCCTGAGGATGCTTGGCTGCAATGACTGCACATCTCAATTCACTGGCAGGCCTCTTCAACAACCCCCTGCCTTGAATGGATCTTTCACCAATAAAAAGCAAGTAAAACTGGAGCAAACAGAGCGTTGACTAGGATAGTTTTGGATGAGTTTTATATCTCTTCACACTTCAGCAGAGCTGGTGTCAGATGATACTGGTTCCCTGCCACTCAGCCAGATGCTACTACTGCCCATGGATGGGCACAATATGACTCCTTGCAAAGGCGGTTGAGGAAAACTACAGTACAGCGAAACCACCCACCTTATTTCTGTATGAAAAATTTCACATGGTTTAAAATAGCTGTTGTGAAAGATGCATTTGATACAGATTTTAAGTCTTGAATTTTGAAAAGGAGCTTTTACCTGAATTGGAAATAGCAGTGTAAAGGGCTAGATTTTACTTTTGCATGAAATAATGTTTTGTTGCCTTTCTAGCAACCACTTAGGTTGTTTTGAATGGAGGCAGGATTTTTGCGAGTTACACAAAATTGAATTTGCATTATAGATGCAGTTGTGGATGAAATCAATTTTTGCTAACGGCAATTCTGAAAAACTTATCTCTACCATCTGGTATTTTTACCCCCAGAGCATAGACGATTTCAAATAATCTCTGAATAGATGTGGACCTGTTTCCACTTGCAGAACTGTAAGCGTCTGCAAAATGGAATCAAATGCCTGTCCTTTGAGAGCTTGCATTTGATGATGGTGAAACACATGCTCAGAAGTAAAAATCAACATGATCCCATTGAAATCCTTTCTCAAAAAACAAAAACAAAATAAACAAACAAAAACACAACACCCTCCCCCAAAAAAACCCCCAACAGAACAACAAAAGAAAACACGTCAAATTTTAAATTTGAGGAATTTAGGGAATTTTTAAAAACCCCAACAAACAGAAATATCATTTGGTCACATGGAAGAGTGCATTAGAACAAGAAGGCTCAATGAGAACAAAATGCTTATGGAGCAGACTCCTACCATAATACTTCCCAGCACCCTCGGTGCTGTGATGCCACTCTTCCACGCACAACTTGCTTCATCACTGGACCTCTAGACCTCATTTGCTGAAGGGATTCTTTAAGGAAAAATAATGGGAAACTTCTCTGGAGTTCCCTGGTTCTCTGGACCTCATCTTAATGTTCTGTCTCAGTACTAAGCAGTGAAGTTGCTTTTACTATATGTTCCAACAGTATTTCAGATAAGGAGTGAATATCCTTTGAGGTACAGAAGTGTACCTTTGAGGTAGCTAACATGACATTCTATTTTCTCATCAAGCAGTACTTTAAGAAAATTTCCTGCAGCAAGCATCATCAAATTAATGCACTGAGTAGCTGTGGTTCCTTCACCTCAATTTTAACAGTCCAAGACCTGAGTGCACACTTGTAAATTTTAATTTGTTCTGAATCACTAGAATGTGTTGTTCTTTCCCCAAACCTATATCCATGCATAATTTACTGATTTTCCATTGCTTACTCACTTCATAAAACGTTGAAAATTCATGCACAGACTTGGACCATTTTAGCAGGGTTTGCAGACTGACAGTCCTTTTATTTGTATGGGTTCAGCATACAGCCGTGTGATACACTGAAGCTAAGAAAAACTGGAGAGTATGATTCACAGGAAAATTTTTGAGAAGTCCATTTCTTCTAATTCAGTGCAAAAGCCAATTCACACACAGTCCATAATCAGTGACTAAATTCTACATTATTTTAAATTTACTTAGTGCTGTAAGTAATCATTAGTGACAATACTACTATCGCCTGGAAATAAGGCAGGGGCAAGATCTGATCTACATCTGTTTTATATTTATAGTGTCCATACTTGTATATTACTTTATATGCATACACTTATATGAAACAACAGCAAAATAAAACTGTACCCACAACAATGAACAGAGTATATTGTACAGCTTATAAGTTATGGTATACAGTAAAACTGGTGTCACATACTATAGGTTATGGAATACATTAATAGACAATGATATATTCATTTGCAAACTCAACAAAGAATTTTTTTAAGTAAGTAAGATATTACATACAATGGTGCTGATTCATAATTACTGCTTTTACGCCAGTTTAAAATATTGGCCCTTTCATGCCACAGTAAACTTGGAATCAAGGTAATGAATCATAGCCAGTACATACCATTTGACAGAACTGGAATGATTTAAGAGCAATCACAATTTCTTGGAGTTTGAGTACTTGATTTTGCAATCCTAAAGTTGAATGATCTATGTTTAGTTTCTCTGCCTGCCTCTGTTATATATATATATAAATACTTATCTTACAGTATTTATCAGTTCTGCTTTTTGATTTGGAAATAAATACTCAGTTTATCACTTTCTTTCACATCAAAGAGGAACTGAGACATGGAAGCCCAAGGGCACATCCCACTAACATAGTGGCTGATGTGTTGGCTTTTAATGGGAAGTGGCACTCTTAAGTATCTAATCACTATTTATAGAATTTAAACCCCTAAACTACTTTGGAACATTCATATATTTTACCTACTGCTAAGCTGGCAAATATTATTCAACTACGAGTCTAATCTAGATAATAGCTTTTAAATCCATTGAAGCCAAGATACGTCAGAATAATAATCATACAACTATACAAATACTTGTACCTAATTCCTAATTTTACAGTGCTGCAACTCTCTAGCAGTAACAGAAACGCACGTAGGTACACATGTAACAGAGAAGGAGCAAACCTGTGCTGTGGATGGACTTATGTCTGTTGTTCTCATACTCAATTATTAGGTTTATACTAAAAAGAGTATCAGCAGATAATTGCTGTGGGAAGAGAAGCACAAAATGCTTCTCAAGAATATCTGAAGCCAGATGTCCCAAAGTGACACTTGTGATTGCTAGGGCTGCTTGTGCTTCTGTTTGTCATGGCTTCTCCAGCTACCCCCGGAGTATGATGATGAGGTCTAATGGGGAAGCTGCTTCACAGTCATGAAAACTGTTACACCTGTCTGCTGCACTGGACAATTTGTCCTTCAAGCTCCAAAAGACAGGAGGCAGCCGTGGGGGGCTGAGGGGTAAAAGGCAGCTGGTGATTTAATGTCTGAGTTAGACTTTAAGAAACAGTATACTTCACGTTGCAAATTAATGTTTATTTTACACGGGACCATCAGAATTAACAATAGGGTGCCAGAGTGCATCTTCACTAATCTATCCCATAACAACACGGAAGTACAATTTTCAAAGACACATATTTATATATCTGGTAACCACTTTTGTCCCTATTATTTAACTGGAAATTAGAAATGCTTTGGGACACATACACACATGCACACATTTAAAAAAAGGCAATACAAATTCTTTTGTTGCTGTCAGAAATAGTAAGTACCAGGTAGTACATCATCGTTTCCTGGTCCCGCTGTTGCCACTGGCAGATTTATTGAAACTTCTGCTCATTTGTGGGAAGTGTACAGTTGGTGTTCTTTCAGCGGGGCCATACAGCCCTAAATTCCTGGCTGTAGCTGACTTTCGAAGAGGCTTGAAGCTGGGAAAAGGATTGAAGACTTGTGGCTTTGGGTTCCCAGGCTGGGGCAATTTAGCCAGGTTTCCACTGTCTCTGCATGAAGTGGAAGACTCGGATAAACGTGGCTGGCTGGACTGATGGGATGTTGTCTCCACATCGGTTTGGGTATCTGAGGTGAGTTCCAGTGCTTCCAGCTTGAGCTGAACCACGGACATGTTTGTACCGTTGTCCATAGAGTCTGGCTCAGACAACTGCTGGTCAGCTTTCCAAGTAGTCCTGTCATCCAAACCACCTCCTTCTCTTTCTCCAAAGTCAGAATGTTTGGCAGTCTCCTCCTTTGGACCAGGACTATTTGTTTTACAGCTCTCACTCTGCTCATCTATCAGTCCTATGGTATCCCCATAGCCCAGCTGGCCTTTGGCCCTAGCAATGTTCTTCCGATGAACTCGTATGTGAGTGCGCCACGGAGAGTTCAGTTTTGTTTTAAGATCTTCTTGGGGAATGGGAGACATCTTCCCTGTAGCATGGCTTGGGATGTGAATAACTGCATTTTTCAGAGACTTGTTATTCAATTTCATCTTCTTTCCTAAAAGGAGGTGGTTTTTCACTGGGGAATGGTTTACCTGAGAAGGGAGGAGGCTGGTAACTGGCCCCTTGTCTGAAAGAAAGCATTTAAAAGAAACACAGTATTGTATAAGAACAAAACAAATTAATATTCTAAGGATCCACCACCAAATTTGTTATAGCTCAAGGTATAGCAAAGGTTTCTAGGACAGAAAGTATTTTAAAAGAAACCAACCCCAACTTAAAAATCATTACTGAATTTCACTTCTGTCTTAGAGCTGAACACTAAGCAGCACCTTCTATATATAAGGATTTTCTGTCCTCCCTCACTGCTTTGCACCTATGGGTAAGTCCTGAGCCAGGAATACCATGAAAATAAATAATTTTTAAAAATAGCTTCTTGATTTTTGGAATTGCACTAAAACCGATAGTTTCACATTAACATTGGCTTCTGATATTTCCCCTCTCCTTCATTTCTCTTCCAACAGCAAGAGGCAACTCAGTCTCCATATGAGGTCAGTCACATAAGCCTCTCCATGAGGCTTGTGTGACTGGAAAATGGAAAATGAATTAAAGTACTTTTAATGGATAAAATCATGTCTTATTAAGCCAGAGGAGTAGACTCAGAATTAGTGATTAGATGACAGTTTGATTAAATGACAAATCCAGCCCCACATCATGATTAGCAAGATTAGAAACATTTGTGTTCAGAAGGTAGGGGTTGGCATCCTTGGGAATCAATATTTTACTGTTCGCACTGTTTCTGCTGGCTACAGCCTTTGTTCAAAGCAAATACTTCACTAATATTTTTTAAAAATCCTAAATCATGTAAATGAAAAATTGCAGCTCCGTGTATTCCAATGCTCCTGCTAGCACAGGTTTAGATAATCTAGAAGAGAAATAAAAATTCTCCACAGTGATCCATTTGCATGGTTCAATGTTGACTTATAAGGATGACACTTGGGAGGAATGAGCAGGGTGGGTTGTGTTCAGCTTGTACACCCAGTAAAACCTTCAGCTGTGCATTTCATGCCAACCCCTGCACTGCTGAGTCTGACAATTAGGGAGACAGACTCCATAACACAGGTTGTTAAATAAGGGACTGATGACCAGCTCAGTCCTGACAACAGTATCATTACGGCTAGAGAAACTG
Source organism: Chaetops frenatus (assembly GCA_013400775.1). Lineage (NCBI taxonomy): Eukaryota > Metazoa > Chordata > Aves > Passeriformes > Picathartidae > Chaetops > Chaetops frenatus. Next base: position 39,242 of record VZTR01021087.1, on the reverse strand, counting down.
CTTGCCACAATGGAACATCTAAGCCAGTTCCTTCAGTTGCATAATCTGCCATGCCCAGATGAATTCAGAGGAGTTTGGCTAACACAGACCAGCTAGAAATCTACCTGCCACATGATCTGAAGCATCCTCATTTCTGCATTCACTTTTTCCAGTGCATCAATATGTCAATTCCAAGAATGCCAAAGATTCAAAAGTTTTAATCAGAGAGATCAACACAATGCACCCAGATAGCAAAGCCACTTTTAAATACCATTGTTTAGTTGGTCCCTGGGACCTATGAAAATCCCAGGGTCATCATCTTCTGATCCTGATGAAAGAAGAAAAAATATCACCTTCTCGTTTTCTGTCTGCATGAAGTGGTACCCACTTTACTACTAATGTTATATACTCCATCAGTCTTTCTTGTTTTGTCTATTTGGTTAAATGTAAAAGAATGTCATTTGCCAGATGAAGTTAGCTGTAATAAATCAGGAAATGAAGCATGTTTTGATGTGTTACCTGCTCTAATATACACATGGTGAACCTGCTGTTGCTGCTTCTTCTTTATCCTGGAATATTGCTTTTTCAGTTCATTAATAGCAGTGGTCATACGCTCCATCATCATGCTGTTAAAAGCAGTGTGGTAGTCACTTCTGCAAGAGTCTATTGCTCCTGGACTTAATTCTGCAATGTTACTGGAACCAAGACTTTGTTCTTCATTCTGATCTGTAGAAGGAGGGAATAAAGTAGAGGTGAGAAGTAAATTGGCATACTCAAGAGATGTATCTGTACTTCTGCAGATTATTTCCAAGGGAAGTGTTTGTTCGATTCCTACCATCTTATTTAATTACAGCCCTTATTTAAAAATTTATTATAATTCGTATATTTAACTAAGCTGTGCTATTTACAATAAGAAGTATTGTAAATAGCACTACTGCTGAAGAATAGCAAGGGTTTGAGGGGAGGTTAAAGAGTACAAAAGTCAATTAACGTGGCAATGCAAAGTTATAAGCACAGTTCTTTAAATATCCAAAAGTACACCAAGCCACCACTGAAGTAATTCAATAACAGATTATTAAAGATACTCAGTTGTCATAGAGGCCAACAATGCAAGTTATAAAATACATTACAGTCAGGCAGGCATGAGATTAAACAACCAACCTAGTGCTACCACCAAGAAGCATCAAGAAACAGAACACCACAGGGAGAAAGCTGCTAGTAGCAACAAAAGGGATAGGTACAGGGCAGCTGAGGATCTGACAACTTGAAAGTGTCTCTGATCAACAGCTGCAGAGCAAGAGCAGCAGGGCAATTTATTTTCACAGCTATTTCTGATGCACCACCAACCTGGCACTCCAGGGTCAAGGGGATAATTCTTTTTCAGGGAATGTTTATTTGTCTTAGGCTTAGTTTGCAACAGCAGTTTGATGTTCTGACTAAGTGCTAGTTTGAGGCAGCAGGTAGACAGTCCCTCAGAAAGGGAAAAACAAAACACCACAGCAACTGAGAGGAAAATTGCAGCTTATAGGTCCCAACAAAACCAAGACAGAAACGATGAAACGTAAACAGCAACTGCTACACCAGTCTGGGGTTTTTTTGAGGGTAAGGTGGAGGTGAATTGGGGATAAATAAAAATGGCCTCTCGCAAGATACTGTGAAATCACTGTTGATCCAGTACCATTTCATAGAGGCTGCTGCAAGTTAACAAATATCCTTTGCTTTTCCTGTATGGATCAGCATTTTGTACTGCTTATAGAGAATTTGTACAGGTGTTCATACAATTCTGTCAAGAAATTTTATTTAAGTGTGGAAGGATTTGAAAAATAGTGACGCTTCGTCAGAACAGTGTAAACAATACCAATTTTTTTTAAATGTGAATATATCCAAAACATACAACAATCCAAAGGTTTGCCTAAAAGGGCAGTGAAATCACCTGCAGAATTCACTCATTGCTGAGAGGTTCCAGTATTACCACGCATATACTAATAAAGATCAAGATAATTTATTAAAGGTACACCCTTCAGAAAATGCTGACTACCTAACAGCTGTCTCAGAAATATGCATGGATTTAGGGTGGACTTCTTTTGTATGTGGGCAATACTAGGGGTTGTTTTGTTAACCATTACTGCGGCCAAATCCTTAACTCACACTATCATTTACTGTACGCCTACAGCCTTCCAACCTGGCTTTGGAGACATCTTCATGGAGCACAGAGCAAGTAATTTGGTACCTGCTGTAACCTCCATGTGCATAAAAAACACATTTTCCATAGCAGCTTTCCCAGACAGAGCTGCAGACAATTTCTTTCAGGTTATACAGATTTAACTATGTTTTCCACAATTAACAAAATCACTTTTACCTTTCATCTGTTTTTGGTATTTCTGGAGTTCTGGTGCCAAAAGCCCACTTAATGGTCCAAGACAACCAATTGCAGTAGCAACTGAGTCTTCATCATCTAAGTCATTCTCTTCATCACTGTCTCTGGTTCTGCCTAACCTTCTGTCAAAAGAGAACATAACAGAAGTAACGAAGATACATTCTTAAAAGTGAACATTACCAAGCATTTTTATCTTTTTCAGAAGCATACAAGGGAGGATACACCTGCCTTTTCACCATCTGCAGAGGGTAAACAGTAACTCTACATGCCATAAGCAGTGCATTTCAAACTTACCCTGAAAATGAAGTTGATTTTACTGCTGCTGGGAAAGGAGTAATATTGTATGTGTATTTCTCCCTTAATTCTGCCAGTTGTGGGAAGAGAAACTGTGCCATGGTGTAAACAGTCTAGAGGGGGAAAAAAAAGGCAACTTTAAAAATTTTCACTTTAATTAACAGTCTCACAAAAGATTTTTCCATAAACAGAGTTCCACAGTCTTGCAGGATTAAAGGCTCCACATTCTTGCACATTCACATGCTGTAAGAAAATGGTCTAGTTTTATGATTCAGTCAGTATTTCCTGTAAGAAAAATAAAGACTGACTCACTAGAAAAACACACAGTTCAGTTAAAAAAAAAAAAAAAAAGGAACTGATAAAATGAGCTGTAGGATCCTTTTCAACCCCTATACTCATTTAATAATTATTGTCAACCCCTTCTTGCTAGCACACCAGAAATCCTCCTCCAATTATGATTTCACTTACATGAATGCATCATTTACATTTGGGGATCTTTTCAGAAGACCTACGTTTTTGCTCAAGTATTCAACAAAGTATTAGCACTAGCATAGATAGGAAGGGGCAGATCCTCATTGATGTGGACTGCTAACTGATTCATTCTACCTGAGAAGCTCAAGAGCTTGTCTGGAGGAAGTCATGCCAGCACAAAAATTATAGCTAAAGAGAAAGGATCCAACATTATCCAAGTTTTCTTCCCTCAGTTTCTAGTTTTGATTGCTAGTTGGTTTTGAGGCTAAAGGTGGGGTTTGGTGGGGTAAAGGTAGTTGTTTTTCTAAAACAAGGTCATCAAAATGCTAATAGATTTTCTTTACTTCAATACTCAAGAGTTTGAAAAGATACATAGTTGCAAATGCATTTCCTTTCAGCATTATTTTTGCTGTATGTCACCAGCCAACCTGGCATAAAGATACATCATCTTCATTGCAATATCACTGCTGACTTATCTCTATATACTTTAGCTGCCTTTTTTCCCCGCTTTTGTTCACTATTCAGAACTTTCAAATAACTGCCAAATAATTCATTGGGAGTTTCAATGCCAGAAGAAAAAAAACAAAACCAAAAATATAATTTCCCATAGTTTCTCTGAAATATTAAAACTTTTCCATATCCTGAAAATTAAGTATCTTTTGAAAGACAGCAACATAAACATAACTATGACAGTAAATCTTCACTTCTATATTTTTTCCTGTGCTATTAAGTCAGTGACATTTTCATCTGAAGGCAAACGACCTCAATTAAGATGAAAGGAAATTCTGAACAGTTTCTACATAATACATTCTTGAACCATGCCTCATCTATGCTAAATACACAAAGGAAAATTGCAGACATGAATTCAGTACTATACATTTCCTGATATAAGGAGGGAAAAAAGTTTCACTAATGGCACTGATGTAAGCACTGAGGAGCAGGAAGGACACTCCTGTCTGAATCAGAGACAGGGCAATAGTGCACCTCAGCAGGCTCCTGTGTGAGAATGCTTTTACAGTTTGAGCCATGCACAGACTCTAAGGAAAGGAAGATGCCTTCAAAAATCCAGAGCATGGACTGAAATTTTGCTACTCCATTAAATTACAATGCTACTGTGAAAGAAAAATATTCTGTAGGGCCTGAACCATGATTTCCCATCAGTCTACCAGACAAAGGAATTTTATGATCTGGAGAAAGACCTACCTCCAGCCCAACACATCTGCCTGCTTGTTTGATCTCCACCATACTTTCCTGTTAGCTTTTTTTTTCCCCATATGCTTCAACTCTCCCCGGAGGTTTATCTGGAATTTATTCCTACTATTTATGTCAATGTCCTTCTCAGGTAACTTGTTCCATATGCTAGTTACCCTTTAAGTGAAACAGTCAACTCCGAGTCCTCCATTTACTCTTTGCGCCTATTGTTTCAGATCATGCTTTTAGCTTTTGCCTGTCTCCAATCTGTGTCTCTTCCACATCTTCTACAATTTCTTTAATTTAGCATATGTACTTTTAGCTTAATTATTGTTGTCAGGTTGTAACTGTAGGCCTTGTGTACCACCTGGCTAAGAGATCCACAAAACAAATTTTATGCCAGTGCAAGTTGCATTGGAAATAGAAAAAATATTGTCAACCAACACCTTTGATATTCTCCCAGCCACAATTCAAAGTCAAAGCATGCTTTCTCTAGTTTTACACAGCCTTGGATGCCATTTGGTTAATTCTGGGAAACTGTCCCAGAGGGAAATAGCCTAAACACACAAAGCATGATGCAGCCAAATTTAGCACCTTATTTACATGAGAGACAGATCCTAGGAACAAGAAAAGAGACAAGGATAAAACCCCTCTATTCTCACCTTAAATCATTTGACAATCCTTTGCCTTACCCTAAAAATGCAAAGCCATCTACACCCTTAGCAGAACACCATATGGGAGGCTGTGGCTTCCAAACAGGGTAAGCCATTTTGCAGACAACTTATCAAACACACTTATCTCTGTAGCTGCCCCTCAGTGGTTTAAGGCTCTTCTTTCTTTTCACTTTGACTAAGAAAACAAAACAAAAAAACCTAAAAAAGCAAAAACAAACTCAAAAGGAAACAGACAAAGTGCTACTCTAGTAGAAAATTAACAGTGAATACCATGAAATCAGGGTAACTACCTAGGGAGATAGTCCAAAATGCTAGAGTACCATAGAAGGATTAATCCCTGTTCCCCTGCATTCCAGTAAATACAAAGGGATGCATCTTCTCCAGCTGGCTTCTGATCTCCTCTGTGCTGAAATGTTTCTGGGCGTACAAACTGAATTAGTTTAGCTGCTTATAAAAATCCTCACTCTCTGAGAAGGCATAAAAGCACAGACTCAGTCTGATACACTCTGTTTAGAATAGCTGCAGGCACCTGGTGTACACCCTTCTGTCTCCATATTGGAACCAATAGATACCCACTCTAGAATCTGATGTGTACTGCACTTACCCTTTATTCGCCCACATTGTTCAATCTGAAAAAAGAGGAAACTATAGGCTGGCTTGCTCCTCCAATGCCTCCATGCTCTCCTCAGTAAAACTTTAAGAACTTTTGCCACACAAGTGTAATAAATAAAAGGTCTTTGTTCATTAAAACAAAAGAAGATAAGAATTTGATTTAAGTGTTAAATAGTAATAAATAAAAGGTCTTTGTTCATCAAAACAAACACTGAAGGAGATAAGAATTTGATTTAAGTGTTAAGTGAGAGGTTTCAGGATGTGGGAGGAAGA
>VZTR01021084.1:168636-187383 GCA_013400775.1 Chaetops frenatus | reverse complement strand
GGCGGCTGCGCGCCTCGCCCTAACAGCCCTTCCGTTCGGCGTTTTCCCCGGATCTTTGCGTGCTTTCCCCCGCCCTGCCCGGCAGCATGGGGCTGCCGGCGCTGGAGTTCAGCGAGTGCTGCCTGGACAGTCCGCAGTTCCGGGAGCGGCTGCGCTCCCACGAGGCCGAGCTGGACAAGACCAATAAGTTCATCAAGGAGCTCATCAAGGACGGGAAGTCGCTCGTCGCCGCCCTCAAGAGTAAGTGCGGGGCTGGGGGCGGCGCTGCGGGACCCCGCGACCCTCGCCCGCTGAGCCCCGCCCGGCCCGGGCCGGGGGCTCCTCCATCCGGGACCACCTGCGCCCACCCGTGTCCCCCCTGCGGGCTGTGGTGGGGCCGGGCCCTGCGGACGTGCCTGGTCCCGGTCCAGCAGGACGTGCGTGGTCCATCAGGATGTGCCTGGCCGTGGTCCATGGGGACGTGTGTGGTCCCGGTTCTGGACCATCCGCACATGCACGGGCCTTGCCCTGCTCCATCCTGACGCGTGTGCTCCATCAGGGTGGATCCATCGGGATGTGCAGGGCTCCGGTCCCGGTCCCGGTCCATAGGGACGTGTGTGGTTCTGGTCCTGGTCCTCCAGGTGCCGGTCCGTGGCGCTCGGGGGTCGCGTCCTTTGGGAGTGGTTTTCTGGGGTGATGGGTTGGTGCCGCGCCTCGCCCCCGCTTGTCCTCTCTCCCCTGTGTGCTCAGGGTGGGGGGTGCCCGCAGCCCCCAGTGAGGCTGTGCCCGGGCTGTCCCCTCCGCTGCCATCCTCTCTGTCTCCGTGGGGAAGTGGAGGGGGTGGTAAAGCTGCAAACCAGTGGGGAGGGGGATGCAGCGATGCCGGCTGGGGAGACCCTCACCTGTGGCTGGCAGTGTCCCAGTCCCCCCTAATGGCCAGGCTGAGCTGGCTCCTGTCCCCAAACCGGGGCTGGGGACACCTCTGCAGGGCTACCCGCTGCCAGGGCTGGGTGGGCTGCGCCCCAAGCTGCAGCTCTGTTTCTGCTGTTCCCTCATGAGGTCATTTCAGCTTTTTCTGTTTTTAAATTTCTTTGGTCCAAATCACAGGGGTGCTTCCCCACCCAAGGGAGTTCCTGTACCCAGCACGTGCGGTCACCAGTCTGTGCCGTGGGGTGACGGGGGCACATCGTGAGCACGGGTGCCATGGAGCCCCTGCAGCATCCCCTGCCATGAACCAGCCTGGCCAGGGTCACTGAAGGGGCTGTGGGACAGCGAGGTCACCCCAGGGTGTGCAGGCAGGTGATGCTCCATCCATTCCCACCATCCATTCCCAGCAGGGCTGATCCCTGCTCCCTCCCCTTCTGATCTCACACCGAGCCCCATGGGTGTAGTTCCCCTGTGCTGAAGTAGCAGCTGGTAACATCTGGCTTACAGGGTCTCCCATTGTACCAATTCCTGGCATTTGGGGTTAAAAGAATCTCAAACCCGACAGCTGTGGGTGCATTTATGGTTCTGCAGGTCTGAGCTGTGTTCTGCTGTGGAGTGTTTGCTGAAGGCAGCAGTGCCTGGCCCTGCCTGGAGCATTCATTTTATCCCAGAACAAATCCTACAGCGTTGCTCTCCACAGAAAATACATTTTAGGAGTGAGCTGGTGGCTCTCGAGGTGTCTCTGGGCTTAGTCACTTCGCTTGTAGCAGCTGCTGGCTGAGGTGACTGGCTGTGCCATCACCCTGGGCATGCTGTGTGCAGGTATTTTGGGGTGTGCTGTGAGCCCCAGTGGGCTCCTGTCCCCCCAGCCATGGCTGTGCCACACAGCCCCACGCCCCAGGCTGCCTGCTCCAGGCAGGAAGAACGCTCGCTGGCCTCTGGAGATAAGGATGTTTTTATGGCTGAATTGTTTTGTAGCTTCTATTGAATGTGTTCCTGGATTAGCCCTTAATTCCTGCACAGGGCTTGGAGGGGAGTTCCAGTGGTGCCCAGGCTGCAGGGACAGGAATAATGCTGATTCTGCTGGAGTGGAAATCACTGCCTGCCCTGCCCTGCCCTGCCCTGTCATCACCTCCCCAGCACGTCTGGCACCGGGCTGGTCCCCAGGGCGCTCTGGGGGAGGGTTTGGGGCATGTGGGGCCCGAAGGCTGGGGTGTCCCCTCCCTGGCTGGGATGCTCAGCTCTCTCTGTATCCTTCTCCTGCTGCAGGAGTGGTTTCAGTGGCTGTGCAGCTGCTGCCAGCTGTGATGCCTCTGGCTGATCCAGCAGAGCCCTGCTGCTGGATGGGTCTGGCCTGGCATTCCCACGTGTGCCACCCTCAGTGTGTGACAGGCCCAGGGTCTGGTGTGATGCACGAGCCCTTCCAGACCATTCCAGTGTCTCCAGCAGCAGGGCTGGAGATGCTGCAGGGGTGAAGGAGCTGCCTGTTGCTGGTTGTTGTAGCTGTGTCCCTGCTGCAGGGGCTGGGATGTCACCCCTGTGAGCCACTGCAGGTGGTGGTGACTGGGGGCCATTCCTGACTGTGACTGGGTACTTGCTTTTCCTAGCCAGCTTTTATGTTTTAGTGGTGTTTTCCACGTGGTTTTGGTTTGTCTCCCCATGGCTGGGCACGGTGGCCTTATCTCACTGTCACAGTCTCCGTGCTGCTCCTCAGCTGTGACACGTGGCCGTGGAGCTGGGCAGGCCTGGGGGCAGCAGAGGCTGGCTCAGGACAGGCTGCCCCTGCAGTGAGGGGTTCCCAGGGTGCCTGGGCCCGAGGACAGTGTGTCAGCCTGCAAACAGAGTTACGTGAGGTCTTGGCAATATCCTCTCTCGTTTTCCTTCCTCTTGCCTCTTCTGCTGAACGTTTCACATCCTCTTTGTGTGAGGACAGGCGTGGGGAGAACGTGTGACTCTGTATTGGTGAGGGGCTGCTTGGACAGGGCACTGGAGGGGAGGAAGAGCCCTCTGCAGAGCTGGGCAGGAGCACCAACACCAGCGTGCAGGGGTGGTGGAACTGGAGTAAGGACACGTAACAGAGTCCCTGCCAGGGTTTGGTGAAGGGGCTGCCCTGCCCTGCTTCTGCCTTCAGTGTAGGTACAGAGAGAAACAGGAATGATTCACAGTGCTTTCTCCTTCCCTTGGAAGAAAGAATAAATTCAGAAGGTTGAAAGTGATTCTCATTTGCTGAAGGGTCTTGCTAAATATCCTCAGATGCCAAGGGCATCTCTGGAGCGTGTGTTTCTGTGTGTACATATATGCTGTTGGATCTTTTTCCCCCAGTGAGTTTCTGTGCCTGTTTCCATTGTCTCCCTTTGCTGCTTGGCTGGTATTCAGTGACCTGGTTTTCAGCAAAACGTGTCCCTCTTCCTCCCTGATCCACCATCCATAAATTATTCAGAAAGTTTTGCAGATGCAGAGACTTCAAGTGTGACATAAATAATGAACTCAAAGCCTGGGTGCCGTGGAACTCGTTCTCCAGCGCAGGAGCTGTGGTGACCATCAGGAGCAGGGATGCTGCAGGATTTTGTCCCTTTGCATGTCCCTGTGGCCGTGCAGGGGCAGGCAGGGAGCCAGTGGCTGCTCCCTGTGCTGCCATGGCCTCCAGCCCCGGTGCTTCCATGGAGGGGAAGCTGGAGCCCAGGCACCCAGAGGGTGATGTGGAGATGCCTGCAGCCTGCTTTGGGAAACAAGCAGCACATGTAAGGATAGAGGGTGTGGTGGGGGTGCAGGGGCTGCCAGCCATCACCTCCCCCCCGTGCTGGGGCACAGGGCTGAGCCTGGCACCCTCCTCCTCCTCCTCACGGTGCCCTTCTCCCTGTGCTGCCCGCTGGCCATGGGGCTGTTGTCCCCTTCAGGCACTGGGTGCAGCCCGGTGCCCTGCCACGTTTCTGCTGGCTTGTTTTCCTTCTTCCCACTCCCAGGCACTAATTTGAAGGCACCAAACCCATCCCCGCCCCGGCTGCTGCCATGCTCCCACGGCACAAGCTGCAATTTGCGTGGTGGGGCTGGGCTGGGGTGGCTCTGTGAGCCCCCTCCCCACGAGGGCACACGGGCTGGGCCCCAGTGGGGCTGGGCCCCAGTGGGGCTGGGCCATGCCCCAGGCTCCCACGGGAAAGGCAGTGGTGCCCATGCCCCCAAAAGGCACAGCTGGGCTGGTTTGGTGTTTTGGGTCAGTTTTCCTTTAGCTGTTTTTTTGGCCAAGTCACCGCAGAGCTGTGGCCGGGGGGAGAGGAGGGACGGGACCAAAGGGGCCGTGCTGGGCTGGGTCCTGCAGTGCCTGGGAACTCCTCTGGCCCCACCAGCTTCCCTGGGCAGATGCTGTGGCACTGTCCCCCAGGTCTCATGCCAGCTCTGTCCCCAGCCAGCGTGTCCCATGCTGGCTGTGGTGAGCAGCTGGGGGGTTGCCCCTGCTCCCAGCTGAGATTCCCAGCTGGTGCCTGTGGCTGTCAGAGAGCTGTGGTGTCCCTTCTGTCTGTGCCTGCAGGGTGTGATTGTAATGAGTTTCCCCCTGGGCTGGCCCCTGTGTGCCTGCACCGTGCCAGGGTGGCTGCAGAGGCCTGTGCTGCCACCATGGGTAGTGCCAAGCAGGGTTTTTGCTGCAGCTCTGGGTTTTTCCTGGGACACATCCTGCTCCGAGGCTGCTGTGCAGCTTAAAACGTGAGGTGGGGTGATGGGGCAGTTCCTGCTGGTGCTGTCGGTGTTCCAGACTCAGGGATGTGCTTGCACACGGGCTCTGTTCCACATCTCAGCAGCACCTTGGTGAAACTGAGCCTTTATGAGATGTCCGTGCCCGTGGCTGTGGGGCACTGGATCTGCAACAGACTGGAAGCAAAAGTGACTCTTTGGCCCAATGTTTGCTTTAATTCCCCTTTTACAACAAGGCTTGGGCAGGTGATAAGGAAACGTGTCAGGCCGATGTTGCTGATTGCCCACTTTGCCACTTTGTCATTAAATTTCCCTTCCTGCTCCCCATGGCCCCTGGTTCAGCTCACTCGGGCTCCCTGGGAGCGGGTCTGGGGGAGCCCTAGCTCAGGTGGGCAAAGGACAGGTAGAAAACAGGCCCTCGGAGTGCCCTCGTGTGCCTCTGCAGGGAGAAAACCCTCGGGTGTGTTGGAGCATGATCCCAGTCTGGGGCTGCTGTGTAACCTGGTGCCACCTGGGGTGACAGGTCCTCATGCCCCAGGTGTTTGGTGCAGGGGAGAAGGAATCCAAAGCCCATCTTAGGTTATTTTCACCCTTTTTTGCGCTTCTGGTCCCTGAAGAAAACAGTCACAGCCCAAACCTTCTCACCAGCTGTGCACAGAGCAGAGGTGGGATCAAGGTTCAGAGGTTTAGGTCTGGCCTTTCCAGGAAGAGCCCCTCTTTGTGCAGGTGCAAACCTGCGTGCTCAGAGCTGTGCTCCTGCCCGGGGCAGCGCTGGGCTTTGCAGGCTCCTGTGTGGAGGAAAAGGAGCCTTGTGCTTCCTGGAGGGTGCAAAACCAACAGCAACCACCTGGCCGGGTTGCTGTGACCCTGGCACCGGGTTCTGCTCGGCTTGTGCCGTGAGAAATGGCGCTGGGCTGCGGTGGGTGCGGGGCAGCCCAGGTGAGTCACCTGCGGTGCTGCACAGCCCGGCCTGTGCCTTCCCAGCGCCGGGAAATCGCTGCCTTCGGGCAGGGGAGGATTTCCTGCAGCATCCCTGCGTTCCCCAAGGAGCTCACTCCGTGCTTGGAGGGGCAGGGGGTCCCTGCCCTGCCTGCCCCCCTCAGCAGTGCTGGGGCACAGCCAGGCCCCCCCCGGCTCTCTCTCTGCCTTGCAAACCACAGGGAAAGCACGTGGCTTTGGGTTTGGCTGGTAAAATGATTTACTTTGATTTTTTTCCTGCTTTGCTCACCCAGCCGAGGTGTAACGTGGCTCTCCTGTGTCAGGGTGTGTTTTTGCCCTCTTCATTCCTGTAGGAGAAATTTGGTGTAGGGAATACTTCTGGGCTGTGGAGGAGGGACATGGTTATGGCTCAGCCAGTCCTGCACCAGCAGAGCCAGAGGCACCGAGGACTTCTCCTCCTTTGCATGACCTGTGTGGCTTGTGCAGCCACATCTTTAATAACTTGTCTGGGATTTTATTCAAATGAAGGGCAGGACAGATGATAATACTGTGCTTCATTTTTAGCACAAATTGTTCCTCTTCTTCCTCCCCAGTGGAAATCAGCAACAGGAGCATATTCCTGCTTGGGAGATGCTCTTTGTGGTGGTGGGTGAGAAGGGTTTGTTGTGCTCCAGAGGGCTGCACAGTTATCCCACCTGGCTCTGCCTGAGTGTCAGAGAGAAACTCACCCTGCCTGGATGCTGCAGTGGTTGTGATCCACACGGGAGGATCCTCACAGCATCCCCAGGGAACATTCACCCATCTCCCAGGGGATCCCACCCCAGCCACGACCCCGCAGTGCTGGCAGGTCTGGGGACTGATGGTGGGAGCCAGGGAGAGCAGGGTGGGCTCCTCGGGTCCTGCAGTGGGGACAGAGCGGGTGCTGTAGGTGTGGGGCTGGGCTGGAGCCGGGTCTGGCCTCTCAGCAGCACTGACAGGGAGCCTCGGCAGCACAAGGGCCTGGCTGTGCAGAAGAGCCTGGGTTGGTGATTCCATCTTTGACGTGATGCTGACAGAAGGCTCATTAGCAGGGCTGGGAGGTGTCTGTAATTGGGAGCATGTCACAGAGCACCTCTGGGCACATGTCCCCGTACTCTGGCGTGGGGACAGAGCCCGTGGGGCCTGCACTGAGCACGGCTCCCATGCTGGGTTAAACCCAACCTTTGGGGTGGCAGGGGAGGGACTGGGATAAAGAGCAGCTCTGAGAGGCAGGGGCTGGGACTGAGCTGGTGCAGACACAGCTGTGTCCAGGGAGTGACACTGAGCAGGGGGATGGACCTGGGAAGGGGATGTGAAGGGCCAGGTTGGATGTCCCTGTGTTCCTCCAGTCTGGGAGTCTCCTGCATGCTGTGTCCTGCTCCTGCTTCCAGCATGGAGCAGATCTGCCTGATTTGGGTCAGGAGGCTGTTTCCCCAAGGCTGCAGATGTGCTGGCACAGCTTGAATCATCTGTCTCCATTTGTTTCTGCCAGCCACCGAGAGGTGTGTGGCATCACCTGTGTGCCCTGGACACGGGCTGGGGGCGGTGGGCTCTGTAGGTTTCCTTCTTTTCCTTTCCCTTGGTGGTAGCCGCTGGCGGTGACGTTGGGGATCCGTTCCGTGTGAGGAAATGCCGTTCCCATGGTTGCTGAGGGGAGGGGAGGGGAGGCTGGCAGGCAGCGCCGGTGCCCGTGCTCGCTGCAGGTTGGCACACGTGGGGCTGCTCTGGCTGATTCAGGAGCAGGGATGGCATGGAGCGAGTGGGTTCTGCCCTTGCTGTGCTGCCAGACCCCTCCCCGGCTGGCAGAGGGGCGGCCACCAACACCTTTGTTTGCAGCCTCTCCCCGCAGCCACCCTGAAATGGTGGTGTGCTTCTCCCTGAGCCCCAACGGCAGCAGCATCCCCGCACAAGCCAGGGCAGGGAGGGCTGCTCGGGGGTTGGCATTCCTGCACCCCGGCACAGGGGGTTCAGTCCCCGCACCGTGACCCAGGGGCGGCAGCGGTGCCAGAGCGGCCGAGCAAAAACTCTGCTGGCGCTGTGCTTCTGGTTTGGGGCGTTCTGGGGCCCTTCTGCACATCCAGCGGGGGGACGGGCTGGGGGACAGTGCGGGACGGGCTGTGCCGGGCATCCATCGCTGGGCTCGGGTGCCTTCATCCCTCGCTGTTCAGGAGCGCGGGGATGAGTAGCTGCAGGTGATGAGTAGCTGTAGGTGATGAGTAGCTGTAGCGTGACCGTGGTGGGTGGGAGGGGAGGCAGAGCGAGGGGGAGCTCGTTCGGAAGCCTGCACAGCTTGTTCGCTCCGGTGTGAATCATCCCCCTCCTCCTCCCCCGGGCACGCGAGCGGCTGTCACCGCGCCGGCGGGGACAGGACAGGGATGTTTTTCCCTGTTTTCCTGCGGGGACAGGACAGGGATGTTTTTCCCTGTTTTCCTGGCGCTCTCCCCCGCGCCAAAGGTGCTGCCACCTGCTCCGTGCCAGCGCGGGTGGCCCTGGGCTCCTGGCAAGGGCGGATCTTGAGGGCATCACCCCAGCTGTCAGTGGCAAGGATGGTCTCAAGTGCGGTGTGCAGGAGCTGGGAATTGCGCTCCTCTGGCTGATGGGGGCTGGGGGTGTGCTGGGGATGCTCTGTGCCGTGGGGACCGTGGCGCCGAGGGGGAAGGGGGTGTCTGTGTGCCCTGCTGCCAGGCGGGTTTCTGGCTGGAGCCGGGGGAAGCGCAGCAGCCTCCGGACCATCTGGCTGTGGCACGGGGAGCGGCGGGGGCCGGGCCGGGGCCAGCGGCGGCCGGAGGAACAGCCAAGGGGTGGGTGCTGCCTCCCCACCCTGCCCTGCACTTTGGACCTTCAGGCAGGGCTTGGAGCAGCCTGGGCCAGTGCAAGGTGTCCCTGCCCGTGGCAGGGGTTGGGATGAGATGAGCTTTAAGGTCCTTTCCAAGCCAAACCAGCCTGGGATTCCGTGATCCACAGTGAGGGGAGTGTGGAGGGTTCTCTGGGCCGAGTGACCTGTAGAAAGAGCTGGCGTGTGCCTTTTCCTAACCCTGCCTGGTACGGCAGTGAATAAAAACCTTTGCTGGCTTTTTATTCTTCTTCTCGCTGAAGCAGCGTCTGTCCAGAGCGATGCCCTCGCTGAGTGCTGGTTGCTAAGCAATGTTTTGCAAAAAAACCCAACCATTGCAGAGCACAGCGTTTGGTGTCTCTCCCACGAATTCTGGGAGAAAGCCCAGGTTAAAGGCAGTGATTCCTTCCTGAAAAGGGTGGTCAGGTACTGGCACAGGCTACCCAGGGCCGTGGTGGAGTCACTATCACTGAAGGGGTTTTACAGATGAGGACAATGGTCAGTGTTGGCCATGAGAATCTCAGAGGGCTTTTCCCACCTAAACTGTTCCATGGTTCTGTGCTGTGGCCTGGGCTGTGCATCCCTGTTCTCACCCTGCGTGCCTCCCTAAGCTCCTCTGGAGATTTTAATTTATATTTCTCTTTTCCTGCCGAAGCAGGAAAAATTGACTCACTTGCTCCCGATGTTCCTGCGAGCGCAGTGGGATTTTTCCTGTCCTTACAGCTGAGGTGGAGGAGCAGCGGCGACGAAAGGATTTCCGCAGCTCCTTGGGAGGAGGAGGAAGTGGATTGTGCAGAACTGCTCCTGGAGGGGCTGGGAGCTGGCCCCGCTCCCCTGCCCTGGCTCTGGGTGAGAGCTGCTGCCTCGGGGCTGGGGACAGGGGAGGCACTGCCCCTGCCCCGGGCCAGGCCTGCCTGGGCTGTGCTGGGAAGGCCTGTCCTGCCTGCAGGGACAGGGCCTTGGTCCCCTCCCCACCTGGGGCACGGGGGTCTCTGGGCCCATTGTCCCCTGGGGACCCCAGTGCTTTGGTGCCTGCTCCTTGAGAAATCAAGGGGCTCCCTGTGGCCCACCTATTAGCTAATTAGATTTAAAAACAAACTAATCCAGAAGTGAGTGCCTGAGTCAATCTGCTCCTGCCCGGCGGGGTCTGGCAGGGGCTCTGCCACAGCCCCCCCGTGCAGGGACCCCCCTCCCTGCCAGACCCCCTTCTGCTCCACTAATGGGCATTGCCTGGGTCAGGAGCAAATTTCTTCTGGATTAGTGTCCTCTAAATCGATTATCTGTCTCGGGCAGGGCATTCTGTCCTAATGAAATGTGATTCCAGGCTCCAGTCGATGAAATATTGTGGTAACGAGGGTAGAGTCATCTGCAGCCTTCCTGTGGGTCGTGCCAGGGTTTGGAGAGGAATCATAAAATTACACAATGATTGAGGATGGAAATGAGCTCCAAGATTATCAAGTCCAACCTGTGACCCATCACCATCTTGTCAACCAGCCCAGAGCACTGAGTGCCACATCCAGCCCTTCCTTGGACACCTCCAGGCATGGGGGCTCCACCACCTCCCTGGGCAGCTTCTTCCAATGCCTGACCATTCTTTCCAGGAAGAAATTCCTCCTGATGCCCAACCTGAACCTCCCCTGGAATTTCAAGGAGAAGGCTTGGAGGACAAGCTACAAATTATTGGAGCAGTGTTATGCGAACAGGGGCTGACCTGCACTCCCCAGTGAGGGAACTGGGGGCAGTGGGGAGCTGTGAGTAAAACATGGCATTTCCATCCTGCCCTCGGAGGCACTTTACTCACAGGTGTGAGGCTGGAGGCATTTACATGACCTGCCTGGAGCAGTGGCAGTGGGGCAGTGTGCAGGTGGAGGGGAAATGCGATATTCAAAATCCGTGTTTTGGGAATAGAGGTCAGGGATTGGGGTTTGAAGGTCAGGCAGTGGGACAGCCGTGCTCAGCAGGTTTGGCATCTCTCTCTCTGAGCCAGTAGTGTGCCCAAATCCCTGGCCTGGTTGGGACACAGGGATTTTCACTGCTGCTTCCTCGCATTGTTCCCTCGTGCAGGCGGCTGCCCGTGGAAATGCCAGCCAGAGTGGTAATTTTCCATTTCATTACCATGTCCCTGATGTTTTCCAGGCACTTAAGCTGTCGCCTGTGTTTGCTGTTTGGATGCATCCCTTCTCTGTGTTGGAGTGGTGAATATTTGCATTTGATTTAATTCAGAGACCTTGCCTGCTCCCACCTGAGCTCCCGTTGCTCCAGCCCCGGCTCCCTGCCCAGTGAACTCTGTGGCTGCAGGTTGGGACGGGCCAGGGGGTTCTGCCATAAAACAACACCAGGATGTGAACAAAAATAAGCACAGGGAAAAGTGCCAGACATGGGAGCTGGGTGGGGAAGTGGAGAAATCCCGTTTTATTTTGTTTTGCTGCTCAGTGCACGAAACGCTCCGTGAGCAGCGCGGGAGAGCAGGGGTGGCACTGGGGGGATGCTGCCCTGTGCTGGGGGGCAGATGGGCTGTGCCCCTCCAGGAGCTGTGGCTGCCGTGCTCTGGGGGCTCTGGGGACTCTGGGATGTTGCCATGTTTGTGCAGAGCACCAGGAAGCCCCCTGGGCAGGGGCACCAAGGGCTCTGCTCGGTGCTGGGGGGTGATGCTGATCCCGTGTCCTGGTTCTCTACACGGTGAGGGTCAGCCTGGGAGCTGCCTGCCAGGGTGCTGGTTCCTGCCTTCGGGCCCCTTATCTTCCAGGGCCATCCTGGGTGTGGGTAGTGGCTGCCAGTGCTGCCAGGAGGGCTCTGGCAGGCCTGTGTTTCTCTGAGCCCCACTGCTCCTTGCTGGGAGTGAGGAGTGGTGTTAGGCTGTGCCTCCCTGCAGCTGCAGACATCTGTCTCCTCAGGCTCTCCAGGAATGGGAAGCCTTTCCGGGGGTCGTTACATCACTGCTGGGTTTTGTTTCCTGCGTGTCCTGGCTGCAGGCAGGGCAGGCTCTGCTGCCCCAGCACCTGTGGCTGCCTGGAGCTCCTGGTCCCTCCATCTGCCATCGCTGCCCTTCGTCCCCACCCGGCATCTTCACCTCTGTGCACTCCCCCCACAGCGCTCTCTGAGGCCAGAGCCGCTGCAGCTCCTTAAAATAACCTGA
Organism: Chaetops frenatus; assembly: GCA_013400775.1. NCBI lineage: Eukaryota > Metazoa > Chordata > Aves > Passeriformes > Picathartidae > Chaetops > Chaetops frenatus. The sequence goes on along the minus strand of VZTR01021084.1, from coordinate 175,864 downwards.
TTCATGCAGAGCAGGGGCAGGGCCAGACTGTGCCAGGCACGAGACAGAGCTCTTCACTTTGCTGTGGTTCCTGCTGCAAAGTCCTGTTTGGGCAGGTGAAGAACATCATCCAGGATTTCCAGTGCGACAGGTGGGAGTCTCCCAAGTCTTCCTTTCCTGGTGGGATGGAGAGGTCGTTGTTTGATGGTTCACATGTCCAGTGCTGAAGGCCCTTCAGATGAGACCCTTGGTGAGGGAGATTTCATTCACTGCATTGTTAAACCATCCCTGCTGCCAGGACCAGTTTCTGTCCTGCCAGTGTCACAGCCCTGGTGAGACACTCTCAGGGGGGAAAGGCAGAGCTATTTGCATGAGCTGGGCTTCTGCAGTGTCACTGCCACTGTGAGATAAAGATCTGGGTCACCAAAGTGGCTTCTGTTGCAATGTGACTTGATGGGCAAGTGCTAAGAAAAGCTGAACAGGAAGGATGGAGAGAAGCTGGGAGACCTTTGCCTCTGTGGCAAAGCAGGCTCAGCACTGGGCTCAGGCCTCCAGAGCCTGAGGAAATCCAGGGCTGATTCATGGTTGAGAAGTGGGGCAGGAGGGCAAGGGTTCCAATTGAACATCAACTTCCTCAAACCAGGGGAAAACAGGAGAGTGGCTGGAGCAGTGAGAGTTGAAGGGAGCGGCTTCTTGCCTTGGTGCTGCTGCAGCCCTGGCCCTGCTGCAGGATGTCACACACTGCACTGGCACCTTGGGACCTTCTGGCTCCTTCTGGCTCCATTTCCCTTGGATCTCCAGTGCCTTCCATCAGGAATCTTAGGAAGCTTTGCAAAAACGTCCTGGCCTGGCAAAGCTCCCGAGATAACTCCAGGCCTTATTGATTTGGGGGTGGCACGATGACGTGGCTGGGCTGGTGGGCAGTGGGGGGATAATTTTAGCTGTGCAGCCAGGCAGTCCTTCCAAGGGATAACTTTGTTTTTCACGAAACACCATGGCAATAACCCATGTGTTCAGCGTGCTGCTCAGGTCTGATGTGCTGATTGAGCCTGGTCAGTGGTGCCATTCAGGCCACAGAGGGTGCTCTGTCCCCCTGGCAAACGCTGCTGTGTGAACCCAGGCAGACAGGGATGCATCCTCAGCTGGCTGCAGTGCCCAGTGCTCCCCTGGCTGCAGGGCAGGGCTGAGCCAGAGCTCTGGCACCTCCTGGACCTGCAGCCTTGGGGCAGATCCTCAGGTTGTTTTGTGCTTTAGCACGTCTGAGCGGTCTCTGGGTTTTTCGCCTGAGGCGTGGTTTGTGGGGAATGTGTGTTTGTAAACTGTCCATGGTAAAAATGAAGTTTTGGGATTTGGTGATCTGGGGTTTGGCCTCCCTGGGTGTGCTGCCGAGATGAGGCTTGGCTGGAGGCTGTGTTTGTGGAAAAGGCACCAAAATGGGGTCTGGGGGTCTGTGGGGCCATGGCAGCGATGCTCTCCCTGCCTTGGGGGTCCTGCCTGGGGTGACTGCTGGGACTGTGCCCATGGCCCCGGTCCTTGGGGTCACCTTGCTGTCTTTGGCACCCTCTAACCTCCATCTCTGGCGTGTGCCAAGCCGTGGCAGCCTCTCCACAGGCTTTTGTGCAGAACATGACAGCAGAAGCTGTGCCGGAGGTGGGGTGGGCTCTGCCCATCTGGTTTTATATATTTGCTCGTGATGATTCAGAGGGGGAACCTGCCAGCAGCTGCCATCCCATCCTAAATCAGTGATTAACTCCAACCACCTGGTGGAGAAGTTGTTTAATAAACAAATCAGTGCTAATTCTGTCTGGAAGTGGCTCTGGGACTGGGCCAGGCCCAGGGGGCCGCGGTGTCTCACGGGAGCAGGGCTTTGCTGACCTTGCTGGGAAAGCACAGAGAGGGGATTTAAACCTTCTGGAGCAAATGAAGCGTTTCATGATGCTGGCCTGACGCTTGGTGCTGACCCCAGTGCTGCAGGGGCTGGGGCTGGGCGGGTGAAACTCTGTCCTGGCAGCTGCAAACGCTGTTTTCAGTCATGGGGTTCCTGCTGCTGGATTCCTGCACAGGCCGCGGGGCCAGCTTGGCTGAGTGTCCCATGCAGAGAGCTCACATGCTGAGGCCATTCCCAGCTCTGGCCTCTCCCAGACCCCTTTCCCTGGCTATCCCCGAGCTGCAGGAGGGTTGTGTGGGCCCACGCAGCCGTGCTGTGCGGCAGCCCTGGCTGCCCGTGGGGACAGACACCATATTGCTGCTGCTGCTTTCTAAGCAGCCTGGGCAGGCCGTAATCCGCCCGCTTTGGCTGCTGATTAGAGCGGCTGTTCCCTGGATTACCCATCCCCGGGGGCCCTGGCCTTGTTCCCGTGCCTGGGGAGCTGTGGGGCTGTGCAGGTGCTGTGCCCTGCTCCCTGCAGCCAAATGAGGGCTCTGCCCAAATGTGGGGACCCCCCCCAGATCTGCCCTGCCTGGGGCTGCTGCTGGGGGCTGGCATTGCCCTCGTGTCCCTCTCTGGGGGCTTGCAGGGGACACACGGCCTGGGCCTGCTGTTCCTGCTGTTCTTTGCTGCAGGGGAAGGAAGGGGCAGGAGTCTCAGTTCCTGTTGTCCACTTGAACATTAAATATAGGCTATTAAGTAGTTTTCTTTGCAGGAAGTGTAGAAATCCCGCTCGGTGTGAGCCCAGCCTCTGGCAGAGCCCCGAGCTTGCCTTGCAGCAGCATCCTCTGCTCCCCCTTTGTGGCAGCGTTAACCCTTCATGGCCAGACTCCCAGCAGGTTTGTCCTTAACCTGAACCACCCATCCTGCTGCTTCTGCCCCTGTCCTGGGTCCAGCTGAGCTAGAGCTTTTTGCTTTTTCCAGCTTATGTAGCAAACTGGCTGCAGAGTCAGCTCTGGGGAGAGCCCCCACCTCTGAGCCAGCAGTTTCCCTTTTCCCTGGCTCACCTGACCTTTCCAACATGGGACCAGGCAGGGGGGGACATTTGTCTCCCTGACATCTCATTTTCCTGTGCTGTGGTTCCCTCAGTGTCCTACTCTTTGTTTCTGGGGTTCTGACTGCAGACCTGGCTGGAGTGGGCTCACCCCCATCGTGCCCGGGGTGCTGGAAGACGCTTGGGAAATCATGACACTTCCTTCTACAAACAGCCTTTTCCAGTAGCTCCAAATTCCTTTGGAAGAGGCTTTTTATGTAAAAAAGCAACCACTTCAGTCTCCTTGCAGTAACAGCAGCCACTTCCCAGAAAGACTGAACTCTCAATAGCTGAGGAGGAGGAGGAGGAAGGACGCAGGGAGCACGAGGTGCTGCCTTGCTGCTGATCCCTTGCAGGATTCCTGGGGGCTGGAGAAGTGCTGCTTCAGCCAGGTTTGGGGGGAGCCCTGGGGCTGGAGGTGTGTGGCTGGGCTGGAATTCAGCCAGCAATTGCCAGGCTCCCTGGCTGCAGAGGGAGGAGGAAAGGGGGGTGAGCCCTGGGCTGGGTGTGAGGGAGGAGGGACAGGCAAGGGGGTTATCCAAGGCTGCTGCCAGGAAAGGCTGCTGCCCTCTGACCTGCTGGGAGGCCTCCCCCTTCCTGCTACTCCTGTGCTGGATGTCGAGTGGATGGGGAGGATGCATCACTTTGAAAAGGGCATTTTATTTGGATCCTTGGCTGCTGTAGCTGTGCAGGTGGAGTTGTGGGTGCTGGTTTTCTGTCTAGGGGACTTTCCCAAAGGGATTGTCCCATCCCCACCAGCCCAGGTGGGAAAAGGGAGCCTTGGCAGGTGATGATGATGGTGATGGTGATGATGAGGACTGCAACCTGAGCTGCTTGTGTTGCTCAGGCAGAAGGACTTTTCAGGCTTTTTGTGGTGGTTTTATCTGATGCTGTGGTTGACTGATCAAGCCAGCAGAGGACTTGGAAGTGCCTTGGTGCAGCCCTGGTGTGACTCGTGTGCAGTGCCCAGGTGGTTTTGCTCGTGTGTGAGAGGAAGCAGCAGATTCTGTCGAGCCTTTGCAGGATTTTGGGTTTGCTTGTTCACAGCCCTGGGGAAGAAGAACCCTCAGGAGCTGAGCTGGCCCATGGAGGGGCTGCCCTGCTCTCCCTGTGCCTTCCTGCTTCTTCTGCAGGGGTATTGTCCCAGAATGTACTTGAGGGGTTCCAGCTCTTAGGAAGAGGGGATGCAGGGGCATGGGTGGCTCTGACAGTGGCCCAGGGAGGACATGGGGCCCCACAGGGTGGGCATGGGTGCCCCTCTCTGCTTTCCTGGCCGATCCTGTGCTAATTTTATTCTTTATCACTGTCACTCCAGGAGTTATCTCCCTTTCCCTTGCCTATTTATAAGCACCGTGGGCCACTGCTGTCAGTGCTGCTGGCTCCAGAGGTGTCTTGGCTTTGCTCTGGCTCCTGCCTGGTCCCACAGCCCTGACCTGCTCCTCACTCTCACTGAGGAGAGGGTGAGCCTGCCCCGGGCTGGGGAGCTCAGCTCTCCCCAGGTGTCCATCCCTGTGCCCCAGCAGCCTCCAGCCCTGGGGTCCTGCCCAGCCAGTGGTGGGCACAAGGGGTCTCACATCAGGCCTGGCTCAGGTGGGGATGTGGCACATGGAAGGTGGCCAAGGGCTCGGGGGGCTGGGGGAGAGGAAATGGCTCCTTGAGTCATTAATGTCATCTTGGTGGTTCTTCCAGGGCAGGCAGGAGGGACTGGGTGAGAGTCCCCGAGCCCTGGGCTGCTCCAGCAAGCTCTGGTGAGGAAAGGATGCTGCTCTGCAGGGAGAGCTGCACGGGGCAGTCCCAGTGCCCTTTGCTCAGCCCTGTGCTGAGCTGGAACAAACTCTCCCACCCTCCCAAGTCCCTCTTCTCAACCCTGCCCACGAGCACCTGGGAAGCTTCCCCCCAAAAAAACCACGTGTCTTGCTTCTGTCGGTGCCAGTGGAGACTCCTGGCAGCTCCAGGCACAGGAAGGGTGTAAAAACCATTCTCGTTCCATCCTCCAGGGAGCAAAGTGCAAATCCTGTTACGTGTGAAATCCTTCTCCTTGAGGAAGCCCCCTCTGTACTTTTCCACTGGGAAAGCTCCCGGGGATTTCCCTCTCCCTGCCTGCCTTGGCTGGGTGATTTCCTGCTGCCTTAGGAAGCAGTTGTGTGGAGGCAGCCAGGACTGGACTGGGCAGGATTAACCCCAGGGCTGTCAGCAGAGATACTGGGAAAACAGCTTTAATGCTGGGAGAAAGTTGCCAGCTCCCTTATCCCATGGGGAAAGCAAAACACTTGGACTCTGGTGTGGTTATCTCTTGGCTGTTGGTGTCTGAGAGGAGGAAATGGCCTTTGCGTGCACACATTTTCCGCTGGTGCTTGGAAAGGGAAAAAAACCCATGGAATTTTGGGCTTTGAGTGAAGAGATGCCCAGGGGAGAGACCACTGTGCCTTCCTGATGCTGGCAGTGCTGGCAGCCACACGGTGCCTCTGGGGCTGCTGGCCTCACAGTGCCCAGGACTGTCTGCCTGTGCCAGGCTGACAGGGCTGGCTTGAAAAGCCAATCCTGGATCCACTCAGGTCACTGCCAGTAAGAACTTAATAGGATCCAGACCTCGGAGAGAACCTGCAGCTCGGGAAGCAATAAAGCTCTGTGCTACTGCCTTCCCTCAGCCGGACAGGAGCAGGGCAGAGGTGCCATCTCTGGGGGGGCAGTGTCACTGTGTGTGTCACCATCTGCTGCTGCCCCATGGCTCTGGGGTGGCTCTTTTGGTGTTTTGAGGTTTCATGTCCTGCAGGGTATTTTGGGGGTGCTGACAGGGACCCCACAGAGCTCGGTCCCTGGGGTGGGTGCAGAAGGGCAGCGCCCTGGGGCTTCCCTGGTGCCAGGGGTCCCTCTGTGGCTGTTTCCTGGCTGGGATCTTGTGTCTGCCTGCATCGTGCCTTTGGGGGACTTTCCCGTGTGTAAATCCCTGTTTTCCCTGTGCTGCTCTCCCAGACCTGTCGGCTGCCAAGCGCAAGTTTGCGGATTCCCTCAATGAGTTTAAATTCCGCTGCATCGGCGACGCCGAGACGGATGATGAGATCTGCATAGGTGAGTCCTGGACTCCTGCAGCCACACCCCAGGCCCTGAGCAGGGCACGGCAGGGACACGCACACCAGGACACCCAGGGGCCCAGGGGTTTGTCTGGGTGCTCTCTGGAAACAGCACATTCCCCCTGGTCCAACAGCAGCAAAGGAGTTCCCTTCCCCAGGGAATCACTTGTTGCTTCTTGGCCTAAGTCTGTCCCTGCCAGATAGGAAAGGGGGAAGATTGCCTGTATCTGAAACCATCTCAGTTAGCTGGATGGTTTGCACTGGAGAGGAGAGCCTGGAGGTGGTTGTGGCTGGATACACTGCAAGGGGCTGTGCTCTGAAGCAGAGGAGCAGCAGCCTCTCTGCTGGAGCACAGGATCCTGAGCTCGAGGCAATCAGCAGAACTGAGCCTGGCTCTGCCATAGAGTTTCTCCTGGCACAGGGTGCTGGTTTCAGCCTCTTCCCTCTCTCATCCTGCTCCTGCCCCAGCTGAACTTTTAGAGCTTATTGTGCACGTTGTCTGGAGCCAGGAGAGCAAAGAGGCTTTAGCCCTGATCTAACTTTGCTTGTTGATTTGTGCCCAGTCTCTCAGCAGAAATAGCTCCTCATCCAGGTCTCCCTGGTGCTGTGCCTGTGTGGGGAGCTGCCCCTCGTGTGCTGGGCATGGCTGGAGGCCAGTGCTGCCCTGTGGGGCTGGTTGATGGCTGACTTTCAGGGAGGGCAGGTTTGAGGTGAGGATGTTGCTCTCTGGAGGAGGAAGCCTGGTCCTGGGGGTGCTCTGCTGCCAGTGGCTTCTGTAGGTGGTGGGAAACCTTCTAGGGAGAGAGCAAAGATAATAAAAAACCCCAACCCCTCCCTGCCCAAAACACAGACAGACAAAACCCCTCTGTGCAGTTTCTTTCTTTAAAAATGGAATGTTAAGTGTTGACTGTGTCCCTTCCAGCCAAGTCTCTGCAGGAGTTTGCCACGGTGCTGCGGAACCTGGAGGACGAGCGGATGCGCATGGTACGGCCCCGTCTGTCCTGGGAGCACCTGGGCACTCTGGGGACAGTGACTGCCAGCCCCAGTGCTCCTTCCCTCGCCCAGGGTGGAGCTGCAGGGGAGGGCAGAGGGAGGAGAGGGTGGGCTTGGTGGGGGAAACACTGGAAAAGCCTCAGGAGTGGAGTTTTGCTGTTGGAGAGCGGCCGGTGCTGGTTCTGGGGGGGGCTCACAGGTTTGCAGAGATGCAGGGGTGAAGCC
>VZTR01021084.1:78418-168236 GCA_013400775.1 Chaetops frenatus | reverse complement strand
TGTGCTGCTGTGGGGTGGGCATGGGGGTGATGCAGCTCTTGGGAAGTGCCTCAGTATTCCGAGTTCCCCCACAACCAAATAAGATGCCAAGGGCAAAAAACTGCATGCCAGCTGAAGTGAACTTTTCTCCTTACTCCAAGGAAGAATTAGGATTTTCTTGGAGGGGTTCACATTTTCCTGAGTCCCCCAGCCTGCACTCCCCACCCCAAAGCATCGCTGGGGGCTGCACAGGAGCTCTGAGCTTCTGGCAGGACGGGGCAGTGCCGGTGTGGCTGAGGGTGGCTGTGGGACAGCCTGGCCCCCCCTCTTTCTTTCCTGCCTTTGTTCTGAAATGCAAAGCACTGTCTGTGGCTCCCCTGTTGTTATAACAACCTGCTGCTGCCTGCAGGCAGCTGATGCCAGCATGGCATGGCAGCAGTGCCCAGCCTGGCCTCATGCAGCTGAAAACCAAACACAGAGAGGAGTCCTCCAGAACAGAGCTGGTTATGAGCAGGTGCCAGCATGGATTTGCTCCTGGGGTGTTGGGCTGGCCAGGCTGGGATGAGAGGTGCAAAGGAAAGTGAAGTTGACATCCTTGATGCTCCTGCCACAAACAGTTGAGTTACTGTGTCATTGTCCCACAATGTGGCACAGAGGAGAAGCTCTTGCAAGGGGTGGCAGGGGTGGGATGTGGGTTTGTCACTGGGTTCTGCTTAGAAAGCACTTTTCTCACTCTGTTGTTTTTGGACTTGGATCTGGATGTTTTACCAAGCACTGGGCCCCAGGAATAGAGGAGGGGTTCCCTCAAGCCCTGGGTTTTGGCAGCATAAGCTGCTTTCCTGTAGCTGTGTGAGGCTGGCAGATAAAAGCAGCCTCACCTGCTTCCAGCTGTTGCCCCCAGGTCCTGTCTCATGTGAGCCCCCACCTGGGACTGCCATCCTGCCCAGTGCCATGGGGATGCTGTCACAGCTGCTCCAGGGCTGTTGTGTTCAGTGTCACACTTTGTGTTCTGTTTTTTAGGATGCCAAAAAGAAATACGACAAGGAGACTGAGAAATACTGTGGTGTCCTAGAAAAGCACTTGAACTTGTCTTCCAAGAAGAAAGAATCCCAGCTTCAGGAGGTGAGAGCAACCTCTGAGTTTCCATGTCTGGCTGTGACTGTGGAGAGCTTTTTGAATGCCTCACACAGTTCATAACAATGGTTCTCCTGGCTCTAAACTCATTTTTTCCCCCATTCTGGCTGCGGGTGCTGGGTTTTCCCCTTTTCCTGTAATGAAAAGAGACTGAGCTGTTTTGGTGAGTAAATCAGAGAGATCTCAAAATGGATAGCAATCAAAAAGGAGAGAGGGTTTATAATTAAAGAGTGTAACAGAAAGGAACTGGTTCTGCTGCAGGCTTCCCGTGTGCCAGCACAAATCATGGATGTCTGGTCTGCTTCTCTGCAAGTGGCTGTTCTGCTTTGTGCTCCAGGGGAGGAGGGATCAGCCTTAGTGCCTTAAACTCTTTAAGGGCCATCAGTGACTCAGGACATGGTTAGCTGTGGTGACAAGTGCCCCTACTGGATGAGTATGCTGAGTTTTCAATCACTTCTTTCAAGTCTGGAATTCCCTGTGCTGGCCCAGAGCTGTTGGTCCTGCAGGACGGGTCTCCTTGCCCTTGGGCATGGTGCTGGTGTGCTGCTGATCCCTTCCTGGGGGCACTGGTGGGCACAGGGCTCCTGTACCCAGGTGGTGGGACCGTGCCCAGCAGAGCTGGGGACTTGAGAGCAGAAACACCTGTGGCACAGGTGATCAGGTTTCATGAAATCAGGGCTGAGGAAGGCTCAGAATTGGGGCAGCCTTGTCCTTGAGGTTTGTAAATAACTTCCCATGTGGAAGCGGCCACGTGTCCCAGGGAATGGTGGCTTTTAAATGACCCTCTGAGCCCCTTGGTTTAGTTTGTGTTTGGGGCATGATGGGGAGTGGGAGGAATTCTGGCTGTGGAGGGCAGGATCCACTCGTGGCTGTCAGAGGTGTGACCCTGTGCCCTGGACAGAGCATGGCCCCGTGGGGCTGCCTGGAGATGCCATGTGGGATACAGGGGGATGCAGTGTGGGATATGTGCAGGATTCTGTTTGGGATGTACTGGGGATGCCCTCAGCATGCAGGGTTCTGTGCAGGGTTCTGTGTGGGATATGTTCAGGGTATGTGCAGGATGCAGCATGGGATTGTGTTTGGGATATGTTTGGGATGTAGCGCAGGATTCTGTGCAGGATTCTGTTGGGGATGTGTGTGGGATGCTGGGTTCTGTTTGGGATGTGTTCAGGATGTTCTCGGGGTGCTGGATGCTGTGCAGAATTCTGTTCAGGATGTGCTGGGAATGTGTGTGGGATGCAGCACAGAATTTTGTTCGGGATTCTGTGCAGGATTCTGTTCAGGATGTGTTTAGGATGTGCTCAGGATGCTGTGCAGGATTGTGTTGGGGATGAGTGCAGGATTCAGGATTGTGTTGGGGATGAGTGCAGGATTCAGGATTGTGTTGGGGATGAGTGCAGGATGCAGGATTGTGTTGGGGATGAGTGCAGGATGCAGGATTGTGTTGGGATGAGTTCAGGATTCAGGATTGTGTTGGGGATGAGTCCAGGATTCAGGATTGTGTTGGGGATGAGTGCAGGATGCAGGATTGTGTTGGGGATGAGTGCAGGATGCAGGATTGTGTTGGGATGGGTTCAGGATTCAGGATTGTGTTGGGATGAGTGCAGGATTCAGGACTGTGTTGGGGATGAGTCCAGGATTCAGGATTGTGTTGGGGATGAGTGCAGGATGCAGGATTGTGTTGGGGATGAGTGCAGGATGCAGGATTGTGTTGGGATGAGTTCAGGATTCAGGATTGTGTTGGGATGAGTGCAGGATGCAGGATTGTGTTGGGATGAGTCCAGGATGCTGTGCAGGTGCGTTGGAGCAGCGCTGGCTGCTGGTGCCATCTGGTGGCTTCTCCCACCCGGACCCTGCCTCAGGCTGCTGCCGGGAAGGCAGGAGGAGCCGGGAGCCCGCTGGAAGCAGCTCCCAGTTCAGGTGCTGGTTCCTGTTGCCCCGTGCCACCGGGAAGTGTACGTGGTTTGTGTGGCTCAGACCCCACCGAGGGAGGGGATGCCTTTGGAAGAGGTTTCAGTGTGGAGTTGTGAATCGTGGATGAGGCATCCCTGGCGAGGGGGAATGCTTTCCAGAAAAGGGAGAGTTGCCTTTTCTTGCCAGGTTCATAGTGATTTCCATTTTTCTCGCCTCTGCTGAGTGTTTTCTACCCAGCTGTTGGGGAGGTGAGAACATGAGTCACCAAACCCATTTTTCTCAGCTGGAGGAAGCGCGTGCTCATGTGGATCAGGTTTATGTTTATTGCTGTGCCATCTGTCCAGCTGGAGCTGGGTTTGCTCTGCCTGGGGTTGCTCCCATCAGCCCCAGGTGTGCTCTGGTCAGTCCTGAGCTCGTGTTTCCTCTCCAACCCCTCTGCAGGCAGACAGCCAGGTGGACCTGGTTCGGCAGCACTTCTACGAGGTCTCCCTGGAATACGTCTTCAAGGTGCAAGAGGTCCAGGAGAGGAAGATGTTTGAGTTTGTGGAACCTGTAAGTGAGCTCTCAGTCCATTTCAGCCTGCACCAAGCTGGGGCTGGTGTGGTGAAATGGGGTCATGGGGACCCCTGGCAGTGCAGGGGCCAGGGGGTCCAGCCTCACCCCACAGCCCCTCTCACAGAGGGCCCAGCAGGGAGCCCCTCCATCCTTCCCCTCGGCAGTGGCTGCTCTGGGAGCAGCTCTGGGTCTCTACTGACCATCTCCATTTGCTTTTCCCCAATGCAGCTGCTGGCCTTCCTGCAGGGGCTGTTCACATTCTACCACCACGGCTACGAGCTCGCCAAGGACTTCAGTGATTTCAAGACAGAGCTGACAATCAGCATCCAGAATGTGAGTGTGCCCGGGGTGTCCCTGTGCCCGGGGTGTCCCTGTGCCCTGTGCCCATCACTGTCAGTGTCTGGCAGAGTCACCTCACCCTCTGGTGTATTTTAATCACAGAATCCCAGACTCGTTTGGGTTGGAGGAGGCTTTAAAGCTCATCCCATTCCACCCCCTGCCGTGGTAGGGACACCTCCCACTGTCCCAGGCTGCTCCAAACCCCCATCCAACCTGGCCTTGGGCACTTCTAGGGATGGGGCAGCCACAGCTTCTCTGGGCCCCCTGTGCCAGAGCCTCCCCACCCTCACAGGGAAGAATTTCTTCCTAATATCCAATCTGAATCTCTCCTCTCTTACTTTAAATCCATTCCCTTTGTCCTATCAGTATCTACCCATGTTAAAAAAAACACTCTCCCTCTTTTTGTAAGCCTGCTTAAAGTTCTGGAAGGCCTTGCCAATCGTTGTCATGTTTTTCCTTTAGCTTAAATCCAGGCCCAGGAAACAAACCTGCCCTGTGGCTGGCCCTGGGCTCCCCCCAGCCCCATTTCCCACAGGGCCACCCCACCAGCCCCAGCCCACGTGCTGCAGAGCCAGGCACGGCTCCCTGCACTGCAGAAGACATTCCTGTTTTAATTTGCAGACAAGAAACCGCTTTGAAGGAACGAGGTCAGAGGTTGAAGCTCTGATGAAGAAGATGAAGGAGAATCCCCACGAGCACAAGAACATCAGCCCTTACACCATGGAGGGCTATCTCTACGTGCAGGAGAAGCGTAGGTGTCAGGGTGGGCAGCGGGAGCCTGGGGAAGGGGCTTGTCAGGACAGGGCCACAAAGGCAGATTCAGCAGGTACAGAATCCCTGCACGACAGGGAGTGAGTGGGGAATGTTCACTGGGAGTGTGGCAGCCAGGGGGATCCACTGCCAGTGCCTCATAAAAGCCTTTCCCCTGGATAGGAGCTGCTAACACTTAATCCAGCTGGAAGCTGTGGGTGCAGGAGCCTGGCAGGGGGAATGATGGTTGAGCATAGCAGGCTCTGATGTGAGGGCACTGAAACTGTTGTGGGCATGAACCTGTACTTGCTCTGCAGGTCACTTTGGGACTTCCTGGGTGAAGCATTACTGCACCTACCAGAGGGAATCGAAGCGCATCACCATGGTGCCCTTTGACCAGAAGTCAGGAGGAAAAGGGGTGAGTGCTGGCAGGGAGCAGGACTCTGGCCTGCCAGGGAGCACGTGGCACTGCTGGCTGCAGGCTCTCTGGGACTCAAAGTGTGTCACCTTTTCGGCAAGGTGACACAAATGCAGTGAAGTGGGTCACATTCATTCCAGGGTGCCACGTGGGGAATGAACTTGGCACCTGGTTTGAGAAAGAAAAGACAGGAAACCCCCAGAGCCCACAGAGCTTTGCCAGGCACCTGCACCCACCACGCTCCAGCTCCATGGTGCCTGCTCCCCAGTCCCTCATTCCTGCTCCAAGGCATGGCCAAGAGAACCTGTTTGTCATTTTGCTCCTTCCCCAATGCCTGTGACTTGTCCAGGGCCAGGTTGGGTGGGGCTTGGAGCAACCTGGTGGAGTGGAAGTGTCCTTGCCCATGGCAGAGAGTGGGATAAGATGAGCTCTAAGTGCCCTTTCCACCCAAGCCATTCTGTGAGTCTCTGGTGATCCTGTGGCTTGGCCAATGAAGTTGTTTGGTTTTGGACAGAGCCACAGGAGAGCCTGGAGCTCCCCTTGGCCCCGGGGGGGTGTGAGGAGCAGGGGGAGCAGTGGCTGTGGGGAGCCAGCACATGCAGTGTCCCCAGTGCTCCCAGGGCTGTGTCCAGGGCTGGCTTTGCTCCTCTGTACAGCAGGAACAATAGACCCCTCCCCGGTGTTCCCAGCTGGGATGGTTTGCAAACACAATCCCCTTGTTGGGAGTGCCTGGGGCAGCTGGACAGGCTCCCACTCAGCTTCCTGCTGGCACAGGGAGCCGGCTGTGGGCAGGGAAGCTTCTAAAATTAATTTCCTCTTGCCTTGCAGCATCTTCATTATAGCTCAGCATTAACATATCCCAGCTCTGTAATCATCAGTGGCTGTGCTGTGTTTTGTCTGGTCCCTTCCCATGTCAGGGCTCTCCCTGCACCCAGGGGTGTGGGAGCTGCTGGCAGCAGCCTGAGCCCCCCTCCAGGGCCAGGCTGGACCCCTGGGCAGGGCTGTGCTTGCACTTGGGGCTTGCACCACCCTGGCCTGAAGCACTGCCCGTGCTGGGGCAGCTCTGGCCGGGCTCAGGGCCTGGCAGGGGTGACCACCATGGACATCTGAGCTGGGGGCTGCCCTGCTGGGAGTTCTGGGGCCTGGCTGGAGCAGGTGCCAAGGTGCTGCACAAGGAGACCCCTCACTCGTGGGTCAGGGGTGGTACCAGCCCCTCGTGACCTGAGCTGTGGCCAGAGCTGGGTGTTGGTGGGTTTGGAGCAGGGGCATTCCCTGAATTCTGGGCAGAGTGGGAGCAGCCTTGTGCCAGCAGTGGGCCAGGGACAGGTGGCCACTGCCAGACCCTGGGGAGAAGCCCTACAGGGAGCTCTCAGGTTTGTCCTCCTGGGTCTGTGCTGGGTCCCTTGTGTGCGACAGGAGGGTTTTTGGTGAGTTTAGGAGCCATGGAAGCACACGAGAACAGCCAGGTAGGACTCAGGGCTTCTCCCCCAAAACAGGGCAGGTTCAGAGGCCCAGCAGAAGAGCATCTACAGCAGGGGCTGGGAGCCAGAGTGCAGCAGGAAAACTGCTGCCATCACTGAGGGATGGTGGGATGACTGGGACTGCGTGTCTGGGAGTGCTTTGGCTGTCAGGAGCTGAATGATGGCAGCAGTGGGGAGGAGGTTTTGGGTAAGAACCAGGGAGTCACCCTCCCCAGAGGGATTTATTGGGCATGCAGTTGTGGCACGTGAGGATGTGGACCAGTGGTGGGCTTGGCTGTTCTGGGCAACGTTTGGGCTCTGTGATTTTAGAGGTCTTTTCCAATGTAAGTGATTCCAAATGTGTTTCCTGGAAAAATGGTGATGTCAGGGAACAGGGTGGTCAGCCAAGGTGTCATCAGGAACAGCACAGAGAGCCCAGAAAAGTGTCTGTCTCCAGGAACTCCTTCAGAATTCATTTTTTCTGAAGTCATCAGTGGGATTTCACAGTTGCAGGAGAAGTGTGTGTGCTGGCAGGGGCTGAGGCAGGATTTCCTCCAGCAGAGGACAGCAGTGCTCACAGATCCTGCTGGATCACTGCTCAGCCCTGTGGAAATCCAGTACAGCTTGGATGCAGACAGGCATTCTCTGGATGGGAGAATGGTTTTGTCATTGCTTTGTTATATAATACACATTTTAAGACATGTTTGCTCCTGTTCAGAGTCCTTGTGTGCACGATGCTGCCAAAAACACAGCATGGAATGCAAACTGCCAGCAGGTCTATGGGGTGTTGTTCAGCAATGGAAAATAAAGCTGATTTTGGCCAGAAATTGTGGTCTAGCACTACCTGCCCACATGAAGAATGAGTTGTGTGGTGCTTAATGCACAGATTGGATCGTGGGCATCCTGAAGGGAAGGCTCCTCACAGAAGGTTTTGGCCTAAACAAAGGTGAAAAGACAAGCCCTCCTGTCAGAGATATAAACAGGTCTTTTGGCAGGGTGATGTTGCCAGATCCCCCCAGGTTTGAACCAGCTCATCGACAGTGGTGGGTGCTGGGGACAGGCCTGTGGTTGTTGGTTGCTCTCAGCCTCAGCTGTGAATTTGTCTCTTCTCAGGGGGAAGATGAAGCTGTCACCCTGAAATCCTGCACACGGCGGAAAACAGACTCCATTGAGAAGAGGTTCTGCTTTGATGTGGAGGCTGTGGATCGGTGAGTGCGGCCAGGAGGCTGCTGGGGCTGGGGTGACCCTGTGGAGGGAAGAGCTGTGCTCCTGCACTTGGCTTTGGGACAGTTCCTGTGCCCTTTCCATGTTCCTCTCCTTTAGTCACACCCTCAGTCAGTGGAAAGCATTAGTCCGTGGGATCACACCTCTCCCAGCCAGGTGCTCTCCCTCTACTGGGTTTACAAATCTCTCTGACTCAAGTTTCTCTGACTTTAAGGGTGTTTTAGCACTTCTGCAGCCTCTGGCCACACAAGGTGAGCAGTTGCCAGCCTGGAAAAGGTGCTCTGGGGTAGTTTTGGGAGGGATGTGCTGCCCCTTTCCAGCTCTGGGTGTGTGTTGGAACAGTGTCAGCTTTCCTGCTGGAGTGGCTGTTGCTGGTTCACCATGGGTGGGTGGTAATGCACCTCTGGCTCGTGCCTCCAGGCACTTTCACTCCTTTTTCCTGCAGAAGGAAAACCCTTCTGCTGTGACTTACCACACCAGAGGACCAGAGGTACGTGTGGGTTCAGTCCCTGGCACCCAGGAGTGAGAGCTGTTCCCATATCAGTGAGCATCATGCATGGCTTGCACGTGCAAACAGGAAAGCCAGGCTGGTGTTGCTATTCCAAGAGGAATCAGCCACTGCCTCGGGTCTCCCTCGCTGCAGAAGTTCACAGGGTTCACAAAAGCCTGCTCCAAAGGCACTCAGGGTGTTCTCCCAGCTGTGTGCCTGCCCGTGGCCCAGCTGTCCTCCCCTTTGCAGGAATTCCCTGGAGATCTCAGAAAAACCCAAGTTTCGTTAAAATCTGTGTGTTGAGTAATGCTGGGATAACTCATGGGGCCTCTCCCTGTCCAGGCTGTGCTTTGGGTGCCAGCCCGTGGCAGGGAGGGAGGGGTTGGGGTGATGGAGCTCTGCCTGTGTTGGCTGAGGGATGAGATAACCTGGGGCTGCCTCCCACTCTCTGGAGCTGTGCTTTTCTCCAGAAAGCTGCAGTATTTCTGCTGACACAGGAATTTTGGGTTTTTTTTTTTTTTTTTTTTTGCTGTGCCCTGAGGATATTTTTTTATAATGTGAAAATCAAACTTAAAGTGGGAGAAGGAGAATGGGAGCCACAATAATTTTCCTCAGCGTGTTCAGAGGCAGCTGAAGCTTCCCTTGATGTTTGGAGCCTGCCAGGCAGGGGATCAGGAGCTGCTCCAGAAATTTGCATGCCCCATGGCAGGGGAGTAGCACAGGAAGGGGAAACCTGAGGAATTTCTCCTCTCATGTTGATATTCCTGCTGCAGGGATGTGCCTCTGTCTGAGAGAGCAGGAGAGCAGAACACACCTGGAGGAAAAGGCTGTTTTTTCCCACTATACAGACAGCTCTGCATTCTCTTGGTATCATAATTTGTCATTGGATGTCTAAAACACTGGATATTCCCAAGATAGAAACTTAAGAGGAAGAGGAAACAACAAGTTTTACCGTGGCTGAAAGAGACTGGGATGTGCCCAGCATGTCTCCCTCTTCCTGGGGTAGGTCTGGGCAGCAGCAGGGAGTGCCAGGGTGTGCTGGAGAGCCCCTGCACCTTCCAGGCTCTCAGGGCCTGGGCTGTCACAGCTCTCGGGACAGCCTGGAGGTGGCAGCCTCAGCCTCTGCTTCCCGACTGTCCCTGCACAGAAACGGGCTTTTGTCAGCCTTGCGTTTTGGGAACTGAGACAGCACGGGGTGCGGGGCTGGAGCTCAGCACTAACACCCTAAATAGCACCAGCCAACAGCTGCTCCTTCTTAGGTGGGAAAAACAGTGGGTTTTTCTCCTGTAAAGATGATTCAGCACAACTGAGCTGAAAATCTGGAGCCGGGCTGTCATTACAGCATTGCTTCCTTGTCACACAATCCCAGAATAGTTTCTGTTGGACCTTAAAGCTCATCTCATTCCGCCCCCTGCCATGGACAGGGACACTTTCCACCAGACCAGGTTGCTCCAACCCCCATCCAACCTGGCCTTGGCATTTACAAAGAGTTCTGGTGTTCAGTGCAGCAAGTCAGAAGTATTGTGTTGTGTTTTGTTGTATTATATTGTGTTGTTACAGCAAAATTAACCCCAGAATGGTGTTCTAGGGTCTGGCTGAAATACACCCCCA
This sequence comes from Chaetops frenatus, assembly GCA_013400775.1. Taxonomy (NCBI): domain Eukaryota; kingdom Metazoa; phylum Chordata; class Aves; order Passeriformes; family Picathartidae; genus Chaetops; species Chaetops frenatus. Next base: position 158,362 of record VZTR01021084.1, on the reverse strand, counting down.
GTGTGATGGATACTGTGTTTTACTGTTAATGCTCTTTTTTTATTCATTAACTAAACTTGTTTGTGGTCTCTGCACATTAAATCAGGTTTGTAAACAAGGTGAACAGGGATGACAGCCAGTGTCTTACAAAATGAGCCTGGGGAGGAGGAGTATCTCACTTGAGTGATGACAAAGGCTTTGTCATTTAGGATAATGTAGGTCACTGCTCTGGGCCAGAAGTGCTTCTGAGTGCCAGCTGGCTTTTAGGGCAGCAGGAGGTTTCCAAATGCAGGGTTTGGCCTCTTGGTGGGTCACCTGGGCAGTGAACTCTGCAGGTGCCACCGTTGCCCTGGACTCTGCCTGGGTGCCCCAGGGTGACTGGCACCACAGCTGGTGGAATTGTAGAACCTGAATCCCAGGGTCACTGAGGTGGGAAAAGACCCCCAACACCATCGAGCCCAAACTGTGACCTGTCCTCTCCTTGTCCCCCAGCCCAGAGCACTGAGTGCCACCTCCAGGCATGGGGACTCCACCACCTGGCTGGGCAGCCCCTGCGATGCCTGACCACCCTTTCTGTGAAGAAATTCCTCCTGAAAGAGCTGGCACAGGGCTGGATGGTTGGCACGGGGGTGGGAGAGCTGCCAGGCACCTGCCAAGCCCTCCCCTGAGCAGATGGCTTTCCCTAGGGGGGCTGTCGGCCTTGCTCTGGGGGTGCACCTGACAGATGCCCGGCTCTGACCGTGGCAGGAGCTGCTCCCTGCTCCCCTGTGCCAGGTGAGCCCAGCCCTGCAGGGTCCCCGTGCCCCCGGTGCCTCTCCGTGCAGTGCAGCCTCTCCCTGTTCCTCTGCCGGTGTCACCTTTCCAGCGGCCTTTAAAGCAAAGCCTGGGGGGTGTCACAGGGGGTGAGGGAGGGGCTGGCACTCACTCTGGGGGATGAGGCTCCTTCCCCTCGCTGGCCACCCCAGCCCCTGCAGAACGTGCTGCTGGCTGCACTGGTGCTGCTCTGAGCTCTGCCTGGACACACAGACTCTCTGAGGCCAGGCTCAGTTTCCCCCTTAATTTTATCTTTGCTCATTAACATTTTGGGGCCACACCTGGCTGCTGGTGCCTGGCCCGTGGGGTCCTGTCTGGGCTGCACTGCTCAGCTCAGGTTGGGACTGGGAGCATCTCTGTGCACTCAGCCCAGCCCCTGTTATTAATGCACTCGCGTGTGTTTCCATCAGCAGTTTAGATTGTCTCGCTGTGATAAGCTGCTACAGCAGTTGGAAGTTCTTATCTCTTTCTATTGCTTTCCTTATTTGTTTGTTTTCCTGGAAGAAGGAAAAGCTATTGCAGTTTCTCATTTTCTCAGTGTGCTTAGTCACAGCTCCTTAAGGCCAGGCCATTTGTCACAAAAGCTGATATATTGAGAAATTCAAATTTCCTGTGTGGTCTCATATGGAAAAATCTTCCATTTTTAGATTGTAGCGTATTGAAAATATTCTTTCTTATTAAGTGTTTGCCGTCTTCTGCTCTGGTCCCACCCTCCTACACTCACTCAATTTAGAAATGGATTTCTTCTGATCCCAAAATGTCCCTTTCCCAAAATGTCCCTTTCCCCTCCTTGTGTCCCAGAAAAAGACAAAGGGATTTGGTGCCCAGAGGTGGAAATGTGGGATGCAGCAGGTAGGAGTGAACGAGGAGGTGCTTGATCCTGAGTGCCACAGCAGCTCAGGTTTGTGCATCCTGGGTGGCAGATCCAGGAGGGTGTCCTGCTGTCCCATGGCTGGGCGGGCTCCACCTGGCTCCAGGTGCATCGCAGCCTGGGAGGAGGTGGGAGCTGTATCCCACAGCAGGATCTGTATTCACTGCATGCCACCTTTACAAACAATAATCTGTACCGGTGACCCCCAGCATTTGGGGCGATTTGTTGGGTTTTGCTCATCTTCTGGGGAAGGACATCAGAGCAGGGGCTTTGCCCTGGCTGGATAATGGAGGTGCCCCCGGTGAGGAGCAGGCAGTGCAAGGGGCTGATCTCAGCAGGCTCTGTGGGGATGGTGCTGCTTGCAGGCAGCGTTTCCAGCAGGGCTGGGGCTGGCAGGAGGCTGATCCAGTGCCAGCCACCCGACCTGGCTGTGAGCACGTGGAGCCCCGTGGGCATCGGCCACATCCATAATGAATGAGGCGTAATGTGTGGGTGCATTTTAAATTTATCACAGCCAGGAAGATGGTTCTGCTCAGGAAAGTGATGCAACGGGTGCCCTGGCAAATAAACACTGGGGGAGGAAATGCAGAGCTATTTGCAATGGAAATTGGGTTTGATTCAGTTTCACAGCCCCTCCCCTCATGCTGTTAAAGAAGTTTGACTTTGAAGTGAAGCCGAGGAGTTGTTATCTGCTCAGCGGCAGAACAAACATTTTGCTGTTATCACCTCTTTGCCCTGTGCTGAGGGAACCTGGCACTCCAGATACCAGCACTGCCACTCTGGGGCCGTGCTCTGCTGGGACAGCAGTGCCCAGCATGCCATGAATGGAGGGTTTAAATGTCTCTGTTCTAAAGTCTTGGCTACAGATACAGAAATCCCAGTATTCCCTTTCCTGTGTGTCCCTAGCTGAGCTAGAGCCCTTCCAGGGCTTTCTGACAGAGGTGTCTGTGCCTTCAGCAGCAGCTTGTCTTAAACTCAGACCTAAGCCCTGCTTTAAGTGACTGCTGCAGCTTCTCAGGTACCAGGGACTGCTCTTGAATCACTCTGTACCTGCACAGCAAGGAGCTTTGTGCAGTGTTTTGAACATATTTGCTGTTGGATGTGGAGCGTTTTCCCTCTCAGATGGGGCGATGGTTAAGTGGTTTCCTCTTCCCTCCGAAGTGAGTAAACTTCCAAACCACTAAGCTGGTGAGTATTGACTGACTCACCAATGGGATTAGCAGAGATCAAGCACATTATGTCTGGTTTTTGGACCTGGGCACAGCTTCCCCTGGTGGGACAGTGCTGGGCTGCCGTGTGTGTGCTGGAAGCTGGGCTGGTGGGACGGGGAGTGGAGGTGGGGAGCAGGGTTAATCCCGGGCTCCTGGACTGTGCGTGCCACAAAGCAGCAGCAGAAGGGCCAAGCCCACCTCCTGAGAGCCCCTGTTCAAGTTTACTCTTCTTACAGGTTCTTATCAAGGAGCAAAGGGCATCTGCAGAGTGTTGGTGCAGCTCACGTTTTCCTGCTGAATCACCCTTGGGAAGTTCACGTTAGAAATCACCCTTCTCCCCAGGCTTTATCAGGGTTTGGGGGTTGAGTACCGAGCAAGAGCCTGCGTGCTCTGAGGAGCACTCTGCAGGCTGCTGGCAGCTCCCGAGCTTTAATCCCCCTTCCCAGCGTGTGTCCCAGTGCTGGGAGCAGCACTGCTGCCCCCCGGGCCCCTCCAGAGCCCCGCGCTCTGCCGGGCTGGGCAGAGCAGCAGCAGCAGCAGCAGCAGGAACCCCCCTGCATCTCCCCGTTGCCAGGGAATGTGCTCGGGCAGGAGTCGCTGCTGTGCTCCGCTCTGCTGGTGTGTCTGGAGGCAGCCGGGCCGGCAGCGGCAGCGCCGGGGCAGACACACGGACAGGTCTGGCTGTCTGACAGCCCGGGGGGCTCTGCCCGGCCCCGGCAGCAGCCCTGGCAGGGGATGTGGCCGCCCCTCGGAGCTGCAGAGCGAGCCCGGCCAGCTCTGTGTGTGTCGGGGTGTGGAGATGGAAACCCTGGGAGCTCCCAGGCAAGGCCCGGTGCAGGGAGATGCCAGCCCCCGGTGTGGGATCGCAGCTCCCACACTCCCTGTGCCCCCACGCCTGAGGCTGTGCCAACACTCTGTCCTGTCAAATCCATCCTCACCTTGTCGTGCTTAACAGGGCAGGTAATTGAGGTTTGACTCCCTGCATGGAAAAGGGTGGTCCAGGAATGGACACAGCATCCACTGAGGAGCGTGGAGGTGGCGTTGGCCCTGGGGCAAGGGCGGTGCCAGAGCTGTCCCCTGCTCCCGTGCTGTGTGTGCAGCACTGGGGCCTGTCCTTTCCCCTTCTGATTACAGTAAATGAGCAGTCCCAGCCGGGCTGTTTGTTGGAGGCTGGCTTGGCAGGGCAGCCCAGGGCTGTTGTGTGTGTGACAGTGCTGGGGGCAGGAGCAGCACCCCGGGACTCCTGCGCTGCTCCCCCTGTGAGGCTGCTGGAGGGGGACACGGACATCGTGTCGCTGCCAGTGCTGTGTCCCACAGCAGGGTATGCACAGGGCCGGGGGACTGGTACAGCCACGAGGGCACGGACGTCTTGGGGCTGAAATGCTTTGCACAGCAGAAGCTCTCCTCTGTGAGCCAGTGCTTGGGGTGGTGGTGACACATGGTGGGCTGGGATCTGTGGGGCTCCTGCTTGCTTGGTTCCCTTCCTTGGTTCCCTTCCTTGGTTCCCTTCCTTGCCTTCTCTGGCCGTGCTTAACCCAGTGGAGGTGAGCTGGCTGGCTGAGGGCCAGAGGAGGAGTTCAGCACCCAACTCTTGCACAGAACCACTGGAAAGGTGTGTTGATTGCTGGAGATGCCCCCCCTCCCTTGCTGACCCTGGTCAGGTCCTGCAGGGCTATCCATGGCTCTTGCCCTCCTCGTGCTGGGGCTTGGCTAGGAAGGAGCTTGTCCTCCTTCCCTCTTCCCTTCATGAAAAATGCATCTTTGCCAGCTTTGCTCGCGGTCCCGCAGCTCGCTGATGCTGTGCCTTTCTCCCGGCAGGCCCGGTGTCATCACCATGCAGGCGCTCTCGGAGGAGGACCGCAGGCTGTGGATGGAGGCCATGGACGGCCGGGAGCCGGTGAGCAGCAATTTTGGCCAAAAAGGCAGAGGAGATGGTGGTGAGGCCGGGGCGGATTGCTCGCTGCAGAGCGCCAGCCGGCACGGGAGCCGCATCCGTGGGGCAGCTCCTGCCTCCTGCCAAGAGAATCCTTTAATCCCTTGGTTAAATATTTGAGGTAATACTGTATCTCCCGTGCTTGGATTGCTTGGAGGTGCGGTGGAGAGGAGGAGGGTAGGCTTGGCCAGCACAAACATGCTGCTCTGCCGTGCTGAAAGGAAAACATGGCAAAAAGAGCAGTGGAAGAAAAGGCGTTGTAGATTTCCAGGGTTTTTGGAGTCCTGCGACTCCTTGGCAGCAGTTTCTGGGTCTGGTAGAGAATTGCACTTTTCATGTGAGCAGAGGAGTGTGGCCCCTGCTCCCAGTGTTTGCTCCTGCTGTGCCAAAGGCTTTCTCACCTCTGGAAGGGATTCTGGAGGTTTGCAGAAAACTCAGTGTTGTTCGTTTTTATTTTGGAATGCATTTGCAAACCTCTGCTGCCAGCTTGAAGAGCGTTGGCTGGTTCTGAGCAGGTCCCCCAGGGGGTGCTGGGGTCACAGTGTGGTCCATCCCAGCTCCGTGTGGTGACTGTCCTGTGGCACCCACAGCACTGCTGAGCAGCCAAGACCTGTCTGTGGCCTCTGTGCGTGCTCGTGGCCATCAGCCTTTTGGGATATGGAAAGAAGCCATGTGGAGAGCCAGAGCAGCCTGGGCTGTTCTGTGGCAGAGCAGAGTGTCTGTGCTGGGCTCTGGCAGTCAGAGCAGAGTCTGTGCAAGGAGCAGGGCGTCCATCCCAGCACAGCCTGCTCCCACAGACTGGTCCTGGTTTGAGCAGATCCCCCCCCAAATCCGTGGAAAGGTTCTTTTTTGTCAGGATAAATGTTCATGGAAGCCAGGCGTGGACACACGAGGCTGTTCTGTGTGTGCGGGAGAGCTCGTGCTGGCCTGGGTCAGGCTCTTGCTTTTGGAACGTGCAGCACTTTGGAGATCAGGAGGCTGCGTGTGGGAGGTGCTGCCCTGCATTTCAGGGAGAGGATTGTGTGGTGGATTACAGCCAGGTCCAAGCCTGGAGTCATAGATCCATCAGGTAATTCAGGTAGGACGGGAGCTCAGGAGGTTTCTGGCCCAAGCTCCTGCTCCGAGCAGGTTGCTCAGGGTGTTACTGGCTGGGAGCTGAGAGCATCTGAGGGAGGAGAGGGCACAGCCTGCCTGGGCTCCAGCCCAGCTGCTTCCCTGGCCTCCTGACCTCAAGGCTGAACCTCTCTTGTTCCAATTTACACCTGCCCAGAGAAGCTGTGCCTGCCCCATCCCTGGTCCAGAGCCACGTTGGTTGGAGCTTGGGGCAACCTGGTTTAGTGGAAGGTGTCCCTGCCTAGGGCAGGGGGTCAGACTGCATGAGCTTTAAGGTTTAAGGTTCAATTTAAACCATTCCATGATTCTCTGGTTCTGTCACAGCCTCTGCTCAGTTTTTCTATGGTCTGTTGAAACGGGGCCCTTGTTTGGGGGAACCAGCCTGTCCTCCACCCTTGGCTCTGACCCCTGGGGCAGCTGTGGTGGCACAGCCCTCTCCAGCTCCAGGTGCCAGCTGTCTTGATCCCTCCTAAACGAACCCCTGCCTTGATTCTGGTGGCATCATTTCTTCAGAAACAAAATGTGCATTGTTGCTCCTCATCTGAGTGGGGTCTTGTGCTCCTCCAGCCTGCTCACCTGCCTCCCACTGCACACCTGAGCTGGGAGCTGCTGTGGCAGGGATGGCAGAGCCAGCCAGCTGTGCTGGGAGCTGCAGGAGGGCACTCACCCAGCTGTGTGTTGAGCTGCTGATGTTGCCAGGGTGCAGCACAGGAGCAGAGCTGGCCTGCAGAGGTGCAGACACAGATTTTGGGTGCTGGCAGAGAGCTGTGCATACCAAAGGTTGCTGTGGAGCAGCCAGGACAGGACTGCCTGGATTATCCTGTTCCTGAATCTGGTTATGAGAACTCCTTCAAAAGCACCTGGGTCGTGGTGCTGCCTGCGTGCTGCTGTTCTCCCCTGGTGTGCCCAGCAGCTGAGGTGAGGGCAGCTGGCTCATCCAGCACATCAGGGGTTGTGGCTGTGCATTAATGCAATACTTTGTGGCACTTAATTGCTAATGGCTTACACTGCCCTTCCAGGTGTGGAGTGGGAGTGATGGGAATGCAGCCTGCATGGACATGGATCCAAGAGGCACTTTGCTGCTGAAGGATGACACACGAGGCAGCTCCTTGTCCTGCTCCATCCCTCAGAAATGCAGCTGTGGGCTGTTCTGTTTGGGTTCTTAGCTTGCAACACCAGGGTGCAGTGTGCTATCTCTGTGTTACCTATCCGCAGGAATTTCCTTGAGTGAGAGAAGAGGCTTTAACCTTTGGACTCCTAGAAATATCCATCCTGTGCTTTGACTGTGTTTCTGTAACCAAAGAATCCTGCTGGAAGGAATGTCTGGTTTTCCTTTGACTTGACTGTAGAGTGTGGGGAAGGACTGGCACGTGGGGACAGTAATTCCATGTGCAAATTCAGGCTGTGCAGAGATTAGCGCAGACTGGAGTTTGTTTCTTAATTATAATGGAAAAAGTAAACCCAAATGTCAAATTACATCTTAGTGAGATTTAAACATAGAAAGTGGCTGCATTAGCCAAGACATTTGTCACAACTTGAGAAGATTTACGCTGTGCCTCACAGTCAGAGCAGCCTCCAGACAGTTCTCATCACGCCGTTAACTCTTACCACTTGTTATTCATTTGGATAAAGCCCCCGTGTTGACTTTGGGTTTTCTTCCATGTTACAGAGGCTGGAAACAGGAGAAACTGCTAACTCCATGGCAGAGCAGTGGTGTTTGGTTTTGTTAAGATACTCAAGATCAGTTTCTTATGGATTTTCTCCTCTGCTGATGCAGTTTGCAAATGTATATGGTGGAGGCCAGAGCGATTCTGAAATTTCCTTGGAACCTGAGTCAGGAATAAAAGCTGTGTTGGCTGTGCTGGGCTGTGGGTTTAGGAGAGGCACAAATTAGGCTGTGTCTTGTGGCAAAGAACAAGGTAAGCATTAGGTAAGGTTGTGGTGAGTGAGTGTGGAGGAGGAGCAGGAGGAGGAAGAGGCTTGAGGGGACCCTCTGGCTCTGCAGAACTCCCTGACAGGAGGGGCCAGGCAGGGAACAGGGGCAGGAGGAGAGGGAACAGCCTCAGGCTGGGCCAGGGGAGGCTCAGCTTGGACAGCAGCAGGAATTTCCCCATGGAAAGGATGCTCAGGCCTTGGCAGGGGCTGCCCAGGGAGGTCTGGAGTGCCCATCCCTGGAGGTGCCCGGGCTGGGGACAAGGTGGGGATGGGGCACAGCCGGGGCTCGATGGGCTGGGAGCGCTTTTCCCCCCTGGGTGATGCGGGAGCCGGGGCCAGCCCCGAGCCGCGGGTGCCCCGTGGCCGGTCCCCACTAGATGGCAGCTGAGACCGGCCCCTCACGGCACTGGTGGCACAGGGCCCCCCCAGCCCCGGGCTCTGGGGGAGCCGTGGGACCCCGAGCCCGCACCCACGGGCTGCCAGTGCAGCTCGGAGCGGGCACAGCGCTCGCTTTTGTGTCCCCAAACTCGGCACAACCCCAGACCCCAAACCGGAGCTGCTTCCCTCCTCTGTGTCCCCCTCAGGGTCTGCATGGCCCCTCCACAAGGGCTGGGTGCCACTGTGGCCATGGGTGGGATGTGCCTCTGCAGCTCCCCGTGCCACGCTCCTGTCCCAGCCCTGCTCCTGGTGGCACAATTGTCAGTGGTCCTGGAGCCCCTTCAGCCCTGCTGCCACCGCTGTGGCAGTGACAGCAGAGCCCAGCCCCACATTCCTGCCCAGCACACCTCCCGCCTCCTCCTCCCATATTGCTTCTGGGAATTCCTTCTGAAATTGTTTTTCATTTGCCTTGTCTAATTATACAAAACGGTGAGAGATTTATTTCCCAGTGGAAACGCTGTCTTTTGAACTCACTCCAGTGCTTTCAACCTCGGCATTCCTGTTATTTTGGCTCATTCAAAAAATAAATTCACTTGAAGGGCTTCAGTCCCAGCGTGGCTGCGGGGGGATGGACGGGCACCCACTGCTCCCCAACCCCTTATACTGCACTGGGACTCAGATCTGCTTTATCATGTGAATTCATTCCCTCTCAGTTCTCAGAGAGGGTAGAAAAATCCTCACCCAGAGCATCTTTGAGGCCAGGCAGTGTCTGTGGCCTGAGCTCTGTGCACGGGGAGCCCGTGGGCGAGTGCCGGAGCGATCGCCGTGTTCTCTGCTCTGCTCTCCCCAGGGTCTGCTCCCTGTCTGTCTCTCCAGTGTCTTTCCCCACAGCCTTTTTCATGCTGAGCTTTGATGATGTTCTCAATCCCACAGACGTGTTTTTGTCAGCTTTCTGGAAAAGATGTTTTTCGTGTACTCTGTCTTGCAGGTTTTCATGGCCTTCATCCTTCCTGGGTTTGTTTGCTTATAGCAGATCTTTTTTTGTTGTTCTCTATGACCTGAGTCATTCCTGTTGCTGCTTTTCCATCTCCCTGTCTCTCTCTTTAGTGAACAGAACATTTTTTCCCCGCTCTGCCCACTCTTAATGTCTAAGTTTCTATTGTTTGCTGCTTCTCTTTGCCTCTAATCTGTTCCCCAACCCAGACAACCCAGTGAACTTTCCCTGAACTGGAGCTCAGTCTCTCCATGCTCTGGGACTTTCAGTGGCACCTCCCAGTGCAGGGAGCCACGGTGATGGTGAGTCTCACCGGGACCCAAACTGGCCCAGGAGAGCTCCTGCTTGCCTTTTTTTGCATCCCACAGCTCGAGATTATTGCCCCCCAAAAAGTCTTTGTCCTTTTTGGGGCCAAGGTGGTAGCAGAGGATCCTCAGAGAAGCATTTCCATGCCGTGTTCCATGTTAGGTCTCAGATCACATGCTCTTGCTGCTGCTCCCTCCTTCTCCCTCTCCTGTTTGGTAACCCATTTAAGCCTGTAATAGCAGTAACTTTACATCGAGTTTGTAAGCTTTTGTTTTGCTTCTGAAGCACTTAAGCCAGTGAGGTCTTAAGCCTTGACTTCAGGCTTTTATTCCTGGTTCCAGCAACTGCTGCCTCAGTGGCTGAGGGCTCACCCAGCTGGAGTCACTGTGGCTGCCGGGCTTGGTCCTCTGCTAAAGAAGCTGTTTCAGAGATAAATACTTAGAGAACCATTATAGATAATTTTTGAAAGAGAAAAGAGCCCTCTGGATTGCTTTTACACACCTAAAAGTGCTGTCCCACCCAGTTTTGGCAGGTTTGTGACCTCTTGTTCCAGCTGTGCTGTCCAGGAGCAGAGCAGTGGCTCCTGTCTCTGGTGTGAATACCTCCTTGTTTCTGTAATGCATTCCTTGCTCTTCCTTGGGGCCTGTGCTGCAGAAATTGGCCCCAGCAGTTTGGCTTTGCCTGGATGCTGGGGTGGTTGCTCCCAGGGCTCCAGCTGGGTTTTGCTCTCCCTTTGGGAGACGTTGCCTGTGGTGGGGACCCGGTGGCAGCCACTGATCTCCCCCTGTGTTGTGTCACTGCTGATACCCCCGGGAGGAGCTCACAGGGGCTGGGGATGTGAGCGTGGCTCCTGATCCACAGGACAGGGCACAGCACCTGTCTGCAGTGTGGGACACCCACCAGCTCTGCTGCTGGTGTGTCCTGGGGCTGTGGGTTCAGGCTGGAGGTGAGCGTGGTGCTGAGGTGGGCTGGGTGTGCAGGGTGCCTGGGGAACGGGGTAATCGAACCTGGATTGCAGCACAGATGTGGAACAGGATGGAGCAGCTGCTTGCAGCAACTTGTTTGTGAGCCTGGGCCCAGAGAGGTGAACCAGCCTCAGGGGAGGGTGCAGGGTGCTTGCATCCAGTGATTTCGTGTCCTGGTTTGGTGGGAACCTGCTGTCCACCCTTCAGCCCTGCTGGCAGCCTCAGCAGGGAGGCACAGTTGGAGTGACAGACCAAAGAGAGTGTACACACTTTCCTTTCTTCTCTTTATCACCTCTGCTTCGAGTTATTTGATCAGGCAATTCAACAAACATGTAGAAAGTCAGAGAATAGCACCATGTTGGGAGAACAAATTTCCCTGCCAATTTAAATAGACTATTAGAGTATTGTTTCCTACTTTAAATTAAAAATTAAAGTAAATGGTTCATGCTACAATGACTCGCAAAGCCAGCCTCTTCCATTGTTTCCTCCTTTATTGGGTCTTACATTTGGTTTTAAGCAGTGATTTACTGTCCAGCTGCAGCCCCACCACCACCCCTCACCCAGGGGTTTTTCTTCTCCCAGCTGCAGCCCCAGAAGAAGGTCTTTAGACTCTCTTGTTTTGATAATTTTATTTCTGTATTCACCCTTGGTTTGTCATTCCTGGCAGCTCTGTGTGTGGAGCTGGGCTCTGCAGGGGCAGGGCTGGGATCAGGAGCAGGGCTGGGATCAGGAGCAGGCAGGCTGCAGGCTGCAGGCCAGGGCAGGGTGCAGGTGGACGTGTCCCAAGCTGTCTCTCAGGTTTGTTGGGTGCTAGAAATGGTGCTGGTGAGTGCTGGCAGCCCCTGGGGTGGGCTGCAGGCAGGGCTGAGGGTTCCCCAGGGAGGTTCTGAGTGTTGAGGAATTTCAGGTCTGGACAGGGATAATAAACGTGCTGCTGCAGTTTTGGAGAGGGACATCAGGAGCCTTTAAAGCCCCAAAGGGCTGGCTCCCAGCTCCAGGAAAGAATCTTGTGCTGCATCCCAGGACTGGTCCAAGAAACCTCTGTGGCCACCCTGGGCTTACAGAAGGAGGGATGGGTTTGTGTCCCCTTTCTGCTGCTTCCCGAAAGCCTCGGGTTCTGTGCTGCCCCACACCTGTCCCCAGGTGTGCAAATGGGGGATTGAAAGTGGTCTCACCTCAGGGATGTCCCAGTCTTTAAAGCTGCAGGCAGTGGTGCTGGAGCCAGCCCTGGCACGGAGCCACCGCCCTTGTTCGGAACACCCGGGCAGTGTCAAACCTCTTCCACAGAGGAGGAGCGCCAGGCACGGCTGTGTTACAGTTATTTTAAAAATAAAGATGACACTGTCATTTAAAATTAGGCTGGTTTTGATGTGCTGGGAGCCCGTGCTCGTCAGCAGACGTTGGGAGGAGGAAGGGCGTGTGTGCTGGCTGGGGCTGGCCGGGCTCCAGGCAGAGCTGCTGGAGGAGGATGTGCAAGTTGTTGCTCAAGCATCCTAGAAACCTTGGGGGAAGCTTAGACCAGTGGAAGTTTTCACTTTTAATCACTTATTTGAGTGATCCCAACGTGTCTGCTTTGCTGGTCTCGCTTAGAGATGCTGCTCTGGGAGACTTCTAAGCACCGTAGTAATTCCAAAAATGCATTTAGCTGGGGCAGCTGACCTTTAGCTGCGTTATTGCGAGGCTGCCGCGTCTGCCTCGCTCTGCTCCCCTCGCTCCCACACAGCCCCCGGGGTGGCTGCTGCTGCTGCTGCTGCTGCTGCTGCATTCCCTGTTCAGGGTGAGCCATGGCAAGCTGACGGTTTGACCCAGGTGATTTTTTGCCTCCTCCTGGCCCAGGTGATGGTTTCCTTGGGTGACAAACACGGTTATATAACTGCGCTGAGCTCAGCAGCCCAGCTGGCTGGCGGGGAGCCCGGCCGGCCTCGGCTCCAGGGGCCCTTGGGAATGCCTGCACTTGTAATAAAATGTGGGCTTGTTTTTAATTAGAACCATCCTTTAGTTCAGCTCCCAGAGACTGAAGAGCAAGACCCATGTAGAGGATTCAAGCCCTCCTGCCCCAGATGCTTCATTTTTGATGGATTTTTCTTTTCTGCCTTTTAATCAGGCCCAGGGTATATAAGTTTGAAGCTGAAATTTATGTTGGAAGGAAGGAGCAGGGCAGAGAAAGGGGGACACAAGGTGGGAGATGACTCCTGACTGTGATGAACAGTAGGTTGGGAGGGAAGGAAGGAAGGAAGGAAGGAAGGAGCTGCCAGGGTCCCTGGCCACCCTCTTCCAAATGAACAGCTTCGTCTGCATGACATAAACCAGCATTTCACAGTGGGTTTCTGCTGCCCTGCCAAATTCTCCAGTTGGGAAGCAAGGCGTCATTTTCCATCCCCTCCTGCTGCAGAGAGGTTTGCAGGGATGTGGGCTGGGAGAGATCATACTCCTATCTATATCCTTCTGGCTCTCAGAGCAAGGGAGGTTATTTCTAACCACAACACAGTGTAGTCTAGCTCTGAAAATCCTGCTTGTAGTATGAAAACCTGGCTCTCGGACAAAAATAGAACAGGGTTGATAAGGCAGAGCCAGAAACAAGGGCTGATTTCATCAGTGTTGCCAGGTGTCCTGCTTTTAACAAGGAAATGGGCTTTTTGTACCTGAGCTTTGCTGGGATCCTGCTGCAGGGCTGTGTCCCAGTGAGTGGCTCTGCAGTGCTCAGCTCAGGGGACAGCAGGTCCAGAGGGTCCTGCCTGCTGTGGCCCTCTCACTCTCCTCCTCTTCCTTCTTTCCATCCTTCCTCTGACCCTTTCCCTGGTGCTACAGGGACAGGATACAGGATGTCCCCCCCTGCCCCAGGCCTGTGCCCTCTCTGGGGGATCCCTGGGTGCCAGAGCTCCAGCCCCACTTTGGGCATCCCTGTGCCCATGGAGGGGCACTCTGGGGACTGTGGGACACGGTCAGGCACATCCCTGGTGTCCCAGTGAGGAAGGCATCGAGAGGAAAGGCTTGTTCCCTCTGCTGCAGGGCAGTAGAGGGGTGCAGAAGGGATGTGGAGGATTGCCAGCTTTGCCTGCCGGGCTGAGCGAGGCTGGGGCAGGGCTCTGTGAGCTCTGGGGTGCTCGGGGTGCTGCAGACACCCAGCAGCAGCTGAGTCAGCCAGGGTGGCCAGGCTCCAGCTGGAGCCCTGCTCTTCAGCCCATTTGCCCTTATGAAAGGGTTGCAAAACAGCCACGGGGAATGTCTGTGCTCCTGCTGCCCCTGGATTCCCAGAATGTCCCAGCCTGGCTGGGAAGCCACTTGGGCTACCAGTTCTGAGGGAATATCACATCTATTTATACCCCTTGGGCTTGTGCATCTTTTGAGCTGGAGGTTGAAAGACTCGTTCCTGGCTGTTTTGAGGATTTCTGAATATGAATCACAAGGAAATTGCATAACACTGCAGCATTTCCTCCCATTGCTCTGGACCTTGCAAACACCAGGCTCCCCCAGGGAGAGCAGGGAATTCTGGCAGGACTGGCCCATTCTCAGGGTCCAAATGGAAAGTCTGGCTTGAAGGGAAGGTCCCAGCACCAGTGAAAGGAGCGTGAGGTGGAATCTTCCACGCCAGGGCGTGGAGTTGAAATCCTCCTCTGATGGAGATCCCCTCTCTGCAAAGCAGGGCTGCTGGCCTCCTGCTCTCCAGTGCTTTCCTTAAACCCCTCTTCCCTCTGAGCAGCTGGACAATCCTTTCCCCTAGATTTTAGCCCTTGGGCAGAATTTCGTGCCGAAGTTGGAATTTGAAGGATTTAGGGAACTGTGCTAAACACTGTGCAGCCTCCAAGGAACGCAGCTGAGCTTGGGCCATTTTGGATTTTAAGCTTTAAATGAAAGTGAATGAAACTTAAAATGAAGTAAGTGCCACAGGAAATCATAACCCATGCCTTGTGGAGGTTAATGAACACCATGGGCAACAGCGTGACCCCTGAAATGCGGAAATAAAAATGGAATTACTCAACATCATCTTTTTTGTAGTTCCTCTTCCAACCCCCAGCTACTTCCTTTTCATTTTCCTTTTCTTTTCCCACAATCCAGTGTCATCCCAAACCACTCACATACCCATCTGCTCTTTGCACATCACATGTGCAGTTTGTTTAGGATCAGGATGGAAACCTCAAGGGTTGAATTCTTCTTGATTTATCTGCAGAAGCAGAAAGTGGCATCAGATGATGAACAGTGGCTGTAGGACTGTTGTAGGCTCTGGATGCTGGCCATTGGTGGCTGTAGGACTATTGTAGGGTCTGGATGGTGTCTGAGGGGTGTTTCAGGCTCCAGATGGTGGCTGTCAGTGGCTGGAGGAGTATTTCAGGCTCTCAGTGATGGCCATCAGTGTTTGTAGAGGTGTTTCAGGCTCCAGATGGTGGCTGTCAGTGGCTGGAGGAGAATTTTGGTTTCCAGATGGTGTCTTTCAGAGGGTTTCTGATGAGGGAAATTCCACAGCTGATGTTTGCATGGTCCACAGCTCCATGTCAGGGTGTGTGGGAATGGCAGGACTGAATTTAGGGGGGGCAGGAGCAGGTGCAGCACCTGCTTTGCTGCTCTGCCCAGGCTTTGGTCCCTGTGAAGTCTGGGATGTGGATCCAGGAGCAAACACTGGGCTGTGCTGGGGGGAAGGGGGGTGTGAGTGAGTGACCCCCAGCCCCTCCCTGGGCTCATCCCTGCAGCTCCAGGGCAGTGGGGAGCTGCCTCCTGGGCTCTCTGTTCCTCTGCCACACCCTCGAACATCACAGACCTCTTAATCATCCCTATAAAACCATTTCCTCTGCAAAACGTAGCATGTGTTTGGTGAAATGTCTCACCAAAGGAAATAACTGGTTCTCTGATGAATTATCTTAAATATCAAGTTCATAATTGAGCATAGTGCAAGTGTCAAAGTAGTCATGAGTTGTAACTGCTCTCATAAAATTTATCTTTCTGGATTACTCACAGATGCATCTTGGAATTTTTCAATAATAGCTTGTAAAGGCCTTCTTTAAGCTTCCAAACAGCAATTATCCTGCAGGAATGAAGCAGCAGTAGCTTCTGCTAAAAAAAAAAATCATACAGTCTGGTTTTGTTCAGGATATTTGACCATCTACAGTAGGAGTTTAGAAAACTAAATACAAGACATCGAGGTCTATAAGTTTTGTACTATGTTATTATGTATTTTTTCTGTACACATCTCTTCTGAAGCTGCCTGGTAAGGATATTTTGGCTCTGGAGATGGAATCAAATGGGAATAATTAGTGAGAGCGAGATGTTAAAGCATCTCAGAGCTGCAGGGCAGGGATTTGTCACTAGTCCCAATTCTGGGAGTTTTATAACCCAGCCTGTTCCCACAAGTGTCTGTGGGCCACAGGCCCTTCACCTCCCAGCAACGTTCCTTCCCTCTGATTTCCCACCCTTTGTCAGTGACTAATACTGGAAAGTGAAAGAAGCTTTTTATTTCACGAGAAACTCTCTGGGTTTAGGGCTGTTTTCTCCCGAGCGTGTTAACAACAGGAAAAACAGCGTGTGGGCATGAAAATACAGTGATTTAGTGGTGTTTTATTGTCTGGCTTGGTGCTGGGTGATGTGTGTGTCTGCAGAGCTCCCACGAGCTGGGAGTTGGATGCTGTCACCTGTGAGGTGTCACCACGCTGTCCCTTCCTGTTCCCCTGGGCCAGAGCTGTGTCTGGGGGGCAGCCACAGCCAGCCTGGCCCTGGCAATGGTGCAAAGACATGTGAGAGAGGGGCTGAGGGCAGGGGGAAATCAAATCCAGCACTCAGCAGTTCTTTGGAAGAGGGATCAGAAGAGCTTTTCCAAGGTGCTCCCGGCCCATCTCTCCTGGGGCAGAGCCACAGTCCCAGGCTTGGTGCTGTGTGGGGAATAGCAAAAACCTCTTTAAAATTCTGCCCCCTGTCCCAGGGGGAGCTGGGTCCATGAACTGCCTGACCATGTGAGGCTTAATCTTCAAATGCATCCTTCTGCTTTAAGCCCTGCCTGATATCAGAGCTGTTTTGGAAAGAGCTGGGCAGGAGTGACCTTTGCCAAGGCAGGAGCCCGGGGGGTTTGCCAGCAGAGCAGGGGTGATCCTTGGGGCACTGGAGGAGCCTCACTCTTGGACCTCTTACACAGCAGCCCTTTCCTCAAACTTGGAGACTTTCTCTTATCCTGAAAAATCTCCCTCTAAAAGATTTGAGGCAGTATAGGAAAAGGAAGGGACATTACAGACTTGGGGCTTGGTTAAAACCCTGCTGGTGTAGAGTTGTGTTTGTGGATTAACAGAGACAGTGGATTAAAGGCTTGTCCTGGATGAGATGGGTGTAGGGTGGCAGTGCCTCTGTGTTTTATGGTTGCTTTTGACCTCTGGGTGAAACTTCCCTCTCGTTGTGTGCACACTTTGCAATTAATGGCAAAAGCATGTTGTGTTTCCTTGTCTGCCCCTTTGCCTGGTTTTAAGAGCAGTCTCTGGTGATTAACAACCTCTGTTGTTTCATGGTTCCAGACTGGAAGAGCAAATGTGCAGGCAGAGGCTCTGCCTGGAGCTGCTGTGCCGTGCACCAGGACTTGCAATGGTTTAGCTTGGAAGGACCTTAAAACTCCTCTTGTTTCACCCCCTGCCATGGGCAGGGACACCTCCCACTGTCCCAGGTTGCTCCAAGCCTGCTCCTTGGCTGTTTTTAGTGTTACCTGTGTGTGTGGGGGGGCTGAGCCAGGGCACGAAGTCTCTGTGTGTCTCCAAGGCTTTGAGTAACAGGCTGAGCCCCCAGCCCCTCAGTGAGCCCTCAGCAGAGGCACTGAAGTTGGACAGAAAGCTTCCTCAGGGAAGGCTGACTCCGTGGTGGGGCTGCAGGGCAGCTCTGCTGTCCAGGGAGCCCGCGGGTGTTTTCCTTCCCTCTTTCCACTGACTTTATTTTCCTGATATGAACACTGTTCCTAGAGGAAAACTCACTTGCTGACTGCAGCTGGTTTTGCTGCTGAATCATCCCCCGCTTGCCAGATGTGGCTGGTGGATTTTTCTCCTGCTAACAATCATCTCTGCTTGGTCTTGAGCTACGTGGCCAGGTGTCCTGGGAGAGGGAAGGTGCTCCTTGGAGGGATCAAACCCCAGTTTTGAGCTGCTCCATTGGATTTGTGCTTCCCTGAGCGTGCCCTGCGTGGTGGAGCTGATCCAAGGTGTCCTGCCATGCTCCTGCTGGTGCCCAAACAGGAGAGCACAGGAGTGGCCCGTGTTTGGGTGACCTCCAGGGAAGGAATCTGTTTATGTGGCCTGCTGGTGACCTGTCCCGTGACACACAGCCCTGCTGGGGTGTTTTTGGTTGTGGGGGTTGTTGTTGGGGCAGCCCAGGTGATGCTGCTGCCTCTGATCCTCTGAGAGCATCACAGCCCAGGGAGGGGCTGGGGGTCACTCACTCACACCCCCCTTCCCCCCAGCACAGCCCAGTGTTTGCTCCTGGATCCACATCCCAGACTTCACAGGGACCAAAGCCTGGGCAGAGCAGCAAAGCAGGTGCTGCACCTGCTCCTGCCCCCCCTAAATTCAGTCCTGCCATTCCCACACACCCTGACATGGAGCTGTGGACCATGCAAACATCAGCTGTGGAATTTCCCTCATCATCCAGCCTGGTCCTGCAGCTGGAGCTGCTGGGGGGATGCCCAGAGCAGGCAGCCCGTGGTGGGCACAGCCTGGCTGTTGCTGTTGGGGGTCCCGTGGGGCAGAGCTGAGCCCTGCTGCAGCCTCTCCCCGTTGCTGCCTGGCTGTTGCTGTCAGCACGGCTCTGGAAGCCTGCCTTGCCCCCTGGCTATTTCGGGAGGCAGCATGTGAAGCAGGCAGCTCCCTTTGCAAGGGGCTCCCAGCCCTGTTCCCAACCAGCTTTTTGTCCTGCTCAGAGGGCAGTGCCAGGGCCAGGATGCTGCTGGAGTGCTCCTGGTGGCACTGAAGGATTATTTTAAACCGTTTTACTCTGTTGAGCTGGAGAAATACAACCTGTCTGAGGGCTGGTCTTCTTACAGCTGCTCTTGGTATTATCCTGGGCTTTTAAACTGCCCTCACATCGTGATTCAAACCTTCTGCCAGTGTTTTCCCTTTCGGTTGTACCCCCTGAAATGTCTCTTCAATCTCCAGCAGCCAAGCTGAAGTGGTGGTGGGGCTGGGAGGAGGAACATTGGTCTTTGAAGGCTGGAGAGGCTTGGGATGGAGTCCTGGTGGTGGCTCTGCTGGGAGCAGTGCTGGCTGCATTCATTGCCTCATCCTGCTGCTCTTCTTGGCCTCTCTAAATTAATGCCATTTCTTCTCCTCTCCTGCCCTTTGCCTGCTCCCTGCCCGGGTTGCACCTGCAGGTGCAGCCTTACCAGAGGTTCCTGTAGTGCCCATAAGGGAATTGCCTGCCTTGCTCTGAGTTTATATCCTTTCTGTGTGTCTTTCAGGAGAGGAGTCTTAGAACCATGGAATAGTTTGGTTTGGAGGGGACCTTCAAAGGTCATCTAGTCCAACCCCACCTTTGTTTTGTTTAGAAGCCTCTAATTTCTGGTTTTACCTGGTCCATCCCATTTGCATTCTTTCATTTTAAGAGCTGTCCCAGTCAGTAATTTAACCTAACTCCAGAGCTGGGGCAGCCCAGCATTTGTGTGCAGAAGGTCGTGGTGGTGTTTGGGGACCTGGGGGAGGTCCTGGCAGCACACACACTGGGGTGACACCAGCTCTCCCAGCCCAGCTGGAGCCAGGGTCTTCATAGGACTTTTCTGCTTGTGTTTTCCAGGTGTACAACTCCAACAAGGACAACCAGAGCGAAGGCAGTGAGTATTTCTCCTCAAGCCTGACCCCTGAGGGGTGGCTGAGCTGTGGGAGGGCTCAGCAGGAGATGCTGGTGGCACTGGGCTGGGCTGTGGGGGTGACAGGGCTCCCTGTGGGGACCCCAGGGTGGCCCCAGGGAGAGCTGAGTGTGGCACCAGGGGCAGGAACCTGCTGGTGGCACCTGGGGCCATGGAGAGCAGTGCCAGGCAGCTCCCTGCACCCCTCAGGGTGTGTCCCCTCCTGCCCCACACCCTGTCCCCACCCCAGTGGCACTGCAGGGCTCTGGTGGCCTCGGGACCTGCTCCTGAGGCTCAGCAGAGGGTTCAGGTGACACCTGGGAGCAGCCAGCTCTCCTCCCTGAGCCAGAATGTGCAGGGTGAATGTGTGTTTGCAGAGGGGAATTGGAGCAGAGACACAGGAGCAAGGAGGTCCTGCCTTCTCAAGATTGTCAGTGAGAGCCCTTAGAAATAAAAAAAAAAAAGCTGTTTTTATTGTAGTTCAGGCAATCAAAGCCTTGAGTCAGGAAAACACTTGTTTTTCCTCCTAGAGGAGCAGTTGCACCTGCCTCCTGCCTGTGTTTAAAAACCCTTAATTGAGCCATTTCCCGGTAGGTTGGATTTGCTCTAATTGCAATACTCCAGCCCCAATCCCTTCCCTCTTTCCCTCAAAGCCCCTGTTCAGCCAGGCCAGGCCAGGCCTGGGCTGATGGTCACTCCTTGGTTCATTTTGCTGCTGCCTCAGACACGACATTTTCATCTGGGGCCGGAGCATTTTCTCTCGATAATTGGTGTAATTTGCAGCTAATGTTCCTCACACCCATTGCAGCCCTTGCACAAAGCAGTCTCTTCCCCCTCTCTGCTCCCTCCTCTGTGGTTTCTCCTTCCCTTTATCCTCTCTGGCACCAGCTGCACATCCATCTTTCCCTGCATGTCTCACCTGGCCCTGTGCCTCGCAGGTGATGCTGGCAGAGCTCAGTGCTGTGCCTCACACTGGGGAGGGCAGCATGGCCAGTGCCCCTGGCAGGGGTAGGAACTCTGCCAGAGCAGCTCCTCCTGTCTCTTTTTTCCCCAGGGGCAGGAGGAGTTTGTGGGGTGCAGAGCCCAGGAGGGGCTCAGCTGCCTCCCTGCCTCTGCCAGCTCTGTACCTGCTGCTTTGGCTCAGGAGACCGTTTTGAAGGGCTCTCTTAAAAATGAGAGTGGTCCTCCCTGTCTGCTCCTTGTCTGTCCTTCCTGGTTCTGGGAGCTGTTTGGGACCCTTGGCTGAAGGTGCTTCTGACCCCTCTGCTGGGGCTGGGGCTGGGGCTGGGGCTGGGGCTGCCTCTGCTGTGGGCAGAGGTCTGACTGCTTCAGCCTCGTTAAATCCCAGTTTCAGAGCTCTGCCTGCCTCACCAGCCACTCTAAAATTGATTCAGCACCTGGCTGTCTGCCAGCAGCCCTCGACACAGGAGCTTCCTGTAAGGACTGAGCTGAGCCAGGTGATGGAGTGGCTCTGGCTGCAGTTCCTGACCCCGGGAGCCTCTGTCCCCCTCTGCTTCCTGCCTGCACCTGGGGGAGGCTGAGGGTGCCTCACAGTGCCCTGCTGGCACTTCCAGGACACTGTAATTTTGCAGAGCTTTTGGGTTTTGTGTCCTGCTGTGTGGCCAGATGGCCATGGGCCTGTGGGTGATTTATCTTGATCTGCTGTGCAGGGGGAGGAAGCTGAGCAGAGGGGCTGAGTGGTGTCACTGAACCATGAGAGCCAGGGGAACTGAGATGCTCTAGTTTGCTAACCAGAAGGACTTGCCCTGCTCTGTGGAAACAAATCCTCCAGGCCATTTGTGCTTATTGCATGGAGCAGCACAAAATTCCTCCTTTCCCTTCCTTCCCACCATTCCCCTCTCCATATTCCACATCCTCTTGGTTCCCTGTTAGTTCAGGACCCATCAAAGTATTTATTTTCACAAGCTCTTCACAGAACTTGGGTCCCTTGGCTGCCCCTGTCTGCTGTGACCTTGTCTGGGTGCCCTGGCCCTTCCCAGCAATCACAGTCATGGAATCACAGAATGTTTTGGGTTGGAAGGACTTTAAAGCTCCTCTCTTCCCCTCCCTGCCATGGGCAGGGTCACCTTCCACTGTCCCAGTTTGCTCCAAGCCCTATCCTGTCTGGCCTTGGACACTTGCAGGGCTCCAGGGACAGCCACAGCTTCTCTGGGCACCCTGTGCCAGGGCCTCACCTCCCTCACTGTAAAAAACTTCCATTTCTCTAACCTAATCTGACCCTCAATCTTCCTTCCCCAATCCTGGCAGCTCACTGGTAGTTAGAGCCCTGAAAACTCATTTCTGGTAAGGCTTGAGAGCTCATTCCCCTGGTCTCTGCTGCATGATTTCCCCCCTCCTCTGTGGTTCTCATTTCCAAAATGTCTCTGGAAGAATTCAAGGCAGAGATGGTTGCATGGCACAGGAAGGTGTGGAGGGGAGGCAGAGGAGCTGCTTTGCCCTTGCACTGTCCTGGCACAGCTGGGGCCAGCCAGGCTGCCAGAGCTGATTCAGCCCTCCTGCCCCCTTCCCCATGCTCTGATATGTCACATCAGCATGAAGGAAAGGAATTAATGGATTAAATAGAAATAATCTGCCAGGCAAAAATAGAAGGGGATGAGACCGATTCAGTGGCACTTGGAATGTGATGCTGCTTGAAGGTCAGGTGGGTGTGTGTCACCTGTGCTGATGTGAAGTGTTCCTGGCGTGGGCCAGAGCCTGGACAGTGCATCTCCCTGGGCACTGAGTGCTGCTGCTGGAGCAGGAGCCTGTGACACGTGTGGTGCTGCTGGAGCTGAGCCCCACACCCTGCCCTGAGGAAGGAGAGCCCCAGGGGAGGCTCTTCCACCTGTCCTCAGAAAGGCAGGCAGGCAGGCAGGGAGTTTAGATTGGATATCAGGGAAAATTTCTTGCCTGAAAGGGCTGTCCAGTCCTGGCACAGCTGCCCAGGGCAGGGGAGGGGGGCTCCCCATCCCTGGAGGGGTTTTACAAACATGTGGATGTGGCTCCTGGGGACTTGGGTTAGTGGTGGCCTTGGCAGGGCTGGGGGCATGTTGGACCTGGTGACTTTGGGGGGTTTTCAAACCCAGATGATTCCATGGGTCTGTGATCTGGACAGCAGTAGGTCCAGATCTGCCTTTGATCTGGCCCATTGCTGAAGCAAATCATTTGGTAAAAGACTGAGATAAAGAGAAGATGCCCTGAGAGAGGGGAAATCAAGCTTTTACAACGCTCATTGTAAAAGTGAAATTTAAGGATGAATAAAGGCACTTTGGATATTTAATCAGATATTATTTCTGGATATAACTACTGCAAATAAATCCCCAACCTTTCGTGATCCAGAGCTTGACAATGAGTGCAAGAGCTTATTCATCTGCTTAGGGGGATTATGCCAGGTCACTTCCATCCAGAGGGACTGCAGGGCTTCCTCCTCCTGCTACTGCTGCAGGGAGCTGGGGTCCCAGCCCTGCCTGCCCCTGGGGTGGGGGGCTCTGCAGGGCTATGGGATCATGGAATGGCTTGGGTTGGAAAGGACCTTAAAGATGATCCAGTTCCACCTCCTGCTGTGGGCAGGGACAGGTCCCCTCCCACTGGGCACAGGGGGTGCTTTGGACAGAGTTTTGACCCAAAAGTCATTCCCATCTCCCTGTCCCTGTTGCTCTTCCACTGCCATATGCTGTCATGTCTCTCTTCTTGAGGTGATGTTTTACCTCCATATTTTCATAGAATTACAGTTTGGTTTGGATGCTCTGTAGCCCATGGATGGCTTGGTTAGCTGGGTGCAGGATTTATAGGATTTCCCTGGGACTCATCAAGCAAGACACCTCATGTGCCATCTTCAAGGATTTGTTGTGTCAAAATGCAGGATTTCATTCCTTTCCAAGCAACCCATTGTCAGCTTTCTGGACAAATTTGGGTTATCTCACCTTGATCCTGAGTTAATTTCTGGCCATCTGCTCTGGTAATGCCTGGCAGAGCCCAGGGCAGGGCCTGGTGCAGAGGGATGTGGAGGCTGGGACGATGATCAGTGTCTGTGCTTGCCCGGGTTACAGCTGGTACAAACTGCTGTTCTTGTGCTTTTCTGCCCTCATTTCTCTCCTCCTGGCCTGGGCAGTGGTGCAGCATTGCTGGGATGGCAGGGATTCAGGAGCAGCCTGCTGCTCCCTGGGAGGCCCTGCCCTGCCAGCTGCTCACCCCTGCTCTCTGGCCTTGCCCTGCAGCTGCCCAGCTGGACAGCATCGGCTTCAGCATCATCAAGAGGTGCATCCACGCCGTGGAAACGAGAGGTAGGGCAGCTCTGGGGCTGGCCTTGCTCTGGGCCAGCTCTGGGCACTGGAGCAGTTGCTTTCCTGCCCTTTTCATGGTCAGGGTGATTCATGAACCCTCGGGCCCACATCAGATGAGCCCTTAATGTGCTGGGGCTGCTGCTGGGGAGTGTTTGCCCCACGGCTGGGCCAGCAGGGACTCACAAACACAGGGCAGAGTTAGGAATTAACACCCTGGGTGTGCAAAAGAGGGGGCAGGACCGAAGAGGGGGTTCACTTCAGCATCCTTCCTGCAGGAATGCTGCCAAGCATGGCCTCTGATGTGGGATTCCTCCCCCAAAACCTCCTGTGAATCTCCTGTGTACAGGTGGGATTGTCCCAGCCCCACAGGGGGAGGTCAGATGCAAAAGGCTCAGACCTCAACCTGAAGAACTTGACACAGTAAAATTTTCCCAAACTGTCCTTGTTGAGTGCAGATCCTGCCTGGGGGTGCTGTGGCTGTGGGAGGGAGGAAAAGTGTCCTTACATCCTTATTCCTGAGCTAACTGGGGGTAACACTTCTGAGGGATACGTGAAAACCTTGATATCAACCCCAAATTTCACCATCTTCTATAGCTTTGTATTTAATTGGTGGGAAGGTTTCACTGGTTTTGCTTTTTGAGAAGCCAAAGAAGTGAAAGAAATCTTAGCAGCTCTTGTGACCTCCTGCTAATTAAGGCCCTTGTTTTTCCTAGGGATCAATGAGCAGGGGCTCTACCGGATCGTCGGGGTGAACTCCAGAGTTCAAAAGCTGCTGAGTATATTAATGGGTAAGTATCTGGAATTTTGGTAAAGGCAAGCAGACTGTGCTGCTTTGAAGTCTTGCCAAGCAGGAGCAGAGGCTCTAATGGTGGTGACTGTGCCCTTAGGACCATGTGCTGGTTGAGGCTGGGAGGTCCCGGGCACCCTGGGCAGGTCTCAAGGTAGGACTCGTGTAGGACCTGGCTTCACCAGCTCCTGCTGCAGTCACTGCTGTCCTGCTCACACATGCTCTGAGTTCTGGCAGCCTTCCCAAATGCAAACCAAAATCTTCAAAGAAATAGCTGAAAGCTTTGGCTTTTTATCTCCTACCTGCCCCTTGTTCCCAGCACCCTTTGAAATGATTTTCTCCTGGATGTTGCATGGTGCCTGTGGCTGTTCTTGCTTTCCCCACAGACTTTATTCTGCCTGTTTATGTCAGTCTTGCCCAGAATTTTCCAGTGTGTGTTTCCCTTGTGACTGAGGCATTGGATCCTGCAGTTCTGGATGCTCCATAGAGACAAGCTGCTGGGTCTTGCCACAGCAGAGGTTTGCTCTGGCTGTGTGGGACAGAAGCATTTCAGCCCTGACCCCACAGGCAGCATTTCCATCCCGCAGCTGCAGCCCTGGACCAGTCTGTCCATCTGTCCAGACACACCTGAGACACAACAGTGGAAAGCAGGGCTGGAGCAGGGCAGCTGCCCTTGGCCAGTCCTGTCTGATGCTGCTCAGACTTGGCAAAACCATGGATGAAATAGCTGTAGGAATAGGGAAACAAATGCTTACTAATTTGTTAGTGCCCTATTGAATGTGTTTGTTACTTCTTGGGGGAAATGAGTGGCATTTCTGGTCATCATCTTCTTTCCCTTCACTTACTGTCTTTCCTTTGCTACATGGCTTCCTTTTTCTTGTCCTCACAAAACTCCAGTGCTCCTTTCTCTGCATATTTCTTCTTGCAGAAGGTTTTCACCTGTTATGTTTCAGCATCTTTTCCTTCTCCTTTTCCAATTGCTGCTTCTTTTCCCACCGTTAAGGTGTTCAGTGAGCAAAGCCCGTGGTGGCTGTTACAGCTCAGTGTTAACCTGTGGAAAACAGATAATGCAGGTGACTGGAGCAGAAGGGCACAGCTCCAAATCCGGCTGCAGGGGACCTCTTTGCTGTGGCATTTGGAAAGTTCACTGCAGTCACGAGAGCTGGTGGCTGGTGCTGTTGTTAGAGCAGCTTGGCACAGGCTGGGGCCGTGTGAAGGTGCCCTGTGGTGCCAGGGCACACACGGTGGGCACGGGGACAGCACCCATCCAAGGGCACTGCTGATAAAACAGGCTGCCTTGGAGCCCCGGGCCAGGTCCTGGCAGGACCACAGCCAGGTCCTCTGGTGATGCTCCTCACCTCAGGCCGTGGGTGGCAGGGCCAGGGACCCCTTCTCCTGTCACAAAGGTGGCAGTCCTGGTGGCAGTCCCGGGGCTGTGACAGATGGCAGAACTCGCCGGGGTGAGGAGCTCTGAGGAGCTGGGAGGGATTCAGTTTTGGACACCATCCAGCATCCATTATCTCCTCAGCCACTGAAGCCACTCAGCTGTTGCCCTGGTGTCTCATCAGGAGGTGATAAATGGCCGGTGCTTTTCCTTTGTCCCCGCGTGTCCTCGCTGCCTGCTGGTGCTGGAGGCGAGTCAGGGCTGGAAGTGGGACCCTTTTTGGGAATCCCCCGCGGTGCCCATTGTTGGGATGCTTTGCAAACTCCATAATGTCCCCAGATTGTGGGGGATTAAATCTTCATCAGCCCCGGTGCTTGGGCTGTGTGTGAAGTCAGTGTCACACGGGAACGTGTCCCTTGTCAAACCCCATCTGTTCTCGCTGCCCCCAGGGCTCCTCGTGAGTGGAGGAGCCAGGCTGGGGCTCCCCTGCCAGGTCTCCCTTATATTTAGAAATGAATGTGGGCAGTGTTACTGCTTCACATGCAGTTTAAATGGCAAGAAGATCGGGTTTCCCTGGGCTGGTGTCAGTGTCACTGCTGGGAAGGGCTTTGGCACGAGCTGTCCCTGCAGGAGGTTGGCGTGGTGGCCGCAGGGCTCAGCTGGGTCAGGGGCAGCCCCAGCTCCTGGGTTGGGTTTCAGGGCAGATCTTGTTGGGGTCTTGCCTGGGGTGAAGCAGAGGGGGGCTGCTCCCAGGGCTGGTGGGGGGCAGATCATCTCCTCAGCATTCACTGGTACCATGTGCCATCAAAATGAGGACAAAATCCAACAAATAACCAACCTTTCATCAGTGGGAGCTCCTGTGGGAGGGTTTCTTGTGGCACTGGGGGGGCCCCAGCAGGTCTGAACTCTGCAGAAGGTGAGTTACAGCATCTGATCTGCTCTTACTCCTTTGCCACGTGGGCCATAAGGGCTGGGAGTGGGGCTCCTTCCAGCCCCTCTGCTGGGATGTGTCATCCCTGGGGCTGTTCTGGAAGTTTCCCAGTAATAATCCCACTGGGGTGATGAGGTGGTTCCCCAGGTTGTTCCCCTCACCCTGGAGAAATTTGTGAGAGACATCAGATGAGGGACTGGCAGCAAAGAGCAGCTCCAGGGCTAAAGGTGCCTGTGGGCTCTGGGAGCTTTGGCAGCCCCTGGTTCCAGGCTGGCCCAGCTCCTGTGGAACCAGCTCCTGTGTCCTCGGAGGCAGGGACAGTGCTGCCTGGGGGGACAGATGCTGCAGCTGCAGCCCACAGCAGCAGCTTCTTGCAGACTGACAGATCTGAAGGTCGAGGGGAGCTGATTAACTGCTCTGAGCCTTTTCATGGGACCCACTGTGGAATTTCACCTCGTGTTCCATGATCCTGCCTAGAAGCTGCTGGGGGAGCCTTTGCAAAGACACACAGTCTGGAGTTGTTTGTTCTACTTTGGTTAAAAAGCTGGGTTTTTAAAAAAAGATGGAACTTCTGGGGGGTTTTGTTGTTTTTTTTTTACTGTGCCAAACTTATCTTGACTCAATTAAAATTCTCTCCTTGTAAAGGCAGTGCCATAGGAAGTTTCCTGGGCATTGACTCAGGAGGATGGAGGTCATTTGTGTGATTGCTGAGACACACATGATCTTTGTGTGAATATGCATTCTTACGTGTTTACTTTTCCAAGCCGGCCTCTTGGTGGTTTTTTTAAAATTAAAATAAACCCTTTGCCCCAAGGGAAAGCTGAGCTCTATTCAGGGCATTCCTTTAAGTAGGTTAAAAATTGCCCAGTGCTTACATGGGTCTTTAAAATTCAAAAGTGCATTGTTTGTGTCTGTGTTTGGTGCTCCTGGCCCCAGCCTGGAGCTGTTGCAGTCTGGGATTTGGTGCTGTGCCTGAAGCCACTTCTGCTGGCCTGGTGGTGGCTGTGTAGGTGACATTGGAGGTGACAGTGCAGGTGACTGTGGCTGTAATTGCCAGCCAAGAGCTGTGGGGGGAGGTGGCTGCAGGATGATGATGCTGGATCTTGTGGGGAAGAGGGGCCCTGTTTGCCTTGGTCCCTGTGTCTGTGCCTGGCTGTCACTGCTGTCACTGAGCACCTCGGGCTGCTGTGCCCTGGCACTCTCCAAGCCACACTGCCCCTGTGCTTGCTCAGGGTAAAGGATTCCCTTTCCTTTCTCTCATCCCATGCCAGTGAGTTTGGCCTGTCCTGGGTGCCCATGGCCCTGCAGATGTGTCCTGAGCTGGAAATACCAAATAAAATGGGATGTGATGGTCTCCCCACACAGCTGAGCTGGCAGGAGCTGGAATTGTCTTCAGTTCCCTTCAGTTATTGCTTTTTTGTTTTTTCCATAGATCCCAAGACAGCCACAGAGACAGACACAGAGATCTGTGCAGAATGGGAGATCAAGACCATCACGAGTGCACTGAAAACGTACCTGAGGTAAGGAGAAAAGCCTCACCTGGCTTCAGGATGGGTTTGGTGCTGGCCTGAGATTTTACTGCTCATTATTGCAGACCCTCAACCACAGCACTTAGATAGAAACAGAGCAGAAACTGCTCTTAGGGAATTTATTCTGGCTTTTCCCTGACTTTCCAGCATGTTTGAGGAGGATCTGGGGAACACACTCAGCTCTGACAGATGCTGAGCGTGTCTTACACAAACACGATTGTAAAAGCTCATTCTTGCATCCCCTGCCTTGATTTAAGCTTTTCCCTGAGCTTTTCCTGGTGGGCTTCCACCTTCT
The DNA here is from genome assembly GCA_013400775.1 of Chaetops frenatus. NCBI lineage: Eukaryota > Metazoa > Chordata > Aves > Passeriformes > Picathartidae > Chaetops > Chaetops frenatus. Next base: position 129,861 of record VZTR01021084.1, on the reverse strand, counting down.
GAGCATGTGGCAGAAGGGGAGGGCAGTGCTGAGTAAGGGCAGGGGCTGCAGAGCTTTTCCAGACCCGGTGCTGAGCTTTACTGTAGTTATGATTTCTGTGTGTCAGGCGAGCCAGTATCAACCTGGGGATCTTCCCAACAGGACTGGGTGTTGGCAGCCAGCAGCATCTCATTATCCACAACGTGCTGCTACCTGTTGTGGCTGCAGCTCCTTGCTCCCAGGGACTGTTGTGTGCTGGGTTGTGTTTGAGAGAGCCTAAATCCAATTAGGGTGATAAGTGTAATTAGCCTGGTGGATCTCAGCCTAGAAAATCACAGAATTTTGCATGATTGGCAACCTTTGCTCTGGAGTCTGAGCTGTTGGCAAAGCAAAGAGGAATGTGGGCAGCACCAGTGGGTCCCTCTGAAGGGATGCAGCAGTGGGAGGGGACAGTGGGAATGGGGATTGGGAAAGTTTTACAGCTAGGCTTGTTTATCTTTTTAACTCATTTTCAAACTTACTTGGAAATCATGGGCTCAGTAATGCAATGAAGCTGTGCTACTGAAGGAATGCTAAAATTAAAGATTAATTTAGTGGTGAATAAATCAAAGGTCCTTGCATAGATCTTACTCCTTCTGATGGGGGGAATTAATTAGAGTTGGTGTTGCTTTATTCTGCCTTTTTCAAAATGGAGCTGAGTTTATTGTAGGGGCAAAGCTTTCTTCATGTGGACTGTGTTCCCCCTTAGATGTGTTTTGTGCCTGTTTCCTTTTTATCTTCCAGGATGCTCCCAGGGCCCCTCATGATGTACCAGTTTCAGAGGAGCTTCATCAAAGCAGCGAGTGAGTTTGTTGATGTTTATGGCCCTGATCCCCAAAGAGGAGCCCCATTTGCCAGTGGCTGTGATTCCCCCTGCCCTGCTGCCTCCCCAGCACCCTCCTGGGCTGTGTCCTGGCCAGCAGGGCAGGGCTGGAGGCAGGGCAGGCTGCTGGGAGGTGACCAGAGGAGGAGGCAGTGTGGGGCTGGTGGTGGCTCCCTGGCTGTGACCACTGGCTGTGGTTAGACTGTACCCCAGTGTTTGAGGGGCTCATGGGGCCTGAGGTGGCTCCCTGGAAACAGATACCAGGCAGGAGGAAGGGAATAAAGGTGGAGATTTATTGGAAAGGCCTTCAAAGGCTCACCCTGGGCAGCCAGAGGCTGCTCTCACAATGCACCCCAAGATGGGCCCCAAGCCACGAGTTCTTCACACCTTTAGAGCTTTGCTCCATTTGCAGATCAGCATCAATTCAACAATTCAACCTTTAGCTAATGATGGCATTTCCCCAAGCTCACCCCCCCTTCTCAAGCTGTTGGGTTGCACATTTTGGGCCCAGGACAGTCTGGGTGGCCTTGGAGAGCAGCTGGGAGAGGCTTTGTTGTGTCCATCTGAAGATGAGAGCGCAGCAGCTCCCAGGCTACAGGACACTGCAGAGTCCCACCCTGAGCACTGCACGATTTAAAAAATATGAAAGTTTAAATCCAAGGCATCACTAACTGCTCCTTCAGGTGCCTGGGCCATGTTTCTTTCACTGCCCAGGGAAAGGGCTTTGCTGGGAGCAGGGGATTTTCTGTTGGCAGCAGTGCAGCCTGTGGAGATGGGAGTGGGCTGTCAGGAGGAGCCCGTGGTCCATGGCCATGGCAGTGCTGGCCTCCTCCAGCAGCTCCCACTGAGCACCACAGACCCAGCCAGCCTGTGGAGCAGCAGATGCTCCAGCCTGGCCTGCACTGGGCACACTGAACGTGGGAATGTGTCAGTATTGGCATTGCTGGAATCCCTCTGGTTGCAGCCAGCCCTGCTCCCAGCCCTGCCCCCTGCCCTGCTCACCGTGCTGCCCACATGGCACCTGCTCTCAGCACACAGTTCCAGCCCATCGAGTGCCTTCCTGTGGAAACAGCTGGATGGAGTGGGTGGGAAGGAGCAGCCCCCTGGGGAGTATCTGCAGTGCCTGGGGGTGGGATGTCTGTCAGGGACAGTGCTAGGCCTCTTCCCACAGCAACCCCTAACGTGGAGATCAATCTTCTCTTCCCCATGCAGAACTGGAGAATCAGGAGTCCAGGGTGTCAGAGATCCACAGCCTCGTTCACCGGCTCCCAGAGAAAAACAGGCAGATGCTGCACTTGCTCATGAACCATTTGGCAAAGTACGTTTATGACTGATGTGTTTTTCTCTCCTTTTTCCACTTCCTCTGAAAGTTAATAGTGGTGGAAAAGTTTCCTTCTGTGTGTGTGTGTGGTGTTGAGTCATATCTGGTTGGCAGCTGGAAACGCACGTGTGAGTGACCTGAGTGGGGTGGGAAGGGGGGATGAGGGGCAGGAGCTTCCCAGCCCCAGCCCCGTGGCTGCACCCCAAACCCATTCACTCCTCTTGCTTTTAATGCCCTGGGTTTGGCTGCCCAGGCTGTCCAGGAGGCAGAGCAGAGGTGAAGCTCCTCACATGGTTTCAGAGCAAACCTGCTGCTGAAAGACTAAAAGTGATTTCTTTGCTCAACAAACAGCTGCTCTGGGGAGTATTTTCTGCCTTTACGCACCCTGATGAATCAATATTTTTGTGCTACCTTGAAACTTTGCGAGGGCGAAGGAATGGGATAATTTTTTTCTTTCAGTGGTAGACCTGACCTGTAATTTCCCATCTTCTTCCTGCTCCTGCAGGTTCCCATGGAAACCTGTGATTAGTGTTTTAGAAGTGAAAGCATCATCAGGTGTTTGTGGCAGCCTCAAGGCTGCAGGGTCGGACCTGCCCTTGCTGTTTGCACCAGTGCTGCAGGAGCAGCAGGGCTGAGGCAGGACTGGGAAGCCTGGGGAGTGACTTAATTGGGATAACTGCTTAGGAGAAGGTCTGGAAGAATCCAAGTTATCTGTTTAAAAGAAAAAATAACAAATGATATTTCAAATAGGCTTAAACACAACTCCAGGTGCTTTCTTGTGGCCTGAGCTTGTGTCTGCTCCATGGGGTCCCTGGCAAGGCTGTTAAAAACCAAATTGCTGGTTTAGGTGTTGGTTTCAAGCCTTCTGGATTTCCAGCCTGAAGCCAAGGCCCAGTGGTTCCAGGTGCTCCCATCAGCCAGGTGGGATTGCCCAGAGCAGCTGTGGCTGCCCCTGGATCCCTGGCAGTCCCCAAGGCCAGGTTGGACACTGGGGCTTGGAGCAGCCTGGGACAGTGGGAGGTGTCCCTGCCCATGGCAGGGGGTGGGAATGGATGGGCTTTCCCAAACCATTCTGGGATCCTGTGATTTTACACGTGCAGGGAATCTGAAATTCCTTCAGTGTTCTCCATCTAAAGGAAAAACCCGGTGATGGAGTAGAGATGTGGAGTCAGGTTTACAGTGGGGTTTGTGCTGCTTTAGTGGGGAAGGAATTCAAACAAAACAAACAGTGTGTGTGGTGGTGTGTGCTATTTTAGGAAGAGAAACAGCTCATGGTGTTATTTAATAGGAAAAAAATTATCTCAGAATAGGGCAGGAAGCTGAGGAGCGAGAGGCTGCTGGGCTCTCCAGCCCCAGTGCCATTCCTGGGGGGATCCTGGGCTGCAGAGGCACAGCCAGCCCCAGGCAGGGGCTCACAGCAGCCTTTGGGGCTGGTCCTGCAGCCCCTGCTCCAGGAGCAGCACCCTGATCAGGAGGAGCCATGGGACAGCCAGGGCTCCTTGCCATAACTGTTCTGAATGAGCTGCTTGAGGCTGCAGTGCCCTCGAGCCAGATTAGAGACAAGAATGGAGAGAAACCTTCCCATCTGCAGCAGATGTTTGGAGGGAGGAGAAGGGACAGTGCCTGGCTGCCCTGGGGGGATGCTCTGGATGGGTGGGACCAGCCAGGGTCTGGGAGCTGCTGAGAGCAGGGCACCCACAGCCAGCGTGGGCAAAGCCAAGGCCTCTGGCTGGCCCTGCCAAGCTGGGCTGCACTGCTTGGAGGGGTTTGTCTCATCTGTTTCTGTCTGGGTTTTTTATTTTAAGTAACATATGAATAATCAAGATTTGCATGTTTATCAGATGAGTTAAAAAAGTATTTCTCACAGTCTTGCTGTGGAGATTTCTGACACTAAAACCAGAACTTGGGCTGAGTCGGTCAAGTAAAGAAAGAGCCTGTCTTGGGTGGTTTCTGACTTCTGTGTTTTTTGGGGTGTACGTGCTCTGCTGCAGTGGTGAGGGACGTGGAGCTCCTCATGTGATGAAGCTGCAGTTTTTATTCACAGTGATACAACTGCTCAGAAAGCTGCAGTGTCCAAAAATGGCAATTATTAGCCCCAGTGTCAGGCAGGGTAAGTGCCTTGGAGGTGGTTCAGCAGTGCCCTTCCTCCTGTGCAGCAGGGAAGTGTGGTGGGGCCACAGAACTGGGGTGCAGCAAGAGGGGCCCACAGAGGAGGGAGAGGATAAATCTCAGGAATAGGCACAGACCGGGTAGAGGAAGAGGAGCATTCTGATAGAAGTGATTTTGATTTCTGCCTCTTACTGCATCTCCAAGCCCGTTTGTGCTGCCTCCTGCCTCATGTCCGTATGTCCAGGCAGTTGTTCACTCTCACACTGAGAGCAGGAGCAGTCCCCATCCCTGCTCCTTCCAGCCTGAACCAGTCTGTGATTCTGTGATTGAACCGATTTTTTTAATGCCCAATAAGTTGAAGTGAAACATGGTGCCTGTGGTGCTGCTGGGCTGGTGGTGGCTGTGCCGGGGATGCTGCTGGAGTGGAGCTGCTTGCAGAAAATTGCCATTTTTTTTTTCAGCGGAGCTGCAATATCATTATCCCTGTCTCTTTCTTCTTTTGTAATGTACTTTCTCACCCAGGAGTCAATGCTGTGAAGGTGCAGAGCAGGGGGATTTCACTCTGATTATATTTCAAGCATTTAGGGAATTATTTTTCGTGCACGGCCATAATTTGACACCTGAGCTTTGCTTTGTTCTCGTGGCAGCGAGTCCAGGTTCTCCAGCACAGATGGTGCCAGGCTCATGCCCCCTCTGTGGGGCTGCCAGACCCTCCTGTGGGTTGGCATTTGCCAACTGCCCCACACAACCCCGGGTCAGGACCACAAAGGAGGCTGCAGCCCAGCTGTGTCTGCGTGTATTTAACAGAATTAATTATCTCTAATCGCTCCCAGCTGTGGCCTGGCCAACGCTGGCTGGTTCCCTTTGGTTTTGCTGCGGTGGTGTTTTCTAGTTTACGTGTTTTAACCAAGATGACAGCGATTGTTATCTCCTGCACAAGTTGTGTGCTGTTTATCAGGGCGGTGGTTGCCATGGGCTCTGCAGGGCAGCTGCTAATGGGGATCCAGCAAAGCCCTCGACAGGGCAGGGGCAGGGGCCGGGCACGGCGTGTTCTGGAGGGCTCGCTGCTCAACCAGGGATTGCTGGCGAAGGAGAAGAAGAAAAAAATTCCTCCAGGTCTTCTGCCTAAAAATACAAGCAGGGCTTGTTTTGCCTTGGCAGCTCCGCGCCGTGCCCGGGGCCGCGCTGCCCCGCAGAGCCCCCGGGAGCTGCTCCGCTGCTGCCCACGGTTCCTCTGTGCCCAGCAGCTCCAGGACCCCACCGGGCACCTGTGAGGGGCCAGGGGTGGCAGCTCCCCCAGGAATGTGCTTTTCCTGGGGTTGTTTTGGGTTGTTTCCCCCGAAGGTGCAGCCGGCGAGGAGGCTGACGCCTCTTGGCACAGCAGGTCTGATTTCATCCCCGTGGCAGCTGTTTATGCTGCTGTCTGGTAACTATTCATTTGCTTGATTTATGTATTGCTTCCAGTAAGTCATTCTTGTCCAGGACGTTCTGGAAATTTCCACTAGCCACTGAGGCCTCTGAGATGCTCCTCTCTCGTGGGCTCCTCGCCTGGTTTGGCTGCCAGAAGCAAACAGGGAGCTGTCTCTGAGCCGGTGTGGCTGGGCCAGGCAGGGATCCTCCTTGCTGCCTTTGGCAATGCCAGTTTTGTGCCCAGTGCCTGTTTCTGCTCCTTTTGGATTGTGGCAGTGCTGGATCCAGGCAAAGCCCCGCAGTTCAAGTGGCCCAAAGGGTCTGGGTGCTCCTATGGGTAGCAAAGGGAGGTGACATGGAAGGAGACTCCCTGTGGGCACATGCTGCCTTGCAGGAGCTGGGAGAATCCTGCCTGGGGCTTGGCTGTCCTGGCTCAGGTTCCTGCTGTGCTTTTACCCCTTTTCCTTTTTCCCCTAGTTGGAATGAGTTGGGCTTTAAGATCCCTTCCAACCCAACCCGTTGTGTTGTTCCATGATTCCCTGATCTGTGCTCAGGAGCCAGAGGTGCCAGAGCCTTGTGGGGAACAGCAGCACCTTTGGTTTCCCCTTTGCTCTCCTCTCCCTCACGTGTTTTGGTGGAGGAGCCGGTGATGCTTCCGCAGAGGCGAGACAGCCCTGCAGCACTCTGTGCCTGCCCTTGCCAGCTCTGCCTCCCTCTCCCTCCTCTGCTTTTGTTTTTAATATGAGATTCTGCAGAATTACAAACCACCACAAAAAGCCCTGTAGGTGTTCGCTGGGTTTTTTGGGCTTGGCTTCCTGTAATGTGTAAATTAGTAAAAGGTTTTGTTCTGCTTCTGCAAATGAACTTTTAACCCCCTCTGTCTGGATTGTCCCTGGAGCAGCTGTGTGGGTGCTGGTAGCTTTTCCTTCCATGTTTCTCTAGAAGGTCCTTATATTTCATACAGGCTGTCCAGTTTTTAGCTGGAAGGGAATGTGCCCCAGCGCCTGCAGTGTCCCTTGTTAGGCTCTTTTGCACCCACATCCTGCACAATACTCGAGTCTGGAGACAGGATAATGGGGATCTTGGACTAAAGCTGGCATCACCGACCTGGCATGGTGATTTAGCAGCTGGTAACAAAGCACCTGCTGGGTTTGCTGTGGAGTTTCTGTGGTTGAACATCTCTACCAAGCTCCTCCTGGATCTCCAGAAGCAGCACCAGGCATTTTGCATTCCTCAAGTGTGAATTCTTGTGGGCTTGTGTCTGAACTTGGTGTTGTTGGGTAGAGGTTGTTGATAGCACATAATTATCTGGATTCTTTTTAATTGTTTATCACAGTGAAACTGAAACTGGGTATGGAAAGAGATTGAATTGAGAGTGAGCAAAAGATTTCCAATAACTGGCTGGAGTCTTCCTGGTGGTGTCTGCACCGTCCCCGCAGACAGAGTGGGATGGAGATGTCTTAATGAGCACATCCCTTAATAGCTCTGAACAGACCCAGCACTGAACCAAACTCAGAGAGATTTTAGTCAGCTAGTCTTTCAGCAGAAGAATGAGAGTGGAAATCACCATGGCTGAGGTATGTTTGAGCTGCAGTTTTTGCCAGGATGCTGGAGTGGTCCCTGGTCTGCAGAATCACAGAAAGGTTGGGGTTGGGAGGGACATTTAAAGGCCACCTTGTTCCAACCCAGGTGTGTGTGGCAGGGGCCACAGAACTGGGGGAGTGAGAGGTGTTTCCAGTCATTGGGCAAAACCTTGTCCCAGTGGTGAGGGCGAGAGAAGCATTTCTCCTGCTGTTGTTCACATTGTTAATCCTGAAAGCTGCTTATTCCTATATTCCCTTTCTTCCAACACTGTCTTCTAGGAATTCACTATTTTGGAGGGATGAACTCTAACCTTGCATTTATAGAGTGAACGAGCTCCAAAATACCTCTAAGGGAAAAAAAACCCGATGAACCCCGCTCTGCTGCTCTTCCCTATGGCCACTGCACCCGTGCGAAGGTACAGGTGTGCACCAGGCACCTCCTGCACGTGGCCCTGTGACCTGGCTCTGGCTTGGAAGGGGTCCCTGTGGGGACGTGGGAGCTGCACTGGCTCACCCCGGAGCTGTGGCTGCCGGGAGGCTCTCTGGGAGCCCGTTTACCTTGGCTGCTCTCCATGCAGCAGGTTGCAGACTCCGGCGCCGCGCTCGCCGTGGCGGCAGAACTTTCAAAGGATTCCTTGTTAACCCAGACCTGCTGCGTCGGGCTGCCCTTGCCCTGCTGGCTGGGGGGGTTTGTCCTTGCAGAGTGACAGCACCAGTGAGGTCTGGGTTTGGAGGAAAACCTGCCCGTGCAGCAGGGCTTTGCCGTGGTGCCGGGGCTGTGGCACTGGGGTGGCAGTGGCACGGCTGGCAGCCGTGGCAGGCCCCCTTCCAGCCCTGTCCCCAGGGGTGTTTGAGGGTGAGGCCCCTTTGCTGGCTGTGTTTGTGCAGGTGGAAACCATGGTGACATTTAACATCAGCTCTGGCCGTGCCTGTGGTTTTCACCGGGGTGTCAGTGGAGACCTGCAGTGCTGCCGTGCCGGGCACGGGGAATGTGCCAGCCCGCTGCCACTCAGCCCTGGGCTGAGGGCTGCTGAGCAGGGCTGGGGTCCCTCTGAGATCCTCCCTCAAGCCCAGCTTGCCCAAAGCTGGAGAGGATGGCTTTGGAAACCGCTCTGGCTCGGTGTGGGAAGCCTGAGCTGGAGCAGGGTTGAGCTCCCTGCGTGTTTCCCTGCAGGTCACAGCACGTTTGGTATTCGCGCTGATCGGGCTCGCTGATACTGAACCTCACATTTGGCCTCGGTGCCTTCTCCGTGCAACATGAGCCCCTTTTTTTTTTCCTCTGGGAGTGAGCCCAAGCATCCAGCTGTGGCCAGATCCACCCGGGAGAAAAAGCCAGTCTTGTTGGAGCAAGTCAGAGCGCCCGGAATAAGTGCAGGCGCAGGTTTGGTCCCAGCTGAGCAGGGAACCCGAGAGCAGCAAGGGTTTTGCGTTCAGCAAGGTCACTAGGAGGTTTTGTCATTCCCTGGTGATCTGTCCTCCTTCTGGATCTGCTGGCCTCCATGTGCATTCCTCAGGCTTGGCTCTCCTCTCTGGAGCAGCGGGGCTGGGGAGGCTGTGGAGCTCTGAGCCCTCGTCCTGGCTGCGGGGTTTGTTCGTATTCCCAGTGTTCCCAGTTCCCAGAGTGGGGCTGAGTGAGCCCAGTTTGCTCCTGCTGCTCTGGACTCCTCTGGCCCTCCGGAGCTCCCTGCACCCAGAGCAGCCTGGGGCGCACAGGCATGTCTGGAGCCTCGATGAACAGGCAGGATGAAGGGATGGTGGTGCAATGTGGAGGTGTGGGGTTTGTGTGCATGTGGGAATCATGGGATCCTTAAAGTTGGAAAAGCCCACTAAGGTCATCATCTCCAGCCATTCCCCCAGCACTGCCAAGGCCACCACTAGCCCATGTCCCCAGGTGCCACATCCACATGGCTTTTGAACACAAGATGAAGCAGAGCTGGTTGTGCTCCCTGCTTCTCCAGGGCCATCTGCCAGCAGCCACTGCAGGGCAGTGTCCCTGTCACCTCCTCCCATGCACGTGTGCCTTTTAGGAACGATTTAGGAATGCGTGATTGGCTGATTTAGCTGCCTGGGACACCAGTGGGTGCTGCTGCAGCTGGAATTGCATCACTGGTTTCACCAGCTCGGTGCCGGGTGCCAGTCACAACATTCCTGCAATAAACACCTGCTGTGTTCCCAGCCATCAGACACATTCCCGAGGCTGGGAAACCCACCATGGCTTTGAGTGAGCAGTGAGTCATCCCCAGGGAACTGCAGGGCTGCCATCTCTGGGGACACAGCTCCCCCAGCCCCTTGGAGAGGGGGAGAGCTGAGTGGTGGCCAGCCCAGCCCCTCTTCCCTCTCCACCTCTGCACTCATCAGCCACGGCCCAATTAAACTCCATCATGTGCAGGGATGAGTTAAAAGCACCCAGGAACATTTCCCAGGTTGTATCTGATAGGTGCCCCCAGTTGTGTGTGCTCAGGGCCACCGTGTCCATCTGTCCATTCCTGGTGAGGTCCAGCTTGGAGGGCTGGCAGTGGGGGCTGCTGGGCAGGGGCTGTGGGGTCCCAGCTGGACAAAGCCCAGCCCTGCTGTGCTGCCCCGGGGGCATTTCTGGAACCTGTCCAGAGTCAGAACAGAGCTGTGGAAGGGCCTGGAGCACAAATCTGAGCAGGAGCAGCTGGAAGGAGGTGGGAAAGGGGCTCAGCCTGGACTAAAGGAGGCTCAGAGGGGACCTTCTCACTCCCCACAGCTCCCTGACAGGAGGTTGTGGCCAAGTGAGTGGGAGTCAGCCTCTTTTCCCAGGTAACAAGAGACAGGACAAGAGGAAGTGTCCTCAAGTTGCAGTAGGAGAGGTTCAAGTTGGATATTTGGGAAAATTCTGTCCCTGAAAGGGTTGTCCAGCCCTGGCATAGACTGCCCAGGGAAGTGGTGCAGTCCCCATGGCTGGAGGGATTTAAAACTGTGTAGATGTGGCACCTGAGGATATTGCTTAGTGCTGGCCTTGGCAGTGCTGGGGGAGCAGTTGGGATCTTGGAGGGCTTTTCCCACCCAGAGGATTCCATGGTTCTGTGCACATACTTTGTGGGAACAAGGCTGGTGGCCCTGGTGCCACAGATGCCTCTCCACCCAGTCTGCTGCCTCTGCTCCCTCTGCTTTTTACCTTCTCTGTATGTCCAGAGTCAGAGGTGTTTAAATTCTATCAAACTACTCAGAGCAGCCTAAATAATTCTGGGGATTGCTGGCCTCTGTGTGGTTTGCTTTTCACGTTAAACAGACGCTGTGCTGGTGGTGGCACAGGGGATGGATTTTCACCTGTAGCAAGAGGAATGAGCTGCGTTGTTTTCCATCCTATGAGGACTTGCTAGGCCAGCCACAACAAGCACTTTGATTGAAAAGGTTTGTCCCAGGCATGGAAATAGAAACACTCCAGACTTTCCTTTTGTTCCCTTCAGATGGCTGTTTGCTCAGAGGTTTTGTTCTGAGTCAGGGAAGATATTTGAACTAATAATGGCACTTCTGGCTGAGATTCAGATACATGCATCCTATATTTAAAATACGTGTTTATATATAAAATACACACAGAGCAATGTATACATATATAAAAATACATTTATAAAATGCATGTAGGAAGTAATTCCAGACATGGGAGGCAGGAGTTCTGCGGGAGCAGAGCCGGGAGCCCCTGTGGCACCCACTGGAGCTCCGACCACACTGGAATATTTACTGTTCCCTGCTTCCCCTGCTCTGAACCTTGGCTACCAATTACCCCATATTAAATTGTGTTTGGTCATGGCAGTGATTATACAGTAACCAGGCAACCCGGGCATAATCTAATTTAACACCCAACATGGATTTACTCGGCTCCCTCCTCCTTTGTTTTGCTGAGAGGGAGTGAGAGGTGAGCGGTGTCCAGGGACAGCCTGGGAATGAATGGCCTGGGGGACAGTGCTCCCTGTGCTGCCAGCCTGGGCTGTCCCCAGGGCATGGCAGGGCTCGGTCCCAGTGACACCAGCTGGGTGCTGGCAGTGTCCAGCACGGCTGCTGGGGCAGCACCAAGTGGGTCAGGTCTTTATGGAGATGCTGACAGTGCTGAGCACAGATTCCCCTGGCCAAGGGGCTCTGGCTGTCCCACACCCCCAGGTTTGAGGACAAGGAGGAGGAGGAGGAACAGCCCAGAGCCCCAAAGCCAGTGACAGCCCGGCCCACTGTGAGCCCCGAGCAGGAGTGAAGTGAGAGTGAAGTGAAGAGGTTCTGCACGTTCCTCCCATTAGTTGTTGCTTTCTCCTGTACTGGAAGTGACTCCTGAGAAGTGGGGAGAAGAAAAAGGACCCATAGAAATTAATTCCAGTGCAGTTCTCTCAGAGTGCATCAAGGGCCGGAAAGAAACAGCAGGTTAAAAGGAAAATACAGAGAATGCTTGGGAAACTTCTAAAGAGCAGCTCAGGAATGGCACTGACAGTCACTGCTGAACAGCCCCAGCATTAAGCCCACTTTGGGCTGAGAACACCCATCTTTAGAAACTGCAGTGTTATTTCCTAGTACAAAGGATGATGAAGAGGTGTAATTTAGAGTAAATTATCCTGTGGGTAATGGATGGGGAATTTGAAGGATGTGAAAGGTGAATCATGTTTTGGAGCATGGCTGTGGTGACCCAGTGCAAGGGATGGCTGTTGCTGGAAAAGTACCTGGGGTGCAGAGCAGGAGCTCATGTGCCACTGAGGTTTGTTCCAGAGAGGAGCCAGACTGCACAGCTGCAGAACGGCTCCCACGCTGCCAGGGGCAGAGCAAAGCACACTGAGGGGGGTTTGGTGGTGCAGGTGAGGGCCAGCACCCTGTGGGTGAGTGGGCAGTCCCTGGGCTGGTGCTGTGGGACCATGTCCTGCCTGGGAAGCCATTAATAGCCCAGTCTGAAATAATTAGCAGGACCACGCTCAGCTGCCTTGCTGTAATGAGCTGGTGACAGTGCAATTTATTAGAGTGATGTAGGACATGGTAACGGTAATGAGAAATGGAGGCACCTAATTTTGTGCGACTCAGATCAATTCAGTTGTTTTTTTATAAATGAACATTGTTTTACTAACCACAGAAGATCATTAAAATTATTATTTTATTAGTGCTTTTCAAAGCCATTTGAACTGCAGCTGCGTTTTTCCATATCCAATTAGGAGCACGTGAATGTGTGCCTGAAATGCAATTTTGCAATGCAAAAATGTCACTGGGATTTGTGAGTGATGAGGGTGGGAGTGGGGGAAAGGTTTTAATCCCCATATAAGTAGTGTATAGTACATAATGGTTCTTATTGGACTTCTTCTGCCTTTCTTACTGCTCCATGAAGTTGTGGCTCTCTGTGGAGAGTTTGTTTCCTCTCCCATCTTGGTGGTGCTGGTGTGGCCATGAGCAGCTTGGTGAGCTCCTGGCTGTGCTGAGGATGAGGATGGGGAGAGGCTCTGTGCCCACCCAGGGGTGGGGATGGCCAGCCTGGCCAGGTGGCAGTGTGGGCAGCACGTCACCTCTGGCAAGGTTGTCATCTCTGAGGTGCCAGAACCCATCTCCAGGGCAGCCCATCTGCCCCAGCCATTTACTGACACCAGAGATTTCCCGCAGGCTGTGATCAAATATTCAGAGCTTCCTGGCAGGGGGGGGAGTTACGGGTAAGAGGGAGGTCCTGCCAGCTCCTGAGGGCTTTGGCCAGGGCCTCCCCACTCCGAGGTTGGATCCCAAGCACAGACTCGGTGGAGGGGACAGCTCTGCCTGTTCCCCAGGGATGAAATGTGCACCAGCATGAGGCTTCCTGCCCGGGCAGTGAGGAGGGCTGAGGTTGCTGTTGGGGGGAGCTGAGCCAGCAGCCCTGAACTCCCCTTGTGATGAGGTCCCTGTCTGCTGCTTGAGGAGCTGTATGGAGGGATGATTCCTTTGCTGGTTCAGGTGAGATTTGGAGGGAAAAGGATGGAAAGCATCTTTTCTTTTCAGCCAGCCTGGGCTTGCAGTGTGCTGAAATACTCTGAGCTTGCACACAAATGTCTTGACCCCAAGATCAATAGCAGAAACCCACGGCAATAAATTTTGGGGTCAGTCCAGCAAGTGAGTCTGCGCCTCACTCTGAGCTGGCCTGCTGCATTTGTCCAGGGGAACAGGAGAGAAAGTGAAGGAAAAGACACTGAAACCCCCTCAGGCTACGACTGTGTGAGCACACAGCCTGAAGCCACCACGTTTCCTGGTTGAAGAGGTCAGGGGCAAACCACAAGAAAGGCTCCTGGAGCCGGGGCCACACTGCAGGTCCCGGCCACACACGTGTCCCCTGTGAGTCAGCAGTGGCCAGGGTGCCCCATGGAGCTCCTTCCTCAGCCAGGGGTTCCTGCAGCGCCGAGCACCTGCAGCCCTGCATGGCTGAGGGACACCTTGCAGTGTCCCCTGGGGGTGAGGCAGGGCAGAGGACGTGTCCCATTAGGGCAGCTGGGCCTTGGCACCTCTGGAGCTGCTCCAGGGTGACCCCTCAAATGCCATAACCAGGGTGCCACATCCTCAGAGTGAGCTGCTGCACATTGCTGAGCTGGTCTGTGCCCTCTGGTGAACTAAATGAGATGGAGGGGGTGAGGGGGAAGGCTTGGGTGTCCCTGGGTCCCCATCTTGGGGGGGTCTCTGTGCCACAGAGAAGGGAGCACGTGAGCCATGGGGCTCTGGGGGCAAAGCCCCATCTTGGCCTCCCAGCCAGCCTGGCTGGGCTGGATGGGACTGACCTCTGGTGCTGGAATGGCTGGGAAGGAACTGGCCTTTGGAACATATGAGGTCACTCATTGAGCTGGAGAGCAGCGTGTGTCAGAGGTCCAACAATTTGTTTTCAGAAGAGTTTTAAGCATTAATGATTCAAGATGTTTTCCTGGGAGTGGTTTGCAGCATGAGGCTCAGTGGCTGGCGTGGGGTTGAGGTTTTGTGGGATTAGTCAATTCATGGAGGCTGAAAGGCCTCCAGGAACACAACAGTTAAATTTGTACTTTTCCACATGGCTGAGCCTTCAAGGAGCTCACCAGGAGCGTGAAAAATGTAAACAGCGTTGTAAGCCTTGTGCCAGCCACGAGGCAGGGAGGGCAGGGAGGGGGTTCCCTGTGGATTAGTTCCATCACCTACTTCATTTTCTTTCTCTTTTTTTTTTTTTTTCCCAGAGTTGCAGATAATCACAAGCAGAACCTGATGACTGTTGCTAATCTGGGTGTGGTGTTTGGGCCGACGCTGCTTCGACCTCAAGAGGAAACAGTCGCTGCCATAATGGACATCAAATTCCAGAACATTGTGATTGAAATTTTAATAGAAAACCATGAGAAGGTAATGGCTTCCCTTTTTCCTTTCATGTCAGTAATTTATGGAAAGGAATTAGTCTCTCCCAGGCCCCCCTCTCTCCCCATGGCCAGTGGCACCACGGTGGGGCTGTGCAGGGGAGGGGACAGCTGGCACCTCGTTCATGGTCTGTAGTTGTGTAACCAGTGCTGCTGGTAGCCAGCCTTGTTTATGGTCATCCCAGAGTGAGTCAGCATGGCCCTGTCTCCATCACAGAAATTCCCTCTCTCCCCCCTTCCCACTGTTTAATGGGAATTTGTCCTTGGTTTCCAGAGAGATGAGCACTAAAGAAAACTCTTGTGAGATGCACACCTTGGCTGGCTCCTGCTTGGCTGATTAAATCTGGGTTTTATCCAAGTACTGGTTTTATCCACGATGTTGATCTGGATCCTGATGTGTTTGTGTTTGCTGGCCCTGGATGTTGTGGTCTGTCAGTGGAGCAGTGGTGGCTCAGTGGGGCTGAGGTCCTGGCTGCATGTGCTAAAAAATACCATTTTCTTCTAAATTCAGCCAGTTCCCTGATTATGATCTTTTGTTGGTCTGGTTTTGATTGGAAAGGAGTAATGAATTTGTGCATTTGAGTGGTGAAGATGTCAGAACCAACTTGCCCTGGCTGGGGTGGCATCACAGCCCTAAGTCCACATCCAGTTCTGTCTTGAACAGAGAGCTGTGCCAACATGTGCTTTTCCTATTGGGAAGGCCTGGCCATGCCAGCTGTCTGTCTGGCAGGGGCAGGTAGAGCAGGAAAGACGCTGAGGAATGGGTTTGATGGACCCTAGCAATGGAGGGAGACTTTGAGAGAGCTGGTCTGGAGGGATCACTGCCCTTCTCTGAGCCTGGGGGTCCAGAAAAGGAACAACACATAACCAAAAACCAGCAACCAACAAGGCTGCCGCTCTTTGGGCTCGTGCAGTTTTAAAATTTCATCCCCTGGAGAAAAATGTGATTACTCAGTTTTCTGACAGATGTGGCTGGAAGTTGCAAAGACTTTCCCAAGCTGGTCTGCAGCCGTGGGAGCGCCGGGGTCACACAGGGGGGGCACAGGGGGGGCACTGGTTGATCTGTCTGGGCTGCTCATCATCACCTGCACCCCCAAACAGTCAGCAGAGTGCCAGAGCGTCAGGGTTCTTCACAGCTTGCAGTGTGCATCTTGGGTGAGAAAAAGAGGAGTGCAGAGACAGAGTGGGGATGTGGAATTCAGGAGTCTGTCCCCAAAATGCTGCTCTGCTGGGTGCACGTCCTCCTCAGAGGCTGCGCTGTGGAGCGCTGCAGCCCGGGCAGGTGGGCAGCTGTCCTGTCCCAGGGGGGGGATGCCAGAGAACAAGTTGTTTATTATTTTCACCAGATATTCAACACGGTGCCAGAGGCTCCGGCGTCGAACTCGCAGCTGCTGTTATCGCGCAAGAAGAGCACGGAGTCGAAGCCTCCCTCGTGCAGCGAGCGGCCGCTGACGCTCTTCCACACGGCCCAGCCCAACGAGAAGCGTGAGTGCCCTGCCAGCCCTGCAGCTCTGCCCTCATCCCCCTGCCCTTCCCCTGCACTTTTCCTGCTGTCAGTGGAAGGGGTGGTTCTGTGGCAGGGTCAGGCTTCGGTTTCCTCCGCTGTCGCCTTGGTGGGGAGTGGAATCCCTCCTGGCATCCAAGCCCTTAGCTGGGGCTCGGCATGAGGCTGCCTGAGCACGGGATAAAGTGTTGCTGTCCCCTCCCCACCTGACGGGCCCCTGCCTGTCCCCTTCTCATGTTCCCGGGCCCGTCATCGCTGCCATCAGCTGCCAGGACACGGGTGCCACACCTGTGGCAAGGGCGGCCACCCCGCCGGCATCCCCACGGGGTGGGGGGAGGCCCTTCTGGGGTGCCCTCGGGCACTTTGCCTTTTACAGACAGGAAAACTCGGCCAGGAGGTTCGGCATTTTCCTGAGGATTATGTACCGTGGCAGTTTAAAAATGTGGGAGCTCATCTTTCCATTTCTGTCACTAATTGATGCTCCAGATATTTGGGTGAAAGAGCCAAGGCCCCAGCCCTGCTCATGGGGTGGCAGAAATGTGTCTGCTCAGGCTGTTGTTTCATGTTACAGAGTAAACCCAGTTCGCAGCTCCCTGGTTCTTCCTGCCCCTCTGCTCCTGGAGCTCTCCCAGTTTGGTAAAAAAGCAGGAGAGTCTCCTGGTGAGCAGGACAAGCACAAGGGGAGCGAGGAGCAGGGGAGGGCTGGGGATAGCCAGCTCCCCAGGGTGCACAGAGTGGTCGCTGTGGACTTTGCTGACTCTCAAAACATGTGGGTTTGTCTGATTAGGTTACTGTTAATTACCAGGCAGTCTCCTCTGGGAGGGTGTCGGAAAGCTCCGCGTGGGTTTGAGGAAGCAGTGGTGGCCCCAGAGCGTGCTCTGGAAATGGTGTGGGACGACTCTCGGTGAAGCCTCAATTATCAAACGTTGCTTCTGAAAACTTTCAGCCCCAGTTATTTATTTGCTGCTACCTCAGCAGTGCCTTGTCAGCCTCCAGGCTCTCTGGGCTGCTGGAGCCTCCGTGTGCCATCCTCCCTGTGCCTGGGAGAGGAACTGAGCTCGTTTCTTTATTTCTGCATTTATTTATTCCCACGTGAAGCAACTTCTGCTCGTTTTTCCTCCAGACACTCTATAACCTGCTGTGTCTTTGGGAAGCCACTACTGTTTTATTTGCCTTCCCTGCTGCACATCACAAGAAATATGGGAGGTTTCCTTTCTTCTTCTTTTCTCCTTCTTCCTTTCCTTTCTTACTGGTCTGGAGACAGACCAAGGCTCTTAAGTCAGGGTGAAGCACAAGGGCTTAGGCAGCAGCTCAAGCCCAGTGGAGCACCACAGAAATTGAAAGTTGAAATTGAAGCTAGAAACCTTCTAAATGGAAGCAGGGTGCACATTTTTTAAGACTGGGAGCAGTTTGCCATAAAAAGAAGTGGAGTGGGACAGTGGATTTTCCATCACTTCAAATCCGTTCATCAAAGTCCAATATCTTTCTAACATTTTCACTAGCATTCATCATACCAAACTGTGTAAGTTGAAAATTATCATGTTCAACACACAGAGAGCAGATTAGATAATCACAATTAATCTATGATTATAGTGATTATTTTGTTGTTAAACATTGACATTTTTACCCACATCCGACCCAGGGAGTGGCTCTTGTGACACAAGTGTCAGCAACACAGCAAACACCATTTTGTTCCTTATCAGTCCTTTTGTCATCCCCTGTCTGATCCCTGGGGTCACTGTCACCAGCGTGCCCTGGATCAGTTATCAGGCAGAGCCCTGCTCTGGCACGGTGTTCTGGAGACAAAGCCTCTGCTGAGGCTCCAGTGGCTCTGCCTGACTGAATTCCCACTAGAGATACAAAATTTGGGTGAGGGGTGAAAGGCTCTTCTGCCCCCTGAGTGCTGGAAATGCTCCTGAGCTGATGGGCAGCCCTGCTCTTGTGGCTGTAAGAACAAATTAAATCTTCCAGCAGAGAATCCTTCGCATGAACTTTCAAAAACATGAAGCAAAGTACAGTATCAGCCTCTTAAAAAGGAGGAAATGAACTAAAGCAGGGGTTTCAGATTCTGCCATTCATCTCCCTTCCCCTTGGGCTGAGGCACTTGCAGTTCTGTGGCTGTTGGGGGCTCAGAGCTGGCTCTTGGCGGGTGCCTGCTGTGGAGATTAGAGGGACAATCCACGCTGAGCTGCCAAGCTTATGGAGCTTATTCCCAGCCTTCAGCCTTGGGCAGATGTCTGCAAATAATAAGCTGGTGTCAGTCCACACTCCAGGGCCCAGGTCAGGCAGTCCCTGGCTTGGCCAGCTGTGTACAGGTGGTCTGTCACAGGTTGCCTAAACTCTGCTCTGGCAGATGCAAAACCTGAGGGATTTGGGGTTTTTAGGTCCTAAGACAGCTTAATTTCTCTCTTATCTGCTGGCTCCCACATCTGCCTGTCAGTATTTGTGGAGGTCAGTGCTCTGCTTTTCTTCACTTTCCCCTCTTCGTCTTCTGCATGGATCATCTTTTTCATCACAAGGGGATGGTGCCCTCTGAGCCCAGAGGGTTCAGCTTTTTCAGAGTGAGGACAGAGAAATGCCTGTGCTGCTTTTTCCCATGGTGGCTCATAGCAGATGAAGATTAATGAAATCCAATTTCAGGAGCATGTTGATGTGTATCAGCATCACACATCCTTGGCTCATCTCTGGAGGATAAGGTCAACCTGAGCTAAACCAAGGCCTGTCCTGCTGCCCTGCAGGTGCTGATTCTGTCCAGGTACCTGGGAAATGCAGCAGCTCCAGAGAAGGAGCAGGACAAGGAGCCTTGGACTCTGTTCTGGGCATCCACAGTCCTTTGGCTGATGTGACATTTCCCTTTGGAGTGGTGGCAGAGCTGCCCTGACATTCCAAGACAACCCTCCTGCCAGGCTGTTTTACAGGCAGTCCCTTTCTGCTGTGTGCTCAGGATTAACCTTTCACAAAACCCAGGAGTTCCTCTTGCACTCTTTTACCCCCTTTTATATATGCACAAGGTACAAATTAATATTGCAGATTCTCCTCACTCAGAAAGAGGTGGAATTCAAAGGGATTGAGAGCAAGGACTCCCTGTCACTACATGCTTTTGGGTTGTAGTTTGACCATGATATTGTGCCCCGGAAAAATAATTTTGGAAAGATGTATCCTTGAAGTGGGACTCTGTGTTTTCCAGCTGGTGCCTGTCTTTCAGGAAAGCAGGATCCCAGAAGCAGCCACTCTCTGCCTGGGGCTGCTCTCGTGCCATCAGCGTTGCTAATTGCTTCTCACCACTGCAATTACTGCTCCACAGCAAGGGCGTCTCCTGGCAATGAGCTAATGGGATTTAACTGACCCGGTGCAGGGCTGAGGAGGGGCCCGTGCTGCGCTGGCTCTTTGAGATGCACAATATTGTCAGTGCTCGCTGCTGAAGGCACACAAACAATGGGGAAACCTCTCAGCAGGTGCTGGAGGGGAACGGGGGTCTCTGAGGAGCTCTGGATGTCAGCAGAGCAGTGGCAGCACTGCCCCAGCACTGGGCCATGCCCAGCACATCCCATCCCAGATCAGATCCAAAGGCAAACTTCTGCTCCACTGCTGCTCTGCATTTCGGAAGAGCTGAGCCAAAATGGAGCAGAGACCCATCCTCTTCCCCCTTCAGACCTGACCAGGAAAGAGAAACAGTAGTTGGTGTCAAATATGAGGCTGAAGCAGCTTCAGCTGGGTGATCTGCCCTGTTCCTGATCTAAGCACCCAGCCACTCCATCCCTTGGGAGCTGACTTCAGTCACACAAATCCACTCCTGTACGTAGTGTACATTTCAATTTCTTCCAGGTTGTGGCATTGTGGATGCCTTTGGGAATGTAATATATTAATACCTTCAGAAAAGTGTATGTTTTCCTACTAAAAATGGTGTTTATTTAGATGTAGCTGCATCTTAAGCCCAAAAGAGGCAAAGAGTACCTGGTATTTCTTGTGGTTTAATGTAGAAATTGTCTGTAACTAACGCTGAGCTCTGGGGAGATGTCCCTGTTTGCACTGGGGTTTCCTGGGAATGCTCGATGCCTTCACAGCCATTTGCTCTTCACTTTGTCTGGCAGCTGGTGATTCTTGGGTTTTGGTGTTTTTTAGAGGAGAACAGGAACAGCATCATCAACTCCAGCCTGGAGTCTGTCATCTCTTCAAACGTAAACAGCTTCCTCAACTCCAACAGCGCTCCCCAGCCCAGCCTGAACTCGAGTGATCTTGAACTAGAAGTAATTAAGCCCAACAGGCCAAATTCCCTGTAAGTACAATGGTAATTAGTGTTTTATAGACTCTCCATCCTTAATCTTTAATCAGAGTTGTTTCTCACTCTCAACCTCAGCAGTTTGCTGAAGAATACAATTTAACATTTTAATTTTTAATGGGCACCAAACACGTGCCCTGCATTTTTAACTCAGTCTAAGCAGTGGAATTAGTTACTGTGGGTTACATCTGCCATCAGCTCCAGCTCTGATGGTTTTACCCATGTGGAATATTTTTTGAGCAGAACTCCCCAGTGCTGCCTGGCCCATCTGGTGATAACTCCCAACACACACAAAGGACTTTTCTTCTGAGTTCAATCCTGTGACTGTTGTCAGTACAGTTGATCTCCGGCCAAATCCATGCTGTTGCTTCTGCTATTGCTTCCTTCATCTGGAAAGTTCAAGGGAAAAAATAGTGACCTTAGCAATGCCTCCCTGGGGAGGGCCGAGTTATTTCTGAAGGCCCTGAAGTTGCCGCGCGGAGCCCTCGCGCACCGGTGGCTCTGCTGGGGGAATTTCCTTCCTGCCAGGCCCCGCAGCATTTTCCCACACAAGCTCCCCTCCCCGCCATGTGAAGATCTGCTCACATCTCCAGGAGACGAAGCCCATTCTCCCAGGCACGCCCTGCACAGCCCCGAGGGTGGGCGGTGGGGATTCTGCTCCCCCCATGGCGCTGGGGACCTCCCAGTGCAGGGCCAGCGTCCTTGGCACCCCTCCCACGGCCCCAGACACTCCCAGTGCCCACTCACACGAAGCAGCCCCCGTGCCCTGAGGGCAGGCAGGGCCTGGCTGGGGGAGCTGGGGGCCGGTGCTGAGGCAGGGGCTGTGGGCATGGTGATGCTGTTGCCTTGGCTGGGTTGGGTTTGGGGTTTGGGGTGCAGCTCTCACTCCAGCACTCAGGATGGCTCCAGGCCCTGCTGGGCTCTCCCAGGCAGAGAGGTAAGTGTGGAACAGACAGAGGCTTCATCCAGCTTCACCATCTGCTGTGCTTCCATCATCATCCTCCTGCCACTAAACCCTGAGCTGCAGCAGCCCCACAGTGGCCTCTCCTCGGCGTGCCTGGGAGCAGGGTTGGGAGGCCCAACCCTGGGGATCTTCCCACAGCAGGAGAGCTGTGGGGGCAGGACAGACCACCCAAAGGTAGGACACCTCCAAATCAAGGCTGTGTTTTACATGTGGTACATACAGAGAGAAGATGCTTCTCTCTCTCATGCCTGGTTGAAGCTCTGGAGTCAGTCATATCCTGTTCCCCCAACAGGATGGCTTTCGTTTATCCTTCAAGGGGGAAAAATATGGTGTATCTTATCACAGAATGATGTTTGTGAGCCTGGGTCTTGCTGGGACCTTACAGGGATCGACTGCCAAATTCACAGTTTTTCAGATTGCCAGAGTTGCCTCTTCCTGATTATTTCTTTCTTAACAGAAGTTACAAAGCAATTCAGCAGAATAACTCAGTTAAAGCTGTGTGGGGCTCTGGGGAGCGGAGGCTCCGTGCTGTTCCCGAGGGATGAGGTGAGCAGGCTGGCACTGAACCAGGTGCTCGTGCCAGCTACAGAGCCTTTAGTTCTGGGAGGTGAAACAGGGCTGAGCAGGACAGCACTGGCAGCTCGTGGCCCTGACAGTGCAGGTGGCATTTGGTGCTTTTCCACAAGTCCAGTGATTATGAGATAATTTCTGCACATGCCGGAGTATATGGGGTTTTGGTCTGTGTTGAGCTAAAGGTTGAAATATGGGTCCTAAGGGGGCTAATACCACAGGGCAAATATTCTCTGTGACCCCAAATATTTAAATCAAATGTCTTTAATCCAATCTTTCAGTGAGAAATGAAGCATCTGACTTGATTTAATTCTAAGTGTGTGTGGATGTCACTCCCCTTGCTTGCCCAGGAGCAAGGGCTGTGCCTTTTGAGAGCTCCGTGGGGTTCTGCCCTCAGTGGGGACTGGGTTTGCCGTGGTGAGGATGAGGAGGGTGAGGAGGGCTGCCAGCAGCGGGTCTGTCCCCAGCCCTGCCCTGTGGCTGCAGGCTGGGCCAGGGCAGGGTGTGTGAATGGTGCCAGTGTCCGGCGGCTCCGTCCCCGCTGCCCCGCGGGGCTGCCCAAATCACATCTCCATAAAGACACTTCTGTTTGTCCAGGCAGCTGAGAAATGTGGGCTCTGCCTCGGGCAGCCAGGCACTCTGCCCCGGGCTGGGGCATCTGCTGCTGCCCTGCCAGGGGTTCTGGTGCTCCCCTGGAATTACCAGGCCCACAATTGGGGTCTGTGCCCATGGGGAGGGTCTGGAGGGTCTCCTTCCAACACTGCCGAATCCTCTGCTGCTCCTGTGACACCCATCCCTGAGCTCTGCTTCAGGACTTCAGGGTTTTTTCTTGTGTTCTTCACAATTTTCTGTAATTTTTGGCTGTGGAGCAGGGCCATCCTGCTGGGAGCTGTTCAGGAGGGGCTGACTCTCCTGGCAGCCCCCAGGAGCGCGCTGGCTGCTGAGCCGGGAGCCTGTGCTCGCCCAGACTGGGAAGCTGCAGGGAAAGGAGTCGGGTCACTCTGATCTTCTTTGTTCCTACTGAGGAATCCTCCTGATATTGCTGTGGAAATAACTCCTGTGGATGTCAGCAGGAGGCTCCTTGGGGTGCAGATGTTGAGGCCTGCAGGCCTGGGGCGTTTCTTGTGTCCCATTTGCGGCCGTGAGCACCGATGTGTCCGAGGTGGCCTTTCAACGTGCCAGCTGTAAATTGTGAGCACCATCTGTGAAACGAGAGATGTTTGTTTGAGCTTCTGTTTACAAAAGCCCTTGGCTCCCTGCTAAATGCTCGTGTATCCCCCAGGTCTGCTGTGCTGGGAGCTGTGCCAGTTCCTAAATCCCCCTCGTGAGCCAGCGTCGCTTCTTCCCGGCCTCTGTTACAGCAGTGGCTGTGCTGGGGCTGAGCTCCTTCCACCTCAGTGCTGGTCCCCCTGTCCCCTCCCCAGGGACATGGGCTCCATCTGACGTGCTTTTCCCTGGAGCACAGGCCAGGGTCTCCAATCCAGAGGGAAATTGCTTTGCTGCAGGGCTCAGGCTCTTCCTTCCCAGCCACCAATCCGGCTTTTACGATGGGAATGCATTTATTTATTAGGGCTGGGTTTATTTTTATGGAAAAACTGCTCTGGGCAGGAGTTGTACTGGGTGAGTCAGCAGGACTGCTGTCCCATGCCAGGAGCTGTCACTGTTGCTGTGGCTGCCTGGGGACCACCAAACCCTGGGCAGGGATTTGTGTCCAAGGCAGTGCTGGGTTTCTGTGTCCCACCAGGGTTCTGTGTCCCACCAGGGTTCTGTGTCCCACCAGGTTTGTGTATCCTGTTGGGTGTCTTTATCCTGCCCCTGCAGAAAGCATCTGCCTTAGAAAACACAGCCAGGCTCGAAGCAGGAAGCTCTGTGTTCCTAGCAGAGATGTGTTCTTCAGCTGAGGGAGGGCAAGGGCAAGGGAATGGCTTCATACTGATAGGGGAGGGTTAGGTGGGATATTGGGGAGGAATCCTTCTGTGTCAGGGTGGGCAGGCCCTGGCACAGGGGGCCCAGAGAAGCTGTGGCTGCCCCTGGATCCCTGGCAGTGCCCAAGGCCAGGCTGGACACTGGGGCTGGGAGCAGCCTGGGACAGTGGGAGGTGTCCCTGCCCATGGCAGGGGTGGCACTGGTGGTTCCAGCCAAGGAAATACAACCAGTTTAACACCCTTCCCATGTTCATCCGTGCCTCCAGACCTGCCAGTGTTCCCAGTGCTGGTGCCCACCCTCAGGCTCAGGGCACTGGTGGCATGGGGGCCATGGGCCAGGCTGAGTCCCCACACTGCCAGCCCTGGCCCAGGCTGATGCTGCCCCTCCTTCACCCCAGGGACTTGGCATGTAGGGAAATAATAACCTTGGGAAACTCAGATTTAGTCAGTGCATGTCTATTTGCATTTAATTTCATTTTCTCACTGACCAAGTATGGCTATTTCTTGCCCTCTGTGGGTATGGAAAGAAATGAGGAGCAGATCTAAGGTCTAGTGGTCATGAAAAAATAACCCAGCTACTCCAAAGAAGAGTGGTTATTCCCATATGCTTTTGATTTGCATGACTGGAATAAATCTTCATCAGGCATCCCAGTTAAAACTGAACATTTCTCTTTCCATGCCTGAAAATGAGAGAAATTTCAAATATTACTGAATTTGCAAAACAGTTTTCATCAGGGCCTTCTCCAAGTGGCTGGGAGGGAGCTGTGGGGCAGGGGACAAGGGACAGCACACCAGAGCTGTGGCACTGGGGTGATGCTGCACATTCCTCCCATCCCTGTGCTCTGCCCTGAAGGCCCTCACCATCCCAAATCCAAGTGCAGCATCCCAAAATCACGGAGCACAGACTGCTTTGGTTTGAAATGACCTTCAAGCTCCTCCATCCCATGGGCAGGGACACCTCCCACTGTCCCAGGGTGCTCCAAGCCCCATCCAGACTGGCCTTGGACACTTCCAGGGATGGGGCACTGGATCAAACTGGAGAGGGAAGGATTTTTTTTGAAAAATGGTCTCTTAAAAATAAGATGACTTTGACAATTATCAGCTGGGACATGTGAAAGCTGGGACAGGAGAAGCAAATGCTGCTGGTTCCTCTCCAGGGGAGCTGGACAGAGCTGCAGGAGAGCCCAGGCTGTGCCTGCTGTGCTGTGCCTGCCCATCTGTCCTCGTCCAGAAGGGCTGTGGTGAGCCAGAAATGAGTCCTTAACCTGCCTGACCTCCAGTTCCTCTCCCTGTGCTCCCAGGCCCTTGTTCTGCTGAGCTTTCATGGCTCTCTGCTCCGTGGCTCCTGTTGTTTATATTCCTGGAGAATAATGGCAGTGAGAGGTGCAGAGGCACAGGAGTGGCTCCCACCCTCATCCTGCCTTCCCGGCAGCCACTTTGGGAATGTCCCTCCGAAATGGCATCTCTGGGACTTCTGTTTAAGAAATTTGCTCATAAATCAAGTGCTCCTGTCCCCGAGGAACCTGGATTCTCACCCGCTCTCCTCCCACCCTGATATTCAGCCCCACTTTAGGTTGGAAAAAGGCCAGGAAAATGCACTGGTGCTTTGTTTTGCTGTGTGTCACTATAAAAACAGTGACTTGTGCTCAGAGGGGTCCAAATCAGCAGGAATTTCTCCATGGAAAGGGTGGTCAGGCCTTGGCAGGGGCTGCCCAGGGAGGTTTGGAGTGCCCATCCCTGGAGGTGGCACTCAGTGCTCTGGGGACAAGGTGGGGACTGGGCACAGCTGGGACTCGATGGGCTGGGAGGGCTTTTCCAGCCTGAATGGCTCAGGGATTCTGTGTGTTCCTGCTGGGTGGGAGAGCTGGTGCCCAGGAGGGGGTCCCAGGGGATGGTGCTGGCAGGGATGGGGCTGCCAGCCTGCCCCACAGCCTCCCACCTTGCACTGCACTCTGCGGGCCCTCAGTGGTTCTCACTGCAGCCAAGACATCTCCCTTTCACTTTAATTTCATTTTATGGTTCCTCTGTTCACATGAAACTGCAAAGCAAGGCCTGTGCTTGGCACGGGGGCTCTGCCATGGCTGGGAGCTGCCTGGTGCATTTGGGGTGGGGAACGTGGAACGGCGAGGAAATGGGAACTTGATTAATTGTGGGGCTTTGGGCAAAACAAAGCTGTTTCTTCTTCCTTCCACTGCATTGTGGCCGCCTGGCCCGGAGCCACCAGGGCTCCAGAGCAAGCCAAGAGCTGGGAGAGGCCTGCTGGGGCCAGCAGAGCAGGGCTGGGGCTCCCCAGGGACCCTCCTCTGCTGCTGTGTCCCCTGCTGCCCTTCCTTGGGGGCACTGAGCCCCCAGTGTGTGCTGGGCACCCTTGGGTGGCTGCAGGGAGCCCCAGCTGGAATCTGGGGCTGGGGGGAAGCATCTCCTCCATCCTGCTCCCTGCAGCCACTCAAAGCTCAGCTCAGACCCCAGAATTCTGGTCTTCTGCCTAATCTGGGTTTGGATGGCCAAGGCTAGCCCCTAGGGATGGATCTTTGGGCTGCCAGACAATAAATGGCATTTTTGGGGGATTAGGTAAAATCTTGTAATCACAGCAGCTCCAGAACAGAGAATTAGAGCCTTATCTAAATTGCTCTTTAAGAGCAGACCAGTTCCCAGCTGTGGTCCTAGGATGGGACAGGGGGTTTTACACCCAATATCTGTGGTTCCAGTGGCATGGGGTGGCTGGAGCTGGTGCAGGAGGTGCCCTGGGTGGTCCCCAACCCTGGGTCCCCAACCCAGGCTTTTGCTCCTTGAAGTGTTGCCTTCTAGGCAGCATCAGGATACTCAATTATTTGAGTACAAATATTATTTGGGGACAGAGGGATCTGGGCCATGAACTGTCCCAGCAGCTACAAGTCAGCCAGTGGCATTTGGTGCAGATTGGGGTGAAGTTGCCTCAAATGTGTTTCCTGTTTGGAGTTGTGGGAAATACTAAAAGTTTATGAGAAAATTCTGGGGACAGCACAGCAAAAATGAGGTGTCAGGTTCTGCATCCTGAAGAAATCAGGGTTTGCTGTGGAATCTCCCCATGAGCACAGTGGAGGGTGGTTGGCAGCACTGCAGGGTGGGCTGGGACAGGGGAAAAGGCCAAATTTCAGGAAGAAAAAGGCAGATGCTTTAGCCAGCAATGCCAGCATCCTGCTGTGGGGATGTGCCAGGGACCCTGGGCATTCCCTGGGGCAGGTGTGGGGCAGGTGTGGGGCAGCCAGCACTGAGTGCTGCATTCTGTGCCTCAGACCAGGGCTGGTTTGTGCTCAGGAGGAGCAGAGATTGCTGCCAGGTTAGAACAGAACCTGCCTTTCTCCCAGTCCTCTTACTTGAGAAAAGCTCCTAAAATTCCCAGTCTGCTGCTTGGCTGATTCCAGATGACATAACATTCGAACTATCTTATGACTTATTTATTTTTTTTGGTGCAGACTGTTGTGAGGGTGTCTGTGTGTTTGTTGCTTTTAGAGCAGCTTTAGCTTGGGAGTCCCAGATCGTGCCTGTGGTGAGAAAGCTCCATAAACCAGAGTGATTCAGTGCTCTGGCAAATGTCCTTAAACCTGGCTCATGGAAAACACAAGTAGCAAACTCAGTAGACTCCACAGATAAATATACTTGAGGCTTAGTTGCTGATGGCCATATAATCTTTAAATTTATATATATTTATAGATATCTACATGTGTATGTACAGATTTCATATAGAAAGTTGAACTTTGTGATCTTGGAGGTCTTTTCCAACCTTAATGATTCTATGAATTCCTTCCCTTGTTGTGCCTAAATAATCCAGGATTTATTTTCTAAGCATCTGTATCCTTCCATGGGTTATTTTAAGATGTGTGGAAAAGAACGATGCCTGTGGGCTGCAGGAGCAGGGCTTGGTTTGGGGAGGACAAATTTCCATTTGGGGTGGGATGTTTCAGGCTGTTTGGGTAGTAGAAGCCCCCAGCAGCTCTGTGTGCTGCTCCAGGCTGGCAGGAGGAAAAGTTGGGATCTGTTTTCTTGCTCTGTGGGCTTTCCATGGGCCGTGGAGTTTGGCACAACAACTGCAAAGCTTTAGCTCTTTCACTTTCTGGTCAGCTCTTGGTCGTAGAAACTTCCCACAAATTGAACTTGAGAGTGAAGGCAAATATTCTCATAAAACAAGTCTCCAGCCCTGTGGCCAGCCCAGTAGTTTGATATGTGACCCAGTGGTCATATATCAGAATATTTTCTCCCTGCTCATCCTTTCTAACAAAGGTGATTTGTGAGGCTGAGCCCTCTGCCAAGGGGAGCAGGCTCCCATCACTCCTTCCCCAGCAGGAATGGCTTGGGGGTGGCTCTGAATCCTCTGCTGGGCCCTGGCCGTGGCTGTGCCCCTCTGGGGGCTGGTCACAGGGGGTGTGGGGGTGGCTGCAGAGGGGCAGACACGTGGACAGAGGGACAGACACGTGGACAGATGAACGGCCTCTTCAGAGGCTCCTCACTCCAGGCCACCCCGCAGCTCCTGCAGCCACACTCCCACCATGCAGAGCTTTTCCCAGTGCTGCCCCTCAGGAGGCTCCTCGGATGTTTCTGCCTTTGAAGAGCTCTGTTCTATCTGGGTGATGCTCTGGGAACATCTACGGGTGCTTCTTGCAAGCTGAATTAATTTAGATTTCCTTGCAAGGGTTCTAAAAAAGCACCTTAAACTTCAGCAGCACGTGGTGCTCAAGAGGCAGCTTTCTGGAAAGCCTTGGGAACAAAAAGAGATCTTGCACTCCATTGCTTTCCTAACTCCTGCAATTAGTGTGGAGATCTCTGCATAGCAGCATCTTCTTCAAAGAAACTGCTTCAGACAGATATTGGCTAATGGAAATTTGACTTTCAGACAGAGCAGGGTTTGAAATCCATCCCAGTCACTGTGTGGGGATGGATGCAGGAGTCAAAGATGCTCCACCAAAACCTTCCCCGGGGCAGTCACAGGCACTGTGTGTGCTCAGCTGCTGTGTGGAGCTCAGGATCATCATCCTGCTGGCCAGGCCTTTGTTTTTTCTCTTTCTCCTCCCCTGCCTGCTTTGATTTTGGGGTCCTGGGGTGTTCTGCTCAGCCCCTACATCCAGCTCTGCTCCCAGCCCCTCTGCTCAGTCGGCCTCTGAGTTTCCTTTTGGGCAGAATCTCAAGCGTGAGCCCAGCCAAACCTTCCACTGAGCCCGCTGAAAGCAAAATGATGGTACATTAGGTCTTCCTGCCACCCATAAACGTTACCTCAGGTGAAATACAGTAGAGAAACAGCCGAGTGCCTTCTTTGGTTCCTCTTTCTGCAGGGAGATCAGATTCAAAAGCAGGGACGTCCCCAGACTCTGCCTTGTACAAGTCCTTTGACGGCTCTGGGAGTGTTTTTGAGGCAGTGCCGGGCTGCAGCCACACCACAGAGCCCTGGGAGTGCTGAAAGCATCCCGAGCTGCCAGCGCTGGAAGGAGCTGGGCTGGCAGAGGGGACGTGAGCAGGGTTCAGATGGGGACCACCCCTCCCGCACCCCTTCCCAGCAAGAGGCTGACAGTTCCCCCCAAGGGCCCGAGGAGAACAGGGCTGCTGGCTCACAAAGACATCGTGTCTCCTCTGAAAGGAGATCCTTGTGCCTAATTAATCTCCTAAATTAGCTGGAGCTGTAAGGCCGGCGCTTTGCCCTCACCTGGGGGTAACCCAATGCCGCGGCCGCCGCGCAGACAGCGCTGGCAGGGCAGTGCTAAGCTGGGACATTGTCACCAGGGCCCTGGCTGTCCCCACACGCTGGCACCGTGCCCCGGGCTGCGAGTGAGGGATGCACAGGCTCCTGCAGGGAGGCTGTCCTGGCTGCCCACAGGGAAGGGAACCGGGTGGGAGACAGGAGCACTGATCCATCTTCTGGTGTTGTCTGCACCAGCACTTGGTAAAACCTGAGTGCCAGCAGCTGTGTCACCTGTGGGGCTGAGGAAAATCCCCCTGGCTTCAGGCTGTGCCGAGCTGAGCGTGGGAGTGGGGAGAGGGAAGGGAGGGCAGCCATGGGAATGGCTCCCTGCTCCAGGTAACACTCCAGGCCCTGGGGGAACCCGAGGAGCAGGGGAGGTTCATCCCCTGCTTTTGGCACAAACATGGGCTGCAGCCCCTCTGCTCTGCAGCCAGGCTCACCTGGCTGGGGGAGAGCTGGGGGTGCTCACCTGGACGGGAGAGGGCTCCAGGGAGAGCTCAGAGAACTGGAGGAGGACTTTGGACAAGGGTCTGGAGTGACAGTGGGAATGGCTTCCACTGCCACAGGACAGAGGTAGATGGGATTTGGGAAGAAATTCTTGGCTGTGAGGGTGGGGAGGCCCTGGCACAGGATGCCCAGAGAAGCTGTGGCTGCCCCTGGATCCCTGGCAGTGCCCAAGGCCAGGCTGGATGGGGCTAGGAGTGACCTGGGACAGTGGGAGGTGTCCCTGCCATGGCAGGGGTGGCACTGGATGAGATTTAAGGTCCCTTCCAGCCCCTGCTCATGCAGGAGGTTGGGTTGGAAGTGCTGGGTGGACAGCACAGCAGTGGGTGCAGCACAGGGAGATTTGGGAAAGCACAAGGAATAAGAAGTGGAAAAATATCCAACCAGAAAAAAGTGAATTGAATGGATTAATCTTTGCTGTATTTGATTACTGTGAAGGGTTCTCCAAGGCTACATGTCCAGCTTGATGGAGAGAGAAATTGAGGCTGGGCCAGTGAACTGGGAGGGTTGTGGTGCTCACACCTCCCATCTGGGCAACTGCAGGAGGAGAGTTTTGCTGGTCAGAGCTGCTTAGGCAAAAATGTTATTACAAAGTTTGGTGGTTTAAAGTAAAAAAAAAAAAAGATGAAAAAAGAAAGAACAGAACTAAGATGTAACATGGCGTTTCTTTTGGTAAATGTGATCGAGGTGGAATGTTTCAGTGCTGTGGTCTTTGGGGTTTGCAGTGGAATGCTCTGATCAGCTCTTGTAAGTGGTGTTTGCAGAATGCTGCAGAGCAAAGCAGCACGAGGCCAGATGGACAAAACGAAATGATGGGGAAAGCAAGAAAATGCAGAAAATTATTATGCGGTGGCTTTACTCATCCATTATTCTTAAATCACCTTCTCAGGCCCAAATAATCCCCTTTGTTTTTCCCACTGTGTGTGCCCTCCGTGGGCAGTGTTGGCTCTTTGCGCTGCAGGGAGGAGATTTGCACTAAAAAATGAGAGTTTGAGCCTGTGGTGCTGATGAGGCTCCAAGAAACTGTCTTTGTTTTCTGTTAGGATCTGAGCCTGGAAGTGGCCTCCTGTCAAGCTATATGGGGAATATTCCTTAGCCAGGAATGAATTTTTTACTGTTCTGGTCGTTTCCAGAAATTGTTTAAAAAGTGAACGGATCTTCTCCCCCTTTGGAGAGCTGACAGTACCAGCTCCTGTGGGGATGTTGCTGCTGCCATCCTGAAATCTGTGCCCTCCTTGGGTGTTGGCAGAGCATTATTTTTCATCTGGGGCTCGTGTGGGGCAGAGCAGGGGGATCCCCATCACCTTCCTGGGGCCATCTGGGTGTCCCTCCTGGCTCCCTGCAGCACAACAGCTCTGCCAGCCCGAGGAGGGCTTGGTTTGGGGAAATAAGGACCAAATGCCCTCACTTTGCACCCAAAGCCAGGCTGCCAGGGCAGTGGGGCGGTGTGGGGTGGGTGCTGCAGGGCTGGGGTCAGAACTGTCCTCCCCCAGGGCGGCTGACAGTGGCTGGCAGCAAGGACAGTGTCCTTCCATGTCCCTCAGCTTCCCTGCAGCTCCAAGTTCCCAAAACAAGGTCACCCTCAGCCACACAGCTCAGGTTTAGCTGCCTGTGGCTGGCACAGCCAGCCCGGGGCACAGGATGTGTTTAGCTCAAATATTTGATCCTCCCAAACCCCCCACAGCTGAGCTGGAAGCTGTGATCCCACAGGGACTTTAATTTCCTTCATTTTCCAAGGATCCCATATGGTTGTTGGGGTGGCAGATGGGAGAGTTTTCTTTTCTGGGGGATGTAAGATAGCAGTGCATCGAATGCCAGAGAGGAGTGAGATTTCTGGAGGGCTCTTGAGTTCTGCTTAATTGCAAACAGAATTTGTTGGTGACTAATTCACCCAGCCTTGCAGCATTACCTCGTGTTAGAAGCTGTGGCACAATGGAGAAGCCATGACTAAGACTCTGGCTCCTGATTTACCAACACTTCCCTCCTAAACTGCCACTTTGGCTCCCTGCTGCCACATTACAACTTCTCTATTAATAATTAAGAGCTTTAACACAGTTTGAAAGCACTCAGTTCTACATAAAACCCTCCAGCCTGATTCTGAGTCTGCTGAGAGCCTTTTGGGCAGAGAGGAACAGGGAGGGGGGTATTGACAGAGCAGAGAATGCAGCTGCTGAGCAAAACGTGGAGTGAGATATTGGGAAGAAATTCTTCCCTGGGAGGGTGGGCAGGCCCTGGCACAGGGTGCCCAGAGCAGCTGTGGCTGCCCCTGGATCCCTGGCAGTGCCCAAGGCCAGGCTGGACATCAGAGCTTGGAGCAGCCTGGGGCAGTGGGAGGTGTCCCTGCCCATGGCAGGGGTGGGAATGGATGGGATTTAAGATCCCTTCCAGCCCCAGGCCAGTCTGTGACTCTGTGTCCTGCCCAGGCTGGTTTGTGTGGACCTGTGGCTGCCTCCATTCCCTGCCCAGTCCCACCCTGCCTGTCCCAGTGCTGACCATGTGAGAGCAGTCACTGGTGGGTCTGTTGCTTGCTGGTGCTACTGGTAATTCCCTTTTCCAAACAAGCTGTGCAGCTGTTACTGAAATGCTGTTCCCTGTTGAGATGTCACAGTGCTCCCATCACCTGGAGCTCACCTGTGCTGACAGGCTGGTCCTGCAGCTTCCTTCCTGCAGTGCTTGCTGCTGCTGAGAACTCATCCATTGCTGACTCTCTGCTTGCTCCCTCACTCTCTCCAGCATCAGCAGCAGGCTCTGAGCTCCGTGCCAGGATTCTGTACCAGCCCTGGCATCTCCTCCCTCTGCACCATCGAGCTTCATCCATCTGCCCTTGGAATGGGAATGTGGGACAACAGCTCCAGCTCTGCTCCCCAGAGCCACAACTCATCCTGGGCTCTCTCTTGTTCAAGGGGAAAAGCTTTTTAGATGGTTTATGAAATGACTAAAGCAGGGAAATATTCCCACACACAGGGAAATCAGCCAAGCAGCAAAGTGACAAGACAAACCCATGTGCTGGGTGTCATCAGGATTACAGAGGGACACATCCGTGTTGATGGAAAGAAGATCCTGAAATCTGTGCTGATGGAGATGGGGAACTGCTAAATGGAGATGTGGAGAAGTTCCCTGCTGAAGAATTTCAGATTTTTTTGGACCAGTTTGGTCAAGTGCTGCTGACCACAGGCCATTTTAGCTGCTTATTTCCTTAAATGTGTCATTTTTCCACCCAAATGACCATGCAGCAACGTAATTCCTGAGAGAGGGTAACTCTGCAGAGAGTTTAACATCATTTTTCTTGCATTAAAGTACCAAGCAGAGGAAGAGCCCTGCCAAACTGGAGCCCTGTAAGCTGGTGGTCAGGTCTGGGGTGGGGCTGCCAGTGCCCAGGAGCTGCTTCCTGGAGCCCATCCCTCACTCCAAGCTTTGCTAGGACCTGCAGCTCTGCGTGAGCTCCACGAGCTTCCCAAACCCAGGCTGCCTCCCATTTTCATTTAGAGCCATGTCTGCTGGTGAGCTGCAGTCTTGTCTTTGTTTCAGCAGAGCTGAAGTGCTCTGGCATTACATAAAGCTGTAATTTTCTTTTTTCTTGTTATCTTTGAGAAGAACCTTATGTTCTGCAGCTTTGTTCTATAGGAACAGATCAGGGAGCAAAGGGCTGGGTGGTCCTTGATGTATTTTACTACCGTCAGGTACTGCTCCTGTTAGAATGGGAATATTGTTGTTTATTCTTGAGGTGATTTCATGAAAGGGCTGGAATGCATCAGTGGGCTCTGCCCATCCATAGCTGTGAGATGTTCTGTGGCAGAAATAGCCCCGAGTTCCACAAAAATAAACAAGTTGTAAACATGTTTGAAGTGGAAGCAATGTCCTCTCAGGCAGGAGAACAAAGCACAGGAGTTGTCTGGAGCCCTGCTGAGAGGGGCTCTGAGAGCTGCACATGCCTCAGGGGCCTGAGCTGGGTGAGCAGTGCCAGAGGCAGCCTGGGCACAGGAAGAGGAATGAAAGAGGCAGCTTAGGAGAAGGGATCGCAAACCAGATTTTATTTTTTTTAGGTCCAGCAACTCCAGCAGTCTTGTAACAAGAGTTACTGCTTTTTTTCCACGTGTTTGGGCAGCAAACTGAACATCTGCATGGGCAAGGCAGTGTGGACGGCTGGCATGGGAAGCAGGGGGGAAGATTTAGCTCCTGAATTCATTTCCAAGTACAGTGGTTGCTGGAGAGTGGGATTGCCTGAGGGAGATGTGGAGTGGAAGGTGCAGGTGCCCCTGCAGGTGCTGTGGCACAGTGCCCTGCCCGTGCCCAGCAGTGCTCCCTCCCTGCAGGGTCACAGCCACTGCTTCCCAGGCACTGCCAGGAAGGGCAAGAGCCTCAGGATGCTTTGGGCAACGGACTCGTGGAGTTCCCCCAGCTGCTTCTGCTGGGGAAAGGTCCTTTCTCACCTTGGAAGACTCTAATTTGAGCCCTTTCTTTGTTTCCTGCTTCTGATGGTTTTGGTTCTTAGCAATTTTCTCTGTTTTGTTTCCACTGTGCACCCAACAGGAAGAGCCCC
Source organism: Chaetops frenatus (assembly GCA_013400775.1). Classification (NCBI taxonomy): domain Eukaryota; kingdom Metazoa; phylum Chordata; class Aves; order Passeriformes; family Picathartidae; genus Chaetops; species Chaetops frenatus. The sequence goes on along the minus strand of VZTR01021084.1, from coordinate 95,288 downwards.
TCGCAAAGCACTCCTGAGTAAGAAGAAGGAAATGTCCAGCTGACATTTGCTGCCTGCAGGCAGCAGCCAGAACTTCCCCCCAGCCTCTCACCTCCTCTGCTCTTTTTGTGAGAAACAAAGGAGATTGGATCCTACAAGAAAACTGTTTTCCAAAATGCCAGAGGCCTGAGGATAGCCCGTTCCCTCGTGTGCACTGACATCTCCAGCGAGGCAGGACTCGGGCCTGGCACTCACATGAGCTCAGGAAGGTGTGATACTCAAACAGCAGCTTGAAAATAAATACCTGTATTTCATGAGAGGGAGGTGAACCCTTCATACCCATCGTACCCCAGAGTCTGTCGGTGTTGGAGAGCAGCTCAGGTGGGTCCTGAGCTATCCATGGGTTCTTCTTGAGGAAATGTTCTGGAAGGACTTGCAGAGCAGCTCAGGACCATGTTCATGTCCTCTGAGAGCACCTGATGGGCACGGGGTGCTCTGCACACCCCAGTGCACACACTGGCATCAGTGAAGCGTTCTCTCCGTGGATTTGCTGGGCACAGAGTGTTTTCTGTGACACCAAGCATCCAAAGACACCAAAACCCTGCTCCAAATCAGTGATAACTTCTTAGGCAGAGGCTGGCCCAAGTGCTGGTTCTTGTTCTCAGGCTTTTTCCCTGATAACTCAGAGAATCTTGCTGGTTGCATTCCCTGCTGCCCTGAGCGGGGTGGGCAGAGCGATGTGGAGCGGTGACAGAGCCACTCCAGGAGCAATGGCAGCTGCATTCTTTTGCCATGATTTCATCTCAAAAAGTGCAGTAGCAATTTCTGGTCCTGGAGCCCTGTGCAATGAGATTTTCCTTCCTTCGTGCAGTGGAGAGGACCAGGGTTGGTGGCAGAGATGGTGGCCACCCCACGCTGGCACAGCCAGTGCCATGTCACTGTGGCCACCATCAGCAGGACAGGCTCAGCCACATTTTGGTCACCAACTCATCGCCCCTCCAAGTCCCACCTTGGCCAGGCTCCCCCTGGAGAAGGGAGTTGCTGGGCCATCTCTTTGAAAGCACTGGTGCTTAAAGGGTTTATTTTGGCCGTTTGAGATGACTTGGTGACCTTGGTAGCACCTCTTGTTTGGGGGCAGGAATAGATGGAGCATCTGGTAAGTACCAATGTACTGTCAGGCTTGGTAAAGACAGGAAAACTCATTTTTCAGAAGATGGACAGTTTTTTGATGATAGAAATGCTAAAGCATTGTTTTTAAATAATGATAATTATTAGCAGAACATTTTGAGGATCTTGTTGATGGCCTGCCTGACAGCCCTGTTTCCAGCCTCTGGTGAAGTCATGCTGCACTCACTGCTGTATCCCATTTCTCTGTGTTTGTAATCTTCTGACATAATAAAGGTGTTGCCTGTAATTCAGAGGGAATTAATCAGTGTCTGTTGAACCCAGTGACACAGCTTCTGCAAGGAGCCAAGCCAAGAGTTTGGCCTTGAACAGAGATGGTCCAATTTCCAAGGGGAAAGCGTCCATGTCATAAATAACCCCCTGTGGTGGCAGCCAGAGGACACTGGGGAAGGTTAAACGTTGGTCTGAACTCCTGCAGGGCTGAGGTTCTCCACGTGTTCTGGAGCCACCATTCCCTGAATCCCTTCCCTCTACCCCAGGAGGCCCCAGCTGAGGGATAAGGATGTCCTGGGGGTTGGGCCCTGTCCCCACCTCATCACAGACCTGTGTGATCAGAGGTACTGTCCCTCTCTCAAGGAGAAAGCATAAGTCACGATGCTTTTACAAAACTTTTTGTTTTTACAGAGGCATTTGCAGTGTGCAGAGGGATTTCTGGTGTCTTATCAGGGATGGAATTTCCGATCTGAATTGGATAGGGAATACCAATGAGTGCTAAGCAGAGAAGCAGTAAATGAATCAAACTGGTATTTTAGTACAATAATTGCTTTTTGCTGAACCTGATAATGACCTGAATCGAACAGTTTGGAAGGACCCAAAAACTTCTGCGTGCAATTACCAGTTCAGTAATTTGATTTGGCTCCGCTTGACAGCTGTGGCTTCACGAATCAGCACAAGGGGAAAAGGGGATGTAAAACATGGAAAAACCAAAATCAGTGACATTTTTATACACTGGATGTATGAGCACCACAAGTGACAGACAGAGGGGGTGGAGGCTGCTCGCAGGCATCATTAACATCCAGAAATCCCAGGGGCTGTTTCTGGGAACTCCGGGGGAAGCACGAGGCAGGTAAGTGGCCGTGCTGCCAGCACAGACCCTCGGCACACGGGCTGCCAGGTGTGATGGACAGGGCTACAGAGCGGGGGTTAATTGGAAGATCCAGCTCTTGTTGTCCAGGCAAATGCAGATCCAGCCTTGAAACACTTCCCAAGGTCTTGGCACTTCATTTTGTGGCTGTGTCTCATGCCCGGAATATTCCCAAGGCGCTCGCTGTCGTCGGCTGCCGTCTCTGTGGCTCTGGGTTGCTGTTTGTTGCTGTGCTTGCACGTTGATAAGGTCTCTGGTTATGTCTTGCAGCCCTCAGAATCCAAGCCCAACGTCACCCCTCTCACCGTCCTGGCCCATGTTCTCTGCGCCATCAAGTCCTATGCCCACCTCCTCCACGTCCAGCGACTCATCCCCCATCAGGTCTGTTGCACAATTCGCTTGGCTTTTTGTTGCTTTCGCTGCTTCTCTTTAATTTGCCCGGCTTCCCCCACTTCACTTCCCTTTCCCTTGGCATCCTGCTCGAACCCTCCCAGCACAGCTGTCTGCACTCAGCAAGAGGGGAGCTTTCAAACCCTCCTGCCCCAGGAGAGCCCCTGGAGCCCCCCGGGCCAGGGGAGTGGGAGCTGTGCTCGCTGTCACTGCTGGGCTCAGCTCAGCTCAGCTGCCCTGCTGGCTTTGCCCTGCTCTGCAACAGGTAAGAAGTGTGCTGTGAGGAGTAAAGAGCCTTTGGAAAGCTCTGCCATCCCTGGTTTTCTGCTGTGGCCTTATCTGGGATCCCAGGAGGGTGATGGACACGGGGCAGCACAGGCTGCTCTGTGCCCAGGCCTCAGGCATCACTGGAGCAAATCATTCCTGGGAGCTGCAGGTGAAGCAGCACAGGATTCCCAGTGCCTCCCAGAGCAGTGGGTCAGGCTGAGCTGTGTGCCACCCCTGTGGGTCCCCCTGTGCCCAGGGGTGCCTGGCACTGGAGCAGGCACTGCCCTTGGCACTGGCATTGCCATCGTGCCCTGAGTGCACCCTGAGCCTGAAAACACCTTTTGTTTTTCATCTGGTGGTCTCAAGTGCCCCATGTGAGTGGTGCCTCCCTGGCAGTGAAGGACCCTCTGGACTGGGAGGATTGTTTGCCCATCCTGGTTTTTAAGTGTTTGGGAGCTGCTCGTGTCAGGCAGCTGGAATTTGGAGAGGAGAGACCTCCATTTTGGGGCTCTCTTTGCAGCAAAGTCAAAACCATTCCCAGCTCCTGGGTTTGGAGTTTGGTGTGAAGGGGAGCTGCTCTTGCTGCTTCCCTGGACTTGTCCAAGGAACTCAGGGGAACTTCAAGTCCTCAGAAAGATAAAAATTGGTGAAACCACCAATCTGAGAATGGTGACAGTTTTTTCCCCACCCCAGCAGCTTCTGGGGGCACTTTGTCACTTCCCTTGGCCGTGTCACAGCTGAGCAGCAGTGCTGGATGTGGCCAGCTGCTCGAGTGGCCCAAAGCCTGCCTGGGTTGGCACTGTCACTGCCACCACAGCCTGGCAGTGTCCCAGCTTTGCACCAGCCCTGCTCCAGCCCAAAGCTGGGAAAGATGGGTGGGGGTTCCAGGTGCAGGGACAGCTCTGTGTGCCTGTGCTGTGCCTGGGGAGCCCCAAGGTCCCTCGTTTTCCCCTCCCTGCCAGAAGTTTGCTCCATTCCTGGCTCTCCCTGCTCCTATTCCCTCCTCTGCAGTGTGGGCACGCTGACACTTCCAGCAAAATCTAACGGCTGCTAAATCTTTTTTACCTTCAGGTACAGGCTCTAAAGAAATGCAGCAAATTCTTCACAGACCTGCTTGGTTTTCTGTTTTGAAATACCCTTCCCCAAGTGCTAACTCTTCCTTGTGAAATTCTCCTCGTGGTTGCAGCTGCACTTGGATGGGTTTGGCAGAGCGGGGCTGGTGGCAGTGGGTCGCTGCCAGCAGCTGCTGCCAACCTCTGGCCAGCGATGGCCCCTCAGATACAGCACATTCCAGCTCTAGCCTAGAGCCTGGAGCTGTCCTGGGGGGGCCCTGGCTTGGGCTGCTGCTCTTTGGGCCCCGGTGTGGGCCCCAGTGCAGGCGGTGGTGAAGTGGTGGCTCATCCCCGAGAGCCTTCATCCCCTGCTGGTGTCTCTGCTCTGCAGAGCCGCAGCCCCCCAGGAGCCCCCCAGGAGCCCCCCAGCCCTGTGCAGGGTGTGCCGGGTGTGTGGGGGGCTCCGTGCCCACACGAGGCCTCTCTTGCAGCTCCCCTCTGCGCAGGGCCCGCGCCCTCTACGCCTGCAAAGCCGAGCACGACTCCGAGCTCTCCTTCACGGCCGGCACCGTCTTCGACAACGGTGAGTCCTGGGCTGGGGGCTCCTCCTCCTCCTCCTCCTCCTCCTCACAGCTCAGGCTGTGCCCCCAGCGTGTCCCACAGGCACCGTGCAGCCCCCCCGGGCTCCACAGCCCTCCCTGGGCCCGGACCCCTCCTCCAAATCTAAGGCAGGAGCTGGTGAGCGGTGCCTGCCCCGGTGTTTGCCACAGACAGAGCCGTTCCCAGGGCAAGGGGAGATCAGATTCGGGCTGTCAGCACCAGAAATGCTCTGGGTAGTTGCTGTAATGTTTTGTGCAGGAGGTGGGAGAGCCACGTGTGCTTTTTCCCCTCTGGATATGGGCGCTGGGGCAGGTGGGCTTTGCTCAGTCAGAGACCCCGTTAATGAGCACGGATTTGGTGTTTCCTGCACCAAGAGTTTGTGCCCCGTGGAACTGAGCAGCTCTGGCTTCGTTATAATCCTGATGCAAAGAAAAGACTTTTTACTACTTTCTAAGTCATTCTTGGCTTTTAAATGTTAAGCATTGTCATTTGGGAAGCTGCTGCCACAGGCACTGGTTTTGCCCTGGGATATAGAGGCGAATACAGCAGAAAGGGGAGGAGAATGAATACATGTGAATTAAAGTGAATTAAAGACAATCCTTCTCCGAAGCAGCTCCATAGTCATCTTATAAATAAACATGGTCTCCCCTCTGAGGGCCCGTGGGAATCAGAGCAGCTAGGAGGGGAACAAGTTTGAATTAAATACATGATGTTTGCTGATAAAAATCAATGGATTATTCAAGGGAAAAAGTACACAGCGTGTTCCAGTCACTCAGCAGCGCAGCCGGGGCTCACGTTGGCTGGAGGAGGTGAGGTAGAACCAGCCTGGCTTGGTGGGAGCCCTGCTGTGACCAGGGGGCTTTACAGACCCCAGCGAAGGCAAAGGGCTCCTGGCAATCCTTGGAGCCAGGTTCTAGTTTGGCTTTGAGCTTCTGTGAGGCTGCACGTGGCCGAGCAGCAGCTCCATCCAGCTGGGATGGGGGGCTGCTGCTGCCCCAGGGAGTGGCACCCTCCAGGGCAGTGGTGGCACTTGGGGAGCTCCAGTTCAGCTGGTCCCAGACAGGAGAGAGGGATGGGGCCAGACCTGAGGAGCCCAGGGAGCTCTGGAGCAGCAGCCTCCCACCATTACTGTGGGAGTGGGGATATTCCTCTGCCTGCAGGCGTAACCCTGGCCTGGCTCCTGCAGAATCAGCAAATTTTTGGGAGTTGATTGAATAAAGAAAGGCTTTTGAGGACTGATCAGGTTTCTGGTTGCACACAATCAGGTTGCAGGGTTTTCTTTCCCTCTGGGATTCTTCCCTAATGCAGTTTCCCTCCCAGCCTGGCCCAGGCCAGGCCAGGATGTGCAGGGTTACCCTGTGATGGAGTTAACCACCTTCTCTCCAGCTTCCAAGAGATCTCTAGCTTAAATCTGGAGGAAGTTTTGAGCCTCTGTTTTTATCCCAAATCCTTCAGTTCCCTCAGCCCAGCAGCCCCAGGGAGTATTTGGAGCCTGCAGTGGGATTCTCTGGGTGAAGGAAAGGCCAAGGAGTGGCAGGGGGAGCAGGCAGGGACAGAGCAGCTCAGCTGCCTGAGCCCCTTGGTGTGTTCACAGAACCGTGGGGTGCTTTGGGGCAGAAGGAACCTTGAAGATCACCTTTAACTCTGTTAGTTTCCTTTCTCTGAAACCACCACCAATTCAAGGTCTCACCTGCCTCTCCCCTGTCTCTGCAGTTCACCCATCCCAGGAGCCTGGCTGGCTGGAAGGGACCCTCAACGGGAAGACAGGACTGATCCCTGAGAACTACGTGGAGTTCCTATAACTGTGGGGTGCACGGTGCCACTGCTGAGCATTCCATGGCATCCATGGGGAGTCCTGCAGGCCCTGTGCCCCTTGCCACTGTGTGACTGGGGTGAGGACAGCCCTGTGCCCGCTGCTGGCTGCTGGTGTGCATCACAGGTCCCCTCTGTGGTCCTGGGGAGATGGAGAGACCCCCCCAGCCCCAAGGTGGGGGTGCTTCAGGCCCACATCCCAGCGATGGAAAACCAGCCAAGGGATGGAGAAGTGCTCCGAGGGGCTGAGCTGAGGACTGGGAATGGCCCAGTGCCCCCAAGGTGGGTGTCCCCTGCAGGGGGACATTCCCAGGGAGCCCAGGGCCAGCAGGATCCCACCGAGGAGGGGTCCTGTGCCCCCAGAGCCTTCCCTGTGCTTCCCCAGCTGCCCCAAGCACAGCTCTGGGTGCTGCCAGGAGCACCCCGAGTTCTGGGGGCAGGGGAAGGGGGCTGAGGGGGCTGAGCTCCCTCAGGGCTGACCCCTCCTTGTGCCACCACAGTGCCAGCTCTTGCAGGTGAGAGCGAGCCCCGGGAGGGCTCTGCAGGGCTCAGCAGGAACCTGCTCCACGGAGAGAGGGCGTTTTGGACCAAGCCCCTCAAGCTCTTCTTTATTCCCAAGATTCTGATTTTGTGGGGTAACCCTCGGCCTGTGCGGGGTGAGCAGCCCACGCTGCCTTCCTGCTGCAGCCCCAGGCAAACCCCACTGCTGTTGTTTGGCTGTTCCCAAATCCCTTCCCCAATCCCACTGTACAGACACATCCGTGCCCCTGGCAGGGCCCAGGCTGCTGCTGTGCCCTGCTGGAGCTGCCTCTGCCTCTCTCCAGCGTTGTTTCCCAGCCCTCCCCTTGCTTGCAGCCTCGTCTGTGCCAAGTCTGTGCAGTGCTGGTTGTGCCAGGTGAATTATTTCCATCCTCACGGGGCATTTGCTGTTGGTGTGGCCAAGGTGGGGCTGTGGGGAGCCCTTGGGCTCCACCAGCCCAGCTCCTGCCTCCATGGACACCCCACGAGGGCTCAGCAGGGCGAGTGTGCAGACCCCTCCTCATTCCAGGTCATTTTGGAGAGGCAGGGTGGGAGAAGAAGCCCTGTTTGACTGCAGAGCTGGGATTTTTGAGAGCTGGAATCATATTTTATAAAAGAAAATCTCAAAAGAGCCCCCAGCCCGTGGTGCTGGGGATGGATGTCGTGGCTTTTTGTAACAGTTTTAAAGACTCTGAGTGACTGAATTGCTGTATGTGTCACTTTTTATTTTTGAAAGGATTTATGTATAAATAGAGTATCTTAAAATATTATGAGGAAAAGATCTATATTTGATATTTTTAGAAGAGCTGTAATGAGAGAAGCAAAGGACAGTTGAGGCTGGTCACCAAGAGGCTCCAAACCCCCCGACCCCCAGCCTGGAGCTGCTGCTTCCTTCACTCCATGGTGTCACTTAGACAGAAGGGAGCTGAAATTTCAGCCCTCTTCACGTTTCATCCACAGTAATTAAACTTCCTGGGCTTTTGTCTTGGGGAAAAAAAAGAGGAAAAAGGCCATCATTTTTTTCCTGCTTTCCTTGGTGGGTGGCACAGCTCATTCCCATGGGATCACCCCCTCCCCATAACACTCTGAGCCCTTGGGGAACACTCTGGGCCCCTCACCTGGCTGGTGTGGTTTGGGCAGGGGTGAAATCCCCAAACTGCCTCGTGGTCTCTGCTCTGAGGTGTTGGATGAAGAGGGTGGGAGGTTTGTAGGGATAAAATCTGGTGTTTCCCTACCACACTGCTGGTTCACCTCCATCCTTGGGTTTAATTGCCAACATTTGTGCAGTTTCTTGGCTTTCCTGAAGCCAAGGATGAGGCCAGGCTTTATCCAGCCCTGGCATCTGCTGGGGCTGGGCTGTATCCAGCCTTGGCTTAGGATGAGGCCAGGCTTTATCCATCACTCTGTGGCTGTGGCTGGTGCTGGGACCCCGGGGCTGGCACTGCCTGGGGGTGGGGGGTGAGACCCTCTCCCTGGGGGTAGGAGAGGGGTGGGCAGGACTTGGATGGGCAAGATTAAAAAAAAAAACAAAAAACAACAAAGAACCCTTAATATTTCATCAGTCAGCACTGTTTGTGTTTGGGGCTGTCCTGTCCTGTCCTGAGCTGCTCCCTCCTGCCTCCCTGGGATGCTGCTGGGGATGAATGGCAATTGCAAACCTGCCAGGAGCCCTCCAAAAGGCTTTCTTTGGGGACATGGTATTTAGGGAGCTGCTTAGCAATGCTGTGTGAGCACCAGCACCCTGCTGCTCCCACCGTGTCCCCACAAAACCTTTCCCTGCAGGGTCCTCCCTCGGCCCCTTGGATGCTCCAGTTACTCTGAGAGTGGAGTAAATTCCTTTTCAGAGGCACTTGGGAGCTTTTGGATTTACTACCCAGAGAGTTTCTGGGAACAAAAGTCCCAGGCAGATATATTTATGAGATGTCTCCTGGAGGAAAGGAAATCAAACCAAGGCAGAAGTTACTGCTCTTACAGGAGAGCCAGTGGAATATTTTTTTTAATTAAAACTTTCCAAAAAGAAAAACTTGTCTGGAACGCTTACTAAATGTTCCCATTTTGGGCCAGCTTTAATACTGTAGTAAACATTGGTTTATTCCAAGAGAAATTAAAGGTAGGAAATAATTTTTTAAACCAGCCTGACACAGCATTTGATGTTTAATATTAAAGTCATCAGTCAAAATGAAACAAAAGCTGGGTGGTGATGCTGCTGACGGGCAGAGCCTCTCCTGTGTCCCCTGGCTGGTCACAGTGGGCATTAAACAGAAAAAAAAAGAGGTGGTGCAATGATGTCTGTTGGACCTGACATCAGAAGAGTCTCTTGGTGCAGCCCTGCCACGTTTCACATCGATGGCTGATGTTCCACAAGTGTGCTGTGAGTTTGGGCTGGGTTTGGTGGTGGTTGGATGGGTTGGGCTGGGTTTGGGGTTGGGTTGGGCTGGGACTGGGCTGGGTTGTGTTTGGATTAGTTGGGTTGGGTGCAGTGGTGGGTTGTGGTTGGATTGGGCTGGATTTGGTTTGCAGCTGGATTGGGGTTGGTTGGATGCTGTCCTCTTGTCCTGTCACTGGCTGCCTGGAGAAGGCCAAAGCCCTGGCTCATGGACAGCAGGGAAGCACAGGGGTGGGTCAGGGGTGGCCAAAGGGAGAAGTCACCTGCCCATCCCAAGGATGGAGGGACGTCCAAGCGAGCACGTGGTGGTTTAATTATCCTAACGAACCAAAAACCTCAAAGCAATTATAATTTGTACATTTGGGCTAATTCAGATTTTTAGCTTTTGGGAAATAATGATTAAAAGCAAAGGTTTTTTAAGAAATAGCTGTCTAAAGCTCTGTTCTCTGGGTGAGGAGCTGATTGTTTGCAGGCGGGCTCAGCTGGTAATTTAGCACGATGCTGACGGCTCACGAGGTAGCACCTACCTATTACTTATTGTAAATCCTCCCTTCTGCTAATGAAGCTTATTCTGCTTCTAAACCTCAGACAAAAGGGTCTAGAAAATCACACCTGGGCTCTAAACTCACTGACGCACACAGGAAGGGGAAGAAGCCTGCAGCAGCCGGGTGCCCCGGAGACCGGCCTGGCTCGGATTAGGTGGGATGGCAGAGCGGGGTCTGGGGCTGGAGCAATCCCATCTCCACGGGGAGATTGCTGTGTCCCTGCTGTGTCCCCATCTCCCTGTCAGCTCCCCCAGGCCTGCCCTGCCCCGGGATCCAGCTGTTAACCTGGCCAGTCAGATAATTAAGTACCTGCAGATTGCTCAGAGCTGTCCCTGGCACAGGGGGCTGGGAAGGACCTTAAAGCCCACCCAGTGCCAGCCCTGCCATGGCAGGGACACCTCCCCCTGTCCCAGGCTGCTCCTGTGTCCAGCCTGGCCTTGGGCACTGCCAGGGATCCAGGGGCAGCCACAGCTGCTCTGGGCACCCTGTGCCAGGGACCCCCAGCCTCCCAGGGAAGGATTTATTCCCGATATCCCACCTAACCCTGGCCTCGGTCAGTGGGAAGCCGTTCCCTGTGTCCTGGCACTCCATGCCCGTGTCCAGGATCACACCAGGGTGAGTGCTCCTTTCCAGCCGTGTCCCCGCTGTCCTGGCAGCCAGCAAGGAGCTTTCCCCAAGGCTGCCCCAGTGCAAACAAGCTCCTTCTGACCGTGGTTACCTCAGCCGGGCCCGTGGCACCGCAGTGGCACCGCAGTGACACCGCAGTGACACCGTGCCGGGACAGTGCCACCTCCCCTGGAGCCGGGTCCCCCGGGTGAGCCCACGCAGAGGACAGGGATGGAGCAGCCCCGTGTCCAGCTGCCCTCCCTTTCCCGGGGGTCCTGCAGGTGGTTTTTCCTTTTTAAAGCTCATTAATTTTGCTGCAGCCATTATCGAGCATAAACATTTCCGAGTCTGGGAGATGCAAGTGCTGCTTCTGCCCCCATTTTTACTGCTGGTTTTTTTTTTTTTTTTTTTTTTTTTTTTTTTTTTTTTTTTTTTCTCTTTTTTGGGCGCGCCGCGNCTGGCCGAGCTTTTTGTCCAGCCGCCGTTGTTGTTTCTGTCCGGTTTTTGTCCAGTTTTGCTGCCCTGTGTGGTACCCGGGGCGCTGCAGCTCCAGCCGGGGCCGCCAGCAGAACCAAAGGCTCCGCACCGTCCCCATCGCGCCGCTGTTTATTATTTATTTCCCCAGCAACGGGGATATATTTAGCCCGCAGCTTTGAGCTGTTTCGGCCCCATTATGCTCAGCAAATCCAGCAGCCCGGGGCAGCGAGCGGCGGCCGAGGGGCAGCAGGAGCCCCCCGGAGCCCCCCGGAGCCCCCCGGGCTGCGCTTGCCCCGGGCGGGGGCTGCAGGAGGGGAGGCTGCGGCAGCCACATCCCTCGGCTTCCCTCGGACTTTGCGAGGCTTGGGTTGGGCTGGGTGGACTTTTTAAAAATTATTTTTAGTAATTGCTGTGTTTTGAGGCTGGCAGGCCGGCCCTGCGTTTGTTTGGGGTGGGAACACGTGCGGCTCGGCTGCAGCCCAGCTGGAGAAACTCTGCCTGCGAGCCAAAAAGGGGAAAAAAGGAAAGGGTAGGAGAGAAATGAGGAATTAAAAATGCTGGGTTTTTAATTCCGGATTTGTTCCTGCAGGAGCACAGACAGGGGTGTTCTGGGGCCAGGGCAGGAGCCCAGGGACGGGACAGGAGGGCAGGGACAGCCACCCTGTGTCACTGCCTGTCCCCCCTGTCCCCTCCCGGCTGCTCCCCGTGTCCATCTCCTGCAGGGGATTTCCCTGGGGACACATCCCCGAGCCCCCTGCCCAGCCCTGGGCACACCAGCTCACTTTTCTCAGCAGAAAGTGTCACCCCGTCCTCCACAATTAGAAGCACAATTAGAAGCACAATTAGTGCCCACATCTGATGCTGCCTCAGCAGTTTTGCCCCAACGGTTTTACGTGGTTTGATGTGAAATCAACAAATCCCATAATTAGAAGGATTCCACTTACTTGTTATTTTTTTAACTAAGGTTTCCTGTTGTGACCTCAGAGAATATCCTTAATTACACTCTGGAGCCGTGCCAGGCCTGTGATGGATTGGATAAGGGTATTTACTGCCACCACCCCTCCTCCAGGTTGGATTTTATCAGCTGATCCACGGGCTCAGGCACTGGACATCAGTGAACTGCCTTCTGATGGTTCCTCTCCGTGCCACTCCTCCAGCCGGACTTTGACAAGTTCCATATTTACACTTTTTTTTTTTATTTTGAAATGTCCATGTACTATATATAATATATTTATATAATATATTTTCGGGTTCACCAAGAATTGAAATTATCAGTAACCCTGGTAAGGAAATGCACCAAACTTGCTGGACTCTGGCAGGAGCTTGGCAAGAGCACTGAGAACATCTGGGAGCCCCCTTGGGATAACCAGTAATGCACAGCCAAGGAGTCTTTTATTCTGTAAAAGCCCAGGATTTGTGCCTGCCACGGCACAGCTCCACACGAGCTCACGCTGCAGAGGGGACATGGCCAGGGCCAAAGCAGCCCACTGGGGACCATCCCGGGGGCAAACACGAACTCAGAAGCTCAAATCTGAAATGTCAGAACTATAAAAATGGCATCACATGGCATCTTCTCCTACCCAGTCTGAAATGGCACCGTTTTACTGGGATAATGTGAACACAACAGGAATCATCAATTGCAGTCACATGCTGGGATTCACCCGAGTTTCTTGGAAGCTGAGGACAGAGCCCAGGCAAGTAAACAACAGCAAAACGAGGTGGCAGCTGAGGGAGGGGAGGGAGTCCCAGCCCACCCCAGGGGAGCAGGGGAGGGTGAGCAGGGAAGGGGCAGAAATCCTGCAAGGAGCGGGATCCTGGGCCACAGCTGCTTCCGATAGCAATGCCTTTGTAAATGGAGTGGGACAAAGGGGATTTGGGGTGGAATGTGACCACAGTGAGGACCCGATGCCCCTACAACGAGGCTGGAGCCCGTGAGGCACTGAGCAGTTCTTTACCCGAGTGTCTGATGGCTCCTTAAAGCAGCTTTCCAGAACTGCTGCCCGAATAAACGTGGTTATCATAAATCCCATCCTTGTCTTGCCTCTGACCCCCATCCAGCTTGGGAATTACCGAAGGGAAATTTATGTAAGCTTTGTTTTAATTGCAAACAATTCAAAGAAATCATTCCCTGCTGGGAACTCGGCCTTTTCTGCTGCAGTTAAATGAGATTTTATTACAGCACGGCTCGCTCTGTGGCTCGGGGTGGGGGGGGAAAGGCTGAGCTGTGCTGGGGGAAAACCACGGCGGTTTCAGTGACTGAGGGCTTGGAAATGTCAAAAACTCCAACGCCACATGGCAGGGAAGGAGCTTCATGGCAGCATCTTCTGTTCCAGGGCTGAGACTTTCTGAGCCCAAGTGCAGCATCTTCACAGCCAGGGAGAGGCTCCTTTCAGCACTGCTGACTTACCAAGTCCTTTTCCTTTTTTTCCTGGGTTCAATTCTGTTTCTGCACAGGACCCCACGGTTCCCACCACCCTCCCCCTGCCCAGGACCCCTGTCCCAACCCTCACCTGGGGAACCCTGAGGCTTCTCAGTACATTTATTTCCCTCTATCAGTGATGTTTGGCAGCTGGCACCTGCCCTGGGAAGGAGCTTTTACCACATTCTGGTGAGTATCAGACAGTTGGGAACCACTGCATGACAAAATACATTTAAAATAATGGAATTACAGAGGGATTCAGGTTGGAAGGGACCGTAAACTCATAGAGTCTCTCCCCTGCCATGTCAGACCCAACCCTCTCCATGACCACAACAAAAAATCCACAAAAGCATTTTGGAGCCATTTAATGAAAAAAGCAGAATTTTATTATATGGTTTCTGTCCATTATTCGGCATTGCTGTAAATGGCTCACATTTACTGCAACTTCTGTACAGATGTGTGGCTTTGTATTACCAGAACAGCAAATTTAAATGAAAAAATAAATGTTCAACAATTCCACACAAGCTTTTACAGTCCAACATTTCACTGAGTAGGTGAAAACTACAGACTTGTTACTACAGAATTATTCAGCATGAATAAAAAACTACAACTTTTATTTTTAAACAGGAGTCACTGGTTTAATTTCTTTTTTTTTTTAATGCTGTTTAAAATTGCTGTGATAAAAATAATGATTTTTTTTTAATAATGCCATACACTGGTATGATATAGGATTTGTCCCCAGTATATATCTTTTTTGTTTAATATACAAAATAGAGTAATGACCCATCGCTGCCTCTGCTGTGGGCAGGGGGTTGGAGGTGGGGTGTTCCCCCACCCTCACAGCCTTCCCTCGGACACGAGGCCTCCGGCTGGAGAGGCCCTCGACCTTCATGGAAAATTTGGTTCCTATGAGACGTCGATGGCTCAGCAAGCCCTGGCTGCAGGCTGGGATAAGGGCAGAGCCTGACTGGTCTGGGACCGTGCAATCCCAGACTGGACTGGGTTGGAAGGGACCCTAAAGCTCATCCATCCCCCCCTGCCCTGGGCAGGGACACCTTCCACCAGACCAGGCTGCTCCAAGCCCCGTCCAACCAGGCCTTGGGCACTTGCAGGGATTTAACAACACAATCTTTATAAAACCTCCCTCCAAGTCACGTCCCTGAAGTCCTCCCTCTGCAGCTGGGCTGTGGGGTGCTGCCCCCCGGCCCCCGTTCATCCAGGCACTTCCTCCTGTCCTACCTTTCCCTGTGGAAATGGCGAGGTCGTTTTTCGGCATCGATTGGCACCAGTCCCCAGCCCCCCCCCCGCCCTCCCCTGGTGCCCCCGTGTCCCCTGTCCCGCTGTCCCCCTAAGGCCATTGCGAGTCCTGAGCTGCACTTTGTGATAAGGCACTGAAGGGCCAACGCCAGAGTTCTCCCTGCTTTATCCAGAGTGCAGGGACTCCCCACTGCTACGCGGACCACGGAGAACAGGACACGGACTGCTCACTGCTGACTAAAGCACTACGGAGTCTCACTGGTGAAGTTTGAACTGAACAGCACAAACAGGACGATTCTTCCCCTAACATCACAGTCTCCTTTGTTTTTTGTTTGTTTTTGTTTTTTTTTTTTTTTTTTTTTCTTCCTTAAATCCAGAGACTAAAAATGAATATACAGGCAAACAGACACAAGGGGCAGAGAGCCTCTCTCCTCCTGTGTGACCGGTTCTCTCATGGGGGGGCATCACAGAACCCCGGAATTTGGGTTGGAAGGGATCTCAAAGCTCATCCAGTTCCAACACCTGACTCCACCATCTGCTGGAGTTCACTGCAGCTGCTTTTGCTGGCAAAAATGACAATTTGGGGCCCCCGTACCCCAACCTGCACACGCTGTCCCCAGGCTCCCACCGAGGGCTCTGGGGATGCAAGTTTATAAAACATTCTGCAAAGTAAGAGCAGGTTCCCCCTACCCCAAGAGCCCCCCCAACCCCACCAGTACAAACTCCTATCTGTATTGCAAATGGGCACGGGAGGATTCCCAATGACTTGGGCTGGAAGTTGTAATTAAAATCCTGACCTTTACCTATTACAAAATGTACATATTCCTTACAGGTCAAAGAAAAGAGTGATTATTTTCTTTCATTAAAGATGCTATTTTACCCCAAAATACTGAATATAGGACCTTTTTAAACAGGTATAACATTCAAAAAGAGCTTTAAGAAAGGATGAGAATTGAGTTTCCTATTTCAGTTGGAAACCAAGGTCTGCTCAATGTAGAAATGTGCTGTGAACACCCCACGCTCTGTATTTACATATTGCTGGCACCTGGATGTGGATTATTGCCCAATTTCTAAGCTGTTTTTGCTGTGGGAGTGAGGCTGTGCCTGGACCCCCCAGGTCAGAGCTGTGACAGTTTTTGCAGCGGGGTCTGGTTCAGCCGTGCCTCGGGAGCAGCTCCCCACCATACAGATAGGAGTAACCCACCCAAACCCAACAGGAGTTCTACACAGTGATTCAAGAAACACAACCCAACCCCACAAACACCCACGGAGCACAGGTTTTCCCCTCTGAACAGAGCATTTCTTTGGATACCAACACCGACAGCCCCGGTGCTGCCTCCGGCCAAACCACACACAGCGGTTTCCACTCAGCATTTCTGTGACCCCTACAAAAAATATAATTACATGTATCATGATAAAGCAATCTGTCATCTAAAAATCATCCTTATTATACACTATACAAGCTATTTTACAATCATTTAATAAATTGCTTTTAAAGCTGCAGTAGCCCTTCCCTTCTTTTCTTGGATCAGCGAATATACCGATTATACATATTTGAAACTATAACTAAATATAAAAATATATTAGGTTTTGTATTTTCTCAGATGATCTTTCTCATTTCTATTACACAAACGATCTGGCCACTTTGAGTAAAAATCAAATTTTAGAGTGGCGTAGTAAATATTTCAGTTTTGAGATACAGAAAATTGTTAAGGTGCACGTAGAAAAGGCTACTACAGCTTCTAAATGTCGAAAATATCCTCATCAATGGCAACAAGGAGAAATCCACAAGGCCTATGGGAATTTATGGCACGCCAGGAATTCAATGTGAAGGGCTGCAGCCTTACAAAGACAGAAAGTTTGACAGACAACTCTAAGACCACGAACTCAGTAGCGGAGCTCTCCTGCTCTCCAGGAAGGAGGATGGAGCAGTCAGTGAAGGGTGGAGATGTGGAATTGGGTCTCTAACCAGGCGAGTTTGGAGCTGGGAGATCCAATCCCAGCTGCGTGGACAAGTCCCCGGAGAGGAGGGTTCTGGAATCCTCCAGGAGAACGACCCCAGCCACTGGGCGCGCTCACACGTCCTCCCCTGGCCCTGGGGTCTCCAGAAATACTTGTGTGATGGCAGCTTTGAGTGTATAGAAAACGCAGTTTCTCCACACAGAAGTAAACTTTTCTGAAGCTATGCATATTTTCCTGAAAATTTCCTGATGGGCAGTCAGGACTGATCTTCTTGGCATCAATGCAGCCCGTGACTCTTTGCGTTATGGCTGTTGCATCATATGCAAAAAT
>VZTR01021084.1:21229-78413 GCA_013400775.1 Chaetops frenatus | reverse complement strand
GTAAGGGTTTTTTTTTTTTTTTTTTTTTTTTTTCAATATATAAAATAACCTGCTCATTTACATCCAGTTAGGACTGGGTTAATTTTCTATGAATCTGCATATCCAACACTTTTGCAATGTACCAAAAGGATTTGTCTCATCCGGATCGACTGAAATGAGATTTGAGAGTGTTCTCCCACCCACCCTGGCCCTTAGAAAAAGCCGAATTTTTATGGCCACTTTGCCGGTTGAAAGCATTAGGTTAGAAAAGCCCAACCCAGTTTCACATGAATCTACTCGAGTATTTACTGTCTAGAGGTCGTTTAGGAAAGCTAAGAGCTGCCCCACCTTAAAAAACCAGCTGTACAATAGGCATCTTGAAGTATTACAAAAAAATTATGTAAGAAAAAATGAACAAGCCGAGTTCACGGTATATAAAGTTAAAGGAAATTGCTAAAACCAGACAGTAATAGCTATAAAAGGCACAACTTCCCTTTTCTGATATACACTTGTAAACTTTCTTCAGGTTACATGCATAAACCAAAATACTACCTTAACTTTAAAAAAAAAAAAAAAATCCAAAACACTTTACTAAAATAAAATAAAAAAAAAAAAGCCTAAAAAATTGTCTCCAGCCAACTGCAGCAATTAATTAATTAATTAGCAGAATGTTCGTAACAGCCTCAGAGCTTGTCACTGGTGGTTTGATGCATCCAGGGATGGTGCACGAGGGGAGAGAGAAAATTTCTGCCAAAACCGATTTCTTTTCCTTTCCTTTCTCCCCAGCTCTTTCCCAAACGTGGGAAATCTGCTGCTTCTCCAGCCTAACTCTTGGCCCTCTGTAAACCACATGTAGTGCATAATTACAAAAGAAACACCTGCGAGGACAAAAGGAACAAGTTCTGTAGGTTTTCTCTTTACAAAACAAAGCTATCGTGTGACGGTTTCTTAAGGCAACCCTTTGTGTTAAGGCAGTCACTTCTGATGAAACAAGAGCTTCTTGATATTTCCATTGGAATATTTTGGTATCTGATTGCTGATGATTTCTGCCAACATTTCTGGAAACTCAATACTCATGGATTTATCCAAAAATGTCTGGAAGCAAAAGCTCAGAAGATTTTCAACCACCTATGAGTGACAAGACAAAGAATTACTTGCACATGAAGATGCTGAGAGAACCATTCACCTCCCTCCTTCCCAGCTCCTGCCCACAGGATGGGGCTAAAGGCAGGACCTGCACAGGAATCCTCATTTAGTTCATTAATTATTGTCCATGGCACTCTGATACAAACCAAACAAACAGACTGTGCAAGGCTTTACAAACACTGAGGAGATTCGGGCCCAATTCCCACTCCAGCAGATAAATAACACACACATGGATAAGCTAAATGAGATCCTTCCAGGTGCTTGGTACAGTAACAAGAAAAAAACCAGTAATTTCGAGGTCTCAAAGTTACCCTTGTCTTAAACACTGCTTTGTGCTACATGTGTAATTAGAATTAAACTGCCAAAGGAGACAGTCTGAATTGGAAATTCCTTCAAAATTAGATCACTGCTAACACTACACATAGTGCTGAGGCATTGTTTTAATGGAATTTCCAACTATTCCATAAATTCTTTACTCACTGGGCTCTGAGATAAGACTGCTTTTAAACACCACATTTCTGCTTCTACTGCAAAGTCAGTTACAGTTCCTGACTTCCTCCTTTTCAAAGTGAGAGAATTTAAAAAAACCGGAGAGACTTTAAAAGAGATTAATTATAGTTAATTGCTGTGGATTGCACTGCAGAAGCAGCCCGAGAGGACCATGCTCAAGGCTGTCATGAGACAGCAGAGGAGCACGACCTCCTCCTCCTCCTCCTCCTCCTCCTCGCCGGTATTTGTCCCTTTAAATAAGAAGAGCTGGAGGAGATGCCGGTCCCCGCCCCAAACGTATTTCTCGGGAATGCCTGCAGCATTCCTGTCAGGACTTACATCATGCATAGAGTCCAGCAGTTTAGTCAGTTGATAAAATCGCTGCCAGTTCTGGCTGGAGTTCCCTTCCCTCTTGACGATGGCCTTGCCCAGCTCCTTGATGTACGTCATGCGGATCTCCTCGAACAGGGACTGGCTCTTCAGGCCTTCCTTGGGAACTGCAACAGGGACACCAACCTTTAAAACACTGCCAGATTCAACTGGGACATTATTTAAGTTCTCTTACATTAGTCACACGGAGAGGGAATCTTCAGCAGGAGCTGAGGTGATGGGACAAGGAGCAAGAGGGGGAACTCAGGTTAAAATATGGAATTGTTTCCAGTGAGGGTGGAGAGGCCCTGGCACAGGCTGTCCAGAGAAGCTGTGGCTGCCCCAGCCCTGGAAGTGTTTTAGGCCAGGTTGGAATGAGATGAGCTCTAAGGTCCTTTCCAACCCAAACCATTCTGGGATTCTGTGAAAATAAGCAAAAGAAAAAGGACTTGGACTGACTGAAATGATAGCAGAGAGACAAGGAGAGAGCAGGATGGGGCAGTGACCAGCTCGACACAAAGCACAGGTCTGCTGCAAAATAAAAAAAACCTCCAAAGGCATCCCACCAAAAAACAGCAGGAAGGGAACTGGACCATGGAGGCAACAACACCCAGCCCTGGAAGGATCACGGGATGGCTTGGCTTGGAAAGGATCCTGGAAGATCATCTGGTTCTGAGCCTCCCAACACGGATCAAGCAAAAGGTCCAGGCAAGGCAGTGACAGACGACAACCAACAGGCTGCCCCAGCCAGGGGAATCTGGGCATGGACACAGCTTGTCTGGGCCAGGGATGGGACATGGAGACAGTGCTGGGCAGAGGAGGAGCTGGGACAGAAACCCAAGGCCTGGGGATTCAAATCCAGGTGAGGTCCCTGTGCCTACACCCTGCTATGGGGATGGTCCTTCCAAAGGCCAAGGACCAACCTGGACAAACGGAGCACGTGGACTCCAGAGGTCCTGAAGTGCTTCCTTTGAGGCTCTGATCACCTTGGGGAAGTGAAAGAGTTGAAGACAGAGAAGAGAAGAGAAGAGAAAGAGCAGAGACAAAGGCAACCGAAAGCATGGGAGGAGGGCAGAGAGCACATTCCCTTCCTCAGGAAATCCAACCTTTCCCTGCACTGGCAGCATTTGAGAGATCCTGGAATGAAGTCTCCTGTCTGTCTTGCCTACACAGGAGATGAAACTTGTCAACTGTTTCAATGGTTCACGTGGAAAAAGTCTCTGAGCTACGTCTGTGTGTGAGCTACAAGCCTAGACCTGTGTGGGATTCCTGTTTTACTCCTCCTCCTCCTTTTCTCTTGGAAAACTTAACACAGAAACACAATAAACAAATTCAAATTGTCAAGTCGTGGATTAAAGAGCTATAGAAATTTCAGCTATTCAACTGCACAAGTTCCACGATGTACCACTCACACAATGTATGTACTTAACAAAATGAAGGTCAATTGTCTCCCACTGGAAATGGAGTGGAGAAGCCTCTCTGGGCAGTGCCAGCTCCTGCCCAGCCCAGCTCCAAGTGGAGGGGCTGAATCCTGCCACTGCTGCCTCCTCACCACTTCTGCCATGGAGATTTCTCCATGGAAATTTCCAGCTCCTGTGAGGAAAGTTGGCCTATACCACACCCAAAACACTTGAGGAATTTTTGGGAGAGATTTCAGAATCAAACAGGAACTGTTTGAAATCTGCAGTTTCAGGGAAGTTTTAAGTTCCTACAAAGCCCACGGCCGTGAGAGGCTGAAAGTTTCCTCTGAAAAGAGCCCTTGTCCCAGTTCTGGGCTTGGCAGTGAAGCAGTGCTGGGCACTGCCAGGCTGGTGGGGCACTGGGGGAACTGGCCATGGCACCTCACACTGCCCTGCCCACACCCATCACCCCCTGCCCTGACACCCCAGCAGTGCTGGGGTTCCCAATCCTCCTGCTCCTATCCAGAAAAAGCCCAAGGTGAACAAATTCTCATTTCTCTCTAAGAATCAACGCTATTATTCACTGTAAACATTAAAGATAAGGCATGTTTACACCCTCAGTGTAATAAACTTACTAATATTGACTTCTCACGTTTCAGGTCCCTTCCAAGCCAAAGCACCTGATGAGGATGATGCAGAAGTACCGAAGCAGGCTGACAAATCTCCACGTGCTCTGCAGCTCCTGCTACCTCTCAAACACTTTGGCACCTCTGTCACTGCCTGAACCAAACCCCCAGTGCCAGGCAGGAGCAGGAACGAGTCAGTCCCTGCCTGAGGCAGCTCCCTTGGGATCCTGTGACCGTGGGATGGGATGGGATGGGATGGGATTTCCCAGGACACAGAGGCTGTCCTGGAGCGAGGTGCCCAGCTCACACCCACCCCAGCACACTCACACACACAAAACACACCCTCACACACACAAAACACACACTCACACACAAAACACACCCTCACACACACAAAACACACACTCACACACACAAAACACACCCTCACACACACAAAACACACACTCACACACACAAAACACACACTCACACACACAAAACACACCCTCACACACACAAAACACACACTCACACACACAAAACACACCCTCACACACACGAAACACACCCTCACACACACATTCTCTCTCCCTCTTTGCTGTGTGAGTCCCTGGATTGCAGCCGAGCCTGGGCTGAGCTCAGATCCTCAGGGAGCTCCAGCCCTGTGGAGCACGGGGAGAACAAAGTCACTGGCTAAACCTGACCGTGGGATAGGGGGAAAATAACACTGTAAAAGGTATTTACACACAGCTACTTACATTAGTTATGTTATCTCAGGTTAGTTTATTCTTGTATATTCTAAAAGGACTATTTTTGACACTGTACTTTGAACTTTCATGCATTGCAGACAGAATTTACTAAGCTATGACTTGTTTAACTCCAGCATATCCTACCCAAAGATAAAAACCAGCACGTAGCATACTGTATAAATCTATCTCACAATACCTATTGCAAATCCACCACATACTTCTGTAGAAGCAAAAAGCTTGGTATTGAGCTGTTCACCTACTTGTAGAGAGGAGAAGCAAGGTCTTCATGCAGAGATACTCCTCGTAGGAGACCTGGAGCCGGGAGAGCTCTCGGGCCACCATGAGCATGTGTTTGCATTGTTCATACATACATGGGAGATTCATCCTCTGCCTGAGGAAGAAAAGCACAGGGATTAGTGAAATGCTGGCTATCTGCACGTTCTGGATCTGTTTTTCCACGCTGTACGTGAGCCATGGCACAGCAAAGGACGCTCCCTTTCCCAGCGAGCCCCTGAGGTGGCTGCCTTGGTGACACAGATAAACACTGGCCCCGAGTGTGGGACGAGCCCTGTGACCTCCTGAGTCCCAGAGCCTCCACAAAGGGAGCCTGTCTGCCCCAAGGACTCAGCAGCAGCTCTGCTATCAGCACCAGCGTGACACAGAAATCGAGTTCAGTCTGAGTTCCCCGAGCATCTCATCTTCCTAAGGAGACCTGATGTAGTGAGTGCCACACTAGAGCTGGGATTTCTCTAATTCTTTCAACACTTCTGGGAAGTGCACCTAATTTGACAATATTTATATATTTAGCAGTATCTTCTTGTAACTTCTTAGTTTTCAAAGTGGCTTTATACTTGTGCCCATCTGTGTTCCTGAAGCAATGACCAGCACTGCAATTAAACTTCACTATCTTTGTACTGCAATAAATTCATTTCTAACCATAAATAGAAAATCATGTTGACAGGCAAAGGCAAATCCTGGAATCAGAATAACAAACATTATGTTTCTGTATATATTTTTTTTCCTATTTCAGTGAAGCCTTGCATCAAGACAGGAACTCCTTTTATTTAATATCTCATCTGACACAGCAATCTTGCTTATGTGTGCTCTTACAGCTGGTTCCTGCAAATATTGCAGAATTAGTTTTGAGTGGGAAATGAAGAACAGACTAATTCTGAAGAGTGTAAGACAGATTTGTGCTTCTCTGTGGCATAAAAAAGAAAAAGACAAGCAAAACAATCTATAAAATGAGTACACAATCTCTGCAGTGATGCCAGCACCTCCTTTTTTGTTAATGATGTGTCACCTTTCCTTGGTATCACCTATACAGCATTATAATCCACACAGAAACTAAATGGGATCCCTGTGGGAGTTACAAGTAAGATTTGGTTATGAAACTACCATTCCTCCAAAGCTGATCACTTTTCCAGTCTCCCTCCCTCAGCCCTTGAGGAGGATTATACAATGTACCCTCCCAATCACCCTGGGATCCCCTGAGTGGAAACAAGGAACTGCCCTTTCTCAAGGTGCAAAAACCAGGGGTTACACTGATGGCTCTTGGAAGACAGAAACACAAACTACTCAAACTGTCTTAAACCAGAGCAAGCACAAGTGTAAAACCCCAGCATTTCCAAGTGCAGCTGCTGGACAATTCCTTCCAGGTGGAACTGGGCACTGCCCCATACCTCAGCAGCCCAGAGACCCCGGCCCCACCTCAGGATTCCACCAGCAAGGAGCACCAGCAAAGTGCACACGAGGTAAAGCTGCATGAAACACGAGCAGGTGCAACACTGGCTGGGGGATGTTTCTCAGGGCACTTGACACAAAGCCACCACTTGGCCGGGTGGCAAACGCTGTCCTGGCCCCTCTGGGCTGTATCAAAGGGCATCTCACCTATTTCAAATTGAGTAATTTAAACCCGTTCTCTGCCAGGGCTCAGCAGTTTTCCTCACGTAAAACTGTGCCCATTTCTGGGCAGAAGGTTAGAATTATGAAAGGGGTCAGCCTGTCCTTTGTTTCTGCCTGCTGGGAACGCAACCCCATCCACGAGGCTGAGGATCCAGAGGAATACACAGATTTTGGGCAGTGCCAGGGCTACAAAGCTGCATTCCCAGCAGACAGGAGCAGCCCCAGCCCCTGGCTCAGGCAGGTGTGGGCACAGGGTGGCTGTGCCCCGTGCCCGGGGTGGGAGCACGAGGAGGCTGATTCACAGCACTGGCACCCGCTGTGGGCACAGCTCCCAGCCAGGCCCATCCTGGCCAGGGCACATCAGATGATCTCAGCTGGCACTGGGACACACACTGGGACAAGGGCAGGGCTCAGGGCTCTGCCTGCACAGGGCACTCACCAGCCCCACGGACCCACTCACAAACCAGGGTAACACTCCAGGGGTGCCGCACCCAGCTCATGGAAACACACACAGAGGGGAGGACAGCACACATCTGCCTTCTCAGCTGGGCTACCACAGAGCAGCCTGGTCACCCTGACCCCTCCCTGTCCCCTAAACAGCCAGCCCCAGCAGTGCCCGGGGCACAGGGATGGGCAAGGGCAGCACGGCAGGGCTCTCACCCTGCTCTGAGTCGCTCTGCTCAGCAGAGCTGCACAGCACCAAGCCCCAGGAAACAAAACGCTGCTCTTCCAAAAACCAGATGACACTGACTCCAAGCAAGGAGTTACAAAAGAATGCTGGGGAAAGAATTTGGGGAATAAGGGAGCTGACAAAACATTGCCTACAAAAGTGCCATGTCTCGTTGTTTTGCTGCTGAAGGCCAGCAGCAGAGCCATCCTGCACAGCACACGAGATCACAGGGACAAACACTGCCCTCTCACCTCCCAGCAAGCAGCTACAGTGACCAGCACACACCCAGAGTCAAAATCCTGAGGCCCAGGACTTCCAGGAACTTCTGTCTCAAGCTGGACAGCAATTAAATGGCATCGGCTATGATGAACTGTGCACTGTCACTGTGCTCACTGTAATTTTGGGCACACTGTGACATAGCCAGAGGACGAAAGCTGAGACACAACCACTGCCAGTTCCAGCAGGGCATGTTTTGAATCACAAACTGGGGAAATAGTTATACAATACTGTGAAAGCACAGGTTTAAACCCTTTCCAAGTACTAAATAATGGCCTAAAGCCTAAGATTTATCCAGCTGCCAAACTTCTCAACAGCTTGAATCAAGTTTCATGTGTGTGTGTATAAGAACACGTATAATATATATAACATTGCCAGCTTGTATAGACATACCTCCATAAAAAATAAATAAATTATAGGAGTACAGACATAAAACTAGAATATTCAGTAAGTATTCAATTTTTAGGAGAAGACTGAGCAAATGACTTATATGCCAGTTTAAGACACGAGAAGAGAATTTAATCCCCTTTCCCACCACAGACTGTGAGCTACTGGATGTTGCTACTCCATGTAAGTAGCAGTGACTACACAGGAACACACTGGACAGGGCTGGCACAGGATAAATGCATGAAGGACTGATGGTGCTCAGATACTTCAGCAGATACATGAGGCTAAAGAAAGTCTAATTAATCTAATGAAGAAATCAACCAATAGCTGCAGTTATGTCCAACTGAACCACCAAGTCTTGGGGACCCCTCAGAGATGGAGTTTCCCTTCCTGAAGCTGAAGACACTGAACTGTACCAAACATGAGGGTGAGCCTTGAAAGCTCAGAAACCGAATAAATGGTTTCTAAAGCCCACACAAAACCCAAAGAGAATTAAGCAGGGGTAGCTGCCCTTCTCTGTGGCCATGGCAGTGCCTCTGTGCTCAGGTGAGGGTTCTGCCCCTGCCCCAGGGCCAGCAGCTGCAGCCCCAGCTCAGCACCCAGAGCCAAGGGTATTTTTTTCTTGCTGTAAAATCCAGGTGTGTTTTTGTCTGCCTGCCCACAAGGTCTGTCCTGCCCCCAGCTCTCCCCTGCAGGGCTCTCATGTCTCACAAACTTGGTGTTTGTCAGGTTCTGAGCTCTGTTTTATGGAGGGATGGGACATAAAAAGTTACGACCAGAGAGTTTTATGGAGAACCTGTAGCCCACTGGAAGGAACTGCAGCTCTCTCAGTCAGCTCCGTGTTTTATTGAAAACAAATGTCACTCTGATCTACGATTCACCAAAGTGTAGCTGGAAGGAATCTGGGAATTGCTGTTTGCTGTAACAGCATTACCCTTGCATTTCTGGGGTTTTTCCAGAGTACCAACACCTAGCACTGAAGCTCTGTGGTTCTGCCCCACTGATAGAACAGCAGGAGACCTCTGACTTACAGCAAATCAGATGGGACAACATCAATTATTTCAATTCCACCACACAGAGACTATTCTGCTCCAGGGACACATTCTAAGCACTTTAATAAACACAAGTACACAGATGGGCCCTCACCTGCCTTCTCTTCCTCAGCTGTTTTTTAAAAAAAATATTACTGTATGGCAATGATTACAGTTTATAAAAGCCTGGGTAAACATTCACAATGGAAAAAAAAAGCAAGGGAATAAATAAACATGAAATATAAATGGTTGATCCCACAGAAAATGTAACAATTATTACATTTTTTTAGAACACAGAAAATATTTAGGAGATCTGATTTTGAAGTGAAATAGGACCAAAACTATTAAACTGTGCCAAAGTAGGCTAAAGGTATTGCCTCCATACCAAAACCAGAAAACAGACACACAAATAATCCAATCATCTCAACAATCCCAATCTCCCTCTTTCCCTCTTCTACAGCACAGAATTACTGCACAACACAAACCTGGAAAAATACAAGGAAAACGATGTGTGGTGTAAGAAGAAATATGCTCAAACATTCCACCAAATTCAACTTTGCCTGAACATTGACAACAAAGTTCAACAAGAAAATATAAATCAGGCAGGTTCTTCCATCTTTAACCTTGTCTTTTCAGCCCCAATTCCATCAGATCAGACAGAAATGTTTCACTCTGGCAAACTGGTAGGGCCCTACTGCCACTCTGATACACTAAACAGACAGAACATTATGCAATTTGCCAAACTTTTCTCTCCACCCCAGGCATATTTTTAGCTCTGGCTGTGTTGGCTCTGATAAAATGAATGATTCTAGTGAATGGTGCAGGAACAGTCACAATATGGAATGTTAAAGCACAAACACCTCCCACAAAAACTTCTGGATATAAATACACTTAATATCTCAATTGCCTTCCGCTTGACTTAGTGAAAAACGCTCAGCAAGCTGCTGGGAAAAAACCAAGTGGGAAAGGAGAGGCTGCTGTGGGATGTCTGGGAGGATTCAGCAGCCCGGGACCCACCCCCGAGGCAAAGCCCAGCACTGGCAGCTCCTACTCACTCGTTAATGATCAGGTCTGGAGCAAAGCACAGCAGGTTGCCATTGGACTGCTTGTAGGACCTCCAGCCTAGAGCAAAAGCCATCAGGAACATCCAGGAGTACTGCAGAAGGGTCATTTGGTCATCCAGGTGCAAATTCCGGAAACCTGGAGAAATAAAAATTGGGGGGGGGACGGACGGTGTCAGTTGCAAAAAAGCAGCAAAGGGCAAAAAAGCTGCATGGCTTGGGAAAGGAGCAGGGTTATGAGCAGCACAACTGCTGTGTTAGCAGTGCTTAGGTGCTACAGGGAGTAAAAGGGATGTAATATTAAAAAATCACAGTACGTGTGTGCGTGGTTATCTGGCACTGATGGGCAGTCAGATACATCACAAAAGGCAACAATTAGAGTTCACATACACTGTAATTCACTGGGCTGCCTTCCAAAAATAACAGGCTTTGCTACTTTTCATGAGAGCAGTCTGCTAGACAATCAACGATTTAATATCAAATTTTGTTCTTATTCAACAGCAACTGCCCACTGAACCTACAAAATAAGTAACTGCATTAGTTACCAGCATTAACTGCTTCTAATCTCACATGTACCATCAACAGAGCCAACTGAACAGGGAGGAAATGAATAAAACCTGACAATTGCTCCCTCAAAGAGTCTGAAAATGCCACCAGATTTGGATTTGCAGCACCAGCTCCTATCAGATCCATCCTACACTTACCAAGAAACCATCGTGCCACACGGAGCCATTATCAGAGCCTGAATACAAATTGATTTTATCTATTTTTATTAAGCATCTGACATCTGAAGAGCTCACAACATCTAAAGAGCTGCTTCCTGAAGCTGTGCCAACAGACAGAGCCAGTGGATGAACGTGTAACAAACTTGGTGGGTCCAAACACAGCCCCTGGCTTTGGAGTCACCAGGAATGACCAGCTACTGCCTCTAAAACACAAAGCAAGGGTTTCAAAGTGATTCCAGTCCTTCTGGGTCAAACCTTGAAATCTGTGCTCAAACCCTCACCAGGAAAAGGTTATTTTGAAATCCCAACCAAAGGGTTTGGCAAGGAATGCTGGCGTGCTGTCAGCATGGCTGATGGGCTACAACCAGGAGCAGGATATACAAATTAAATGCTCATCAGGAACCACCTCAGCAAACAAAAGAAAGGAGATAAAAATGATAAGAATAGTTGCTATTAATGCAGCTATTAAAGAGAAGATTGGCATTTTCATTGAGAGCATAAGCTCTAACCTGAAGGGTTTGGCTAATTACAAAAACTGCTCAGCAGAGATGATGAACACAGAAGTGTTTTATAAAATGGAATCTAAATCTGGAGCTGGGAATACCAGATGGTCTCCCAAAAACCTGTCCCAGAAGGAAGTGTGTGCATGTGAACTTCTCCTAGGGCAGAGTGAGCTAATTCAGCACAAGTGCTCAGTGCAAACAGCCCTGACACACAATGCCAGAATCAGCAAGGTTGGAAATGTCCCCCAAGATCACTGAGTCCAACCTGCCCCACCTTGCCAACCAGACCCCACACAAATCTCTCCAGTCACATCTCTGCTGGACATAGATGTATTTGAGTTTTCCAGCCTTTCTTTCCCACTGTTAATTTATTTCCCCTGCTCAAAGAGACACAGTTATGACTCATAAATTTCATTATCAGGCTTTTTTTCTTTTTTTTTTTTTTCTGGCAGACCCATTCTGTGATGTTATTTTTGGGCAACCTATGCGTCATGGAGGTGTTTTTGCCAGGGTTTTTGAGAACAGGTAGTGAACAGCACCGACAGGGGTGAGAGGCAGATAAACACTGGGCTTTGTTCTGTAGGAACAAACATCTTCAGCTCCCCTTGGCCATGGCCTCTCCTCGGCCACGTGTCATGTCCAAGGCTGAAATCTGACATCACTTCTGTGTCTCACTGCGCCTTTAGGTAGGAGCCAAAATAGCAGCAAACCTCCCTCTTTGCCCAGGTAAGAGTCAGTTTGAACAGAGCTGGAGAGAAAATAAAGCCTTGACTTCCAGCCTGGAGCTGGACAGTGAGGGGGAGTCAGGAAAATCCATCCATGAACGCAGACCCAATGAGCCAGCACAGAGATGTTGGGCTGCAGAAGTCAAGAGAACCTCATTGCTAAAAATATTCAAGAAATAACTGTTTGCTGTCCAGAGAAGCTGTGGCTGCCCCTGGATCCCTGGCAGTGCCCAAGGCCAGGTTGGACACTGGGGCTTGGAGCAGCCTGGGACAGTGGGAGGTGTCCCTGCCATGGCAGGGGTGGCACTGGATGGGCCTTAGGGTCCCTTCCAACCCAAACCATTCTGGCATTCTGTGAATCTGAGGTGGAGATGGAGCTAATAGAAATACTTCTCTGTAATACTTCTACAACAAATACCCATTTAAATAAGAATTTTAATATTGAATGGTCAAAGCGTTCAAGTAAAACTACCTAATTTGCAGTAAATAAATGTTTGCATCTGCGATTTTTTCTGCTCCAGAAGTACCTGAGCCAACAAGCCCTGATATTACCGACACTTCATCTGTCCAGCCTTGAAGGAAAAAAAGGCAGATTTAGGTTCAAGAGGAAGCCTGCAGGCAGCATTCCCCGTGTCTGCACCTCACCTGGGATTGCCTTTGCCCACTTGACTGCAGCCACCACCTGGCGCCCGCCCAGCATGTTGAGGGTGGACAGGATCCTCCAGCTGGAGTCGGGCAGGGAGCTGTCGTAGCCCGAGTAGAGCACCTCGGGCTCGATGACCTCGAGCAGGGACACCAGGGTGGGTGTCAGCTGGGGCAGGGACGCGGGCACCACGCTCTTGCTGCCGGCCGCCTCCGCAGCCTCGCGCGCGCCCGCCGCGCCGCCCTGCTGCAGCCCCTTGATCTTCTTCTTCGTCTTCCGAGCTGCAAGGGGTGGGGAAGCCACAGGTGAGCACGCGGGAACGACCACACGGAGGGAAACACGGCAGGGGAAACGCTGCTTCCCTCCCCTCCCCTCCCCACCAGAGCTGGCAGCAGCGCAGGGAAACCCGCACGGCACTGGTTTGTAAAGGCAGGGATTTCGAGGTCATTCCAAGCCAGCTTCCAGTGAAAATCGTGCTTTACATTTTAATAAAAGTCACATTCGTGTCAGTGCTTCCAAATGTTCAGTAACGTCTGCAGGTGCCTTACAAGGCCGACCCTAAAATCCAAGGCTGATCCTAAAATACAAGACCCAATCCCACCACTGGAAACATCTGCAGGACTGCACGCTTTAAAAGTTCCTTTAAATACCAAGCGTAGAAACTAGGCAAAAGAAAGGAAAAAAAAATGTATTTATGTATTTAATGGGTAAGAAGTTACTGGATCTCTCAAGCCAGGGAATACAGGGGTTTTTTTTAAAATGCTGGGCAGGAGGAGCTTTTTCTCTTGCCAGCTCTCTTGCATATAAATCACTGCTGCGTAATTAAACCATAAAACTCATTCACCAGATAAATAAAACATCACACAGAGATGTTAACTGTAAACTACAAAAAGTTGGAGCAACAATTTTATTAGCATCTTGTCCCTAATGGAGTCTCCTGCTTGGCTCTGGCTCTCCTGGATGCGGGCGGCCACAAGGAACTCGCTGTTTAAGGGAGAGCAAACCAGCCCAGCTCCTTCCCTGGCTGCCTCAGTTCATTACTTGATTTCTGCTCTGGAACTTCCCAGATGAATCTGCAGCCCATAAAAGCATCTCACAATGTGGTCGTGCATTCCAAGTTCCTCCTGACCTGTTCAGAATCCCTGAGCACCCCAAAGGCACCACCCCGGCCCACAAAACCCCCTCCTGGACCTGCTTCTCCCTCTGGCTGCAACGGAGCCTCTGGAAAACAACTGCCAAAGGCAAGGAATCCTCTACAGACCTTGTACAAATTGCATTTTCCCAAAGTTTTGTAGACTGGCCACACGTGCCAAGCCTGCCATGAGGGAATAGCAACAGTTGTTTCCTTGGAGCAAAGAGCTTCTTGTTATTCTCATCTCAATTTTGAAATGGCTGCTTCAAAATCCCTTCATATTCTGGTGGGTTTTTTCACCCCGTTATCCGTGTTCTGAAGAGCAAATGAACTGCTTTGACTTAAATTTAGAAGCACATGCCTTCAGCTTCCTGTAGACACCTGGATGGAGTATTTCCAGCCCAGAAAGCCTGATAAAATTATAATCAAAATAAACAGATCTGATAAGACAATCTATTATGCAAGAATTTTTATTAGGCTGTTACTAGTTCTGACTTAGATATATAGCTGTACCTCACAAAAAAAAAAAAAAANAAAAAAAAAAGAAAAAAAAAAAAAAGAAAAAAGAAGGCTGAGATAATGTATTTCTTTGTAATTAATTTTCAAATAATAAAAAGACCACTAATTTAAAGCCAGCTCCTTAGGGCACGTTACAGGAGATAAACCCCACAGATAAACTCAGCATGGAGAGAAAAGCATCCAAGATTTTCTGTTCAAAACAAACAAAACCCCCCAAGCCCCAGCCTCCTGCAGTCTGGCATCCAGCAGGCTGCAGAGGCTTCCTCCTCCCTGCCTGGTGGCAGATGGCACCTGAGCCAGGTGGGCGAGGGACCTGCCACCACCCCCAGCAGCCACGGCCACCGGGCACTGGCCTCCTGAACTGGCAACCAGAGCCAGCCCTCTGCAGGCAGAGCAGGGCAAAGAATTAGAAACAACTTCAGATTCCTCAAAAAACTGAAATAAATTCCAAGTGAAGTCTGCAGAAAAAAACTAATTAATTGCCAAGTTTAACTGTAAAATGCGGCATGAAAAGCCAAAAAAATGATGAGACCGTTTTTTTACAGGCATAAAAGCTAACAATAAATCTTTTCTTCCAGCACATCACAAAGAGAAAGGGTGCCAAGGAACACCAATTAACGGTGGGAGCGGAAATGAGAACTCAAGGAAATAAAGGCTGGAGTACAAAATATCATTATTGTGCTGTGTAAATCTCTGCTACCTGCAGCTTGATAGTCTGATGTTTTTCCAGTCCCCCATGCCCCAAAAAAACATGCAATAGAAAAAGGAAGTTCCAGGAAAGGGTGATATGTGGGGCCAAAAGGATGGATGACTTGAGGTCTTTTCCAACCTTAATGATTTTATGGTAAAAAAGACTAATAGAAAATTATCAAGTGACCAGAAAGGACCACTTTTAACTCAGGACAAGAACAGGTCGATTAAAATATTGCATGATTGAATGAACTAATGAATTCATTAATTAAAAAAATAAATCGGTTTTCTACTCAATACCTGACAGTAAAATCCACTGTAGGTATGAGAACCAGAGATACCCCAAAGGGGGCAGGTTCCTGGAAGAAATCCAGCAGGAAATCAGGTGAGTGCAAGGGGCCCAAGGGCTGATACTGGGATCTCTTCTGACCATTCACTGGTTTGCTATAACCACTCTTTATGCACCGAGCATGCAGCTGGGGACTTTTCAGAGAGAAATTACTGTCTAAAAAACATGCAAATTTAATTATCTTTTAAACAAGTCATTCCTGAACTGTGACTCTGAAATAGACAAGGTAAAAGAAACTGGATTTTAGTCTCTTCTGCACTTTATGCTGCCTCCCAGTTTGCTTTTCTGCACGACCACTTCTCCATCTGTTCAGATCTATCCCAAAAATCCTTGTTTTCGGGGTGTTTTTCACCCTTTCACACTACTCTGGGCTCTTCCATTTTGTGCTGCTGCGTTTCTAGATTCCTTTTCCCTCTCAGCCATAAAAGCTTCCCTCTCCCCACCTTCTCCAGTAACTTGTATAACAAAATCCATCCTCCAAAACCTCACTATTCTCTAGGGATTCTCTGTGCCAAAATTCAGACAAACTACCCTGGCAGGGCTCCAGCCTGCCTGTGGAGCAGGGACAGGAGCCCAACATCCCCCCAGTGCATTTCTGTGCTGCACAGGACCTGGGGACACCTGGGCCAGGGCAGGCTGGCACTGCAGGAGCCCTCAGCACCTTCCCAAAGCTTTCCATCATTCTCTCATTCCACACCCCACAGCCACAGGCAGCAATCCTGGTGTCCACTGACAGTGATGCAGGAGGGAAAAGCTCACAATGGGAGCACTAAAACTGACTTTTGGAGAGCTACTCCTTACTATCAGAGCACTTTTTCACATAGATAAATGTATGAATATCACAGATTTATTTTGGAAACAACTATGAAGAGAAAAAATAGAAATCGACCTTAATCAAAATGCATTCTTTCCCACCTCAAAACCAAACCTGTGGGCTTTGGCATTATTTAAGCTGCCTTTAGGCTCTGTTACCTGTCCTTGATCCCAGGCACACTGGCAGGGCAGTGACCTGTCCCCACGCACAGCAGGAGCAGGCAAGAGGCCTGTCCTGCTCTGACCTCTGAAGGATGAGGTCCAGCCCCCTGGGAGTGTCCAAAACCTAAATTCAGCTCCTGGGAGATATTCACTGAGCACCCAAATCCTTTAGGGATTTATTTCTAGAACCCACTACTGCAGGTTTTGGTTGTAGCCTCCCCTCCTGCACACAGATCATGAGAACTGAAACCAAACCCTCCCCTGAGAGAGGGGATGTACCTGGCAGGGCAGGTACAGCCCCTGCAGCCCAGGAAAAGTGGTGCTGTGTCCCCCTGAGGGAGGCTGGCAGCAGGAGGGGAAGGAAGGATGTGCTAACACAGACTCCAGCCTGTGCTTCATTCATCTCTTTAACTTATCACTTACACCTCACCAAGGATATTATCACTGACTGAAATGAAATTCTGTTCATCCTTGGAGCTGACAAATACATCTTTGACATTTTTATTTTATCTGACAATTTTGATTATGCAAGTACCACCAGGATAACTGCCCTAGCAAGTGCTGCGTTAATCTCTGCTGCTCAGGGAAAAATAGCAAACATAAAATGAAGCTGACACTAATAAAAGTGTTTTATTCCATTTTACAACTGCTGCTAAATCTCTGGTTGATGTGGCCTTCAGAGTCTCACAAGTTATTCAAGACTCAGCAGACAACAACGATGTTGAATTTAACAAACCTTGTCTAGAGAAATTTTGACAGATATTTAAGAAGTATCTCCAACATAAACAAAAATACTTCTATTTTCTTCAGCTGGAAGATGTTATCTCCACTGCCATCCCTGTCTCAGTGTCAGGTCACTCACACAGCACACTCCCCTACAGGTGTTACACCTCCCTCCGGGTGTTCTCCAAGAGCTCTGCTGTCTCACATTCCATGAAAAAGCCATGAGATGTCACTGACAGGAATGAAAAATAACCCAGATTTGTGTGCACGACTCAGATGTGCTGAACATACAGAGACAGCAACAAGCACAGGCAGGAGAGACTTCAGCACAGACCCTGCTGTCTCTCATGAGAGTGCTTTGAACAGACTGAAATGCTGCCCAGACTGCTCCCCCCAACGTGGCAGTGCCCCAGCACTGTCCCAGCAGTCCCAGTAGTGTCCCCAGAGGTGTCCCTAGCCCTGTCCCCAGCAGTGCCCCAGCAATGTCCCAGCAGTGTCCCAGCAGTGTCCCCAGAGGTGTCCTCAGCAGTGTCCCAGCAGTGCCCAAGCAGTCCCAGCAGTGTCACAGCCCTGTCCCCACAGTGTCCCCAGTTCTGTCCCCAGAGTATCCCCTGCAGTTTCCCCACAGTATCCCCAGCCCTGTCCCCAGAGTGTCCCCAGAGTCCCCACAGTGTCCCCATTGTCACCAGTGTCCCCAGGGTGTCCCCATTGTCCCCAAGGTGTCCCCAGAGTCCCCCCATTGTCCCCTGGGTGTCCCCATTGTCCCCAGGGTGTCCCCAGAGTGTCCCCATTGTCCCCAGAGTGTCCCCAGTGTCCCCAGAGTGTCCCCAGTGTCCCCAAGGTGTCCCCAGGGTGTCCCCATACCTTCCAGGTTCATGCCTGCCTGCAGACACTTGCGGTAGCGGCAGGCGGGGCAGTTCTTCCTGCGGATCTTGTCGATGATGCAGTCGTTCCTGCCAGCACACAGGTAATTGTGCTGCCCTGGGCACAAACAAACACACACAAACATCACTCCCAGCACAGCACTCGGCCATCCCTCCAGGGACACGAAAGGGCCACAGAAAACCTTCACTTGCTGCACTGCATGTCCTGCAAAAATATCAATATCCACCCCATTTCACATATCCAAACCCAGTTCTCAGGTTTAGACATCAAAGCCAATACTTTTAGGAACAAATATTATTTTCTATTTGTTAACAGCTTCTATTTTTAAAACTATTTCCCCTTGCATTTACCAAAGATGCCTTCTACAGCAGGTTTTCCATTTCTCTAAATAGTTGGCAAGAGGCATAAATAAGGTACACAAACACATTCTGAGAAAACACTTGTAAACATTTCTACAGAGCACAGACACAGCTTCATCAGCTGGACAGTCATGAAACCTTCCTGTAACTTATACCCTGACCTGGACAAACCAAATTCTCTGACATTTTTATGGATTTGCAGATTCAGAGCAAAACTGATCCTGAAAACATGACAAGCTGAAGTACATAAATTAAAATATCTGTATTTCTTAGCTGTTTAGAGTAGGGCAATAGAAGTATCTATTCTTAATTATAAGAGTTATGTGAACGAATGTCTGAATGTAACTTATTTAGGGAAAAGTATTACCAAATAGATCCTTCTCCCAGATAGGGGTCAAGGAGTTTTTCCAGAGGGCAGAAAGCTGCAGCCTGGGCTTTTACACTGTACTGCAAAGTACTGACATTAGAATATTGTGAGAAACAAATATGTTTTCCGAGTACTGAGTTATTAACGACAGCGTCCAAGAGTTTTCTCACAGGAAAACAGCTTGGGGAAGGAATTTCTTACAAGTCAGCTGTGAAAATTATGGGCATGCAGAGTTCATTCCTATGGCTTTGGCCAAACTTCTCCTGTGAAGTGTCTCAAGCTGATATTCCAAGGAATGTTTTTCTGAATGACCACCCCCCATCCTCTTCCACTTGGGGAAGAGGAGCCTTCCTGACCCTTGTGCCAGCTTTGTGTTTAATTAAATCAGACAACAGATCCTGGACTCACCATTCTGGCTGCCATTAGACCCTAATACACAGACCACAGGTGAAACATGAACTGGTGCCCATTTGCCAGCACTGCAGTCGAGCACAGACAACACTTCCACATCCCCCTCAGCTGTTTGATGAGACCACAGCTCCATCATCAACACAGATCCTTCAGCTGAGGATTCTCCTGAGCTGCTCCAGTTTATTCCTAACAAAAAGCTTCCTCTCCACTAATGCTTGGTTTCTTGTGTTTACTGCTCACCTATTTTTGCCTTTTCTATGACTATTTCTTCACATTATGTACTATCAAAGCAAGAGTCACATGATCATTTTGGGGGAAAAAGAAGAGAAGTTGGTGCTCCATGTCTGCCTGCTGCCCAGGGATGTGCCAGCAGCCAAAGGAAGGTGCTCCTGTTCTCTTTGCTGCTCAAACCCAAGGATTCTCCACAAAAACCAGGAGTGAGCCAATGCAGGTGTTTCCAGGGGGATCTGGGGCACACAGGGGCATTTTTCAGAGGTTGGCCAATGCCATCCCCATCCCCATGCTGCCCACAGCCCCCGCTGGCACCGGGGCTCTGACACTGGGGCACCCACAGCTCTGTGCCCCTTTCAGCACAGCAGCCTCCAAAAAGGCTGGGAATTTCAGACAAAGGACTTGGGTGGGTGGGATGAAAACTGCTGAGGAACCAGGCTGATTTGGAGCAGAGCAGGAGGGAGAGGTGCTGGGGAGTCTGCAGGGAGGGAGGGAGGTGTGAGGAGCTGGGGAGGAGTGGTGAGGATCCAGGTTGATTTTTGGATGAAGTGTTGGGAGCTCAGCAGGGCTGGGGCTGGAGAAGCTCCACCAGGAGAGCTCAGGGCTCTGAAACACCATGAGATCACAACCAGAAAAAGCTACCTCTGGCCAGCCCGGGCTCCTCAAGAAAGGCCTGTCTGCATAAAAAACTGCACACAGAAACTGCCACAGCTGCTGTCCCACCTTCACCCCTCCTCTTCTCCTCTGGTTCTACTCTTTGCTGAAAGAAATGCACTTTATCTTGACACTGACACTTCCAGTTTCTGTCACTATTTCTGTCACACGACACAGGCCTGGGGGCAAAGGTGGAAAAAAGGGCTTTGGCTAAAGGCTGGATAATGAGTGTGCAGAGTCAGCTTGATCTGAACACTAACAGGTGCCTGGCAGCCACTAATAAAAAGGATATTGCAGAAACAAATTCTTTTTACATGTGTTCCTAATAAGAAAAATGCCTATAAAAGACAAAACCAAATTATTTGTTCCTTAAAGTGAAGACTAGGACTAACAGATCCTGGAAGTGGTCCTGAAAACATCCATGACATCTGATGGAAGGATTAGGGGTGCTCAATCCTTGGTGCCATGGCCCAGCTGCTATGGGGCAATTGGTCAAAGGCTGGACTCGATGATCTTGGAGGCCTTTTCCAACCTAAGTGATTCTGGGATTCTGTGAAGGGTGGGATAATTTGTAGAACAATCAAATGGAAGCAGAGGTGAGCCTTGAAGAACTGATTGCCACAAGCCTGCTGACATTTTTAAGATCAAGACACTTGATTTATGATGTGTCAACACCAAAAGGAATCACTGGGGTGATTCCTTCCTGTATCAATACTTTTGTGATTTATTTTAGCTTGAGAACAGGCAATCCCATGGCTGTGGCACACGTCCAGCTGCCATATGAATTGTGTTCTAAGGGATCTCTGGTGACCATGCTCTAACCAAAGGTACAGATGATTTTTTGCTTTGCACTCGAGCTCATAGTGCCTTGTCATACTTCAGCTCCCACAGAGCCAACACCTCCCTGGGACCAGCAGAAACCACGAGGTGAATTTGACTTTCCTCATCCCTCTGAGAGGCTCTGCCCTTCCATGGAGCTCCCCATGGCACCCGTGAGCCAGGAACTGGGGGAAGTGCTGCTCCAGAGGACTCAATGGTGGCTTGTGTTTGTCAAACAGCCCTCCCTCTCCTCTCCTCCAGTGACCCCAGCTTGCACAAATGTCAGCAGAAAGGGCTGCACGAGGAAACCCCGAGGGCCAGAACTAAGAATGATCTTCTTCAGACCTGAGGAATCCCCATCTTCCCAGAAACACTGGGAATGTGCTCCAGCTCTTCTGCATGTGATACTGAAGCACAGTCAGATGTTGAGGTACAGCCCCTTACAAAATGGTTACTGATGCACCCCAAAACCACACAGTCCTTATTCACATTAGTTTTCCATCACCTCTGTTTTCCAGAATGATTTTCTCTGATCACAACTGGAGAGGAGTCTCAGTGATCCAATCTCACACATGTACCTGGTACCCAGTGTCCCTGCAAATGCACCCAGGGACATGGATGCAATTCAACCAACATTGTTTACAGGAAGAACTGTAAAACTACAATAACCTCACACACAACAGATCTACCATGTTCCATGTAAGTTTTCTACACAAACCAATTAACCTTAAGTTGAAAAATCACAAAATTTACAAATCTATTGCAGAAAGACAAATATCTATTAAAAAAAGGGACAAATAAACAAAAACAACAGTGAAAGAAAATGAAAGAGACAAAAGCCAAGACAACAATAAATTCTTTTACACGGAGTGAATGGGAGCATTTTACCAACGTGAATGGAATCCATGCTTTGGATAATGCACCATTATCAATGTGATTTACTATGACAGGATCAGTGATCTAATGGAGGGGATGTTCAGTAGGATTGTAGCAAAACCACGGGTGCTGGGTTTGAAAATGGATGATATGCGTGGGGATTTTATATTTATAAGCAGTAAACTCATCCAAGGAGGTCCTACCTTCCACTGCCCTTTTGAAGAACACTTTGCAGCTGCCACACGTCAGGACACCGTAGTGGCACCCGGAGGCCTCGTCAGAGCACACCAGGCAGAGCTTGGGCGGTGGTCCCGTAGTTGCTGAGGTTGTGGATGGAGAAGAGCTTACATCTGACCTCATCCCAGGGCTGAAACAGAGCAGAGAAATACCTTTAATTGGGATAGAGGGGAACACGGGGTTTGTACCTGCCAGGGATGGCTTGTCCCCACCCTGGGTGGGACAGTTCTGCACACAGAGACCACCAGAAACAGTTAAACAAGGACTTCTGTAAAACCCAAGCAAAGCTGTATGGATTTTTCACAGCCTATTTGGCTGGATCAAGATTCCTTCCCTTACACGTTTCTGAAGCCAAGTTTCTTGCACAATTATCCCAGCCTTTAAAATTGACTCTTAAAACACGTTCTTGCTCCATATTGTTTCCATTACTGCTGCATTCCCTGCAGTCTGCACAAGGGCTCCCTTCCCAGCACCACCACCGGCTTCTCTGCTGGGATACTGTTATGCAAGAGGCTGTGCAAACTGGGCCATATAGCAACAAATATTCACAGCAACAAGTGAGCATTTCACCCCAGCAGTTAGGAGCAGAGTGAGAAATATTCCTCATTTCAGGATCTGGATGTAAACACCCAGCCCAGCTACAAACGAAGTGTTGGTTTGTCAGGAAAAAAACCCCAAATCCCTCTTAGAACAACAAACAATCCATCATAATCACCTTGGAGCTGCTGCTAATCCTCAGGGCTGACCCAGCAGTGCTGGGCCACAGCTCAGGGGCTGATGTTACAGAGCTGCAGCCCTGACCATGGCACTGCCCCACAGCCCTGGAAAGGCCCAGCTTGTTCAATTCATCCACCTCCACATGAGGAAGAACCTCCTTCCATGGAGGGCGGCAGAGACTGGAACAGCTGCCCAGGAGGTCATGAGTCTCCCTCTCTGGACACATCCCAAACCCACCTGGACACGTTCCTGTGTCCCCTGCTCCAGGTGACCCTGCCTTGGCAGGGGGTTGGACTGGATGCTCTCCAGAGGTCCCTTCCAACCCCAGCTATTCTGTGATTTCCAACTAAGTCTGAAACTCCTAAAATATGATTTCTACACTGTCTGCTTCACTCCAAGCTGATTTTCACAGAAAATCCTGTTCACCAGGGTTTCAGCCACTCTCCAGATGAAGCTAGAAAAATGACACTTTTATTTAAGGTTTTAGTGCCTCTCCTTGGAAACTCTCCAGACCATCCACGTTCCCTGATGTGGGCTTAACATTTGTATGTGGGACAGCTTTTGCATGGAAAATTCCTTTTCCTCTCCTCAAGGAAGTCTGACCAGATTTGGTCACACATTTCAAAAAACCCACAGCTCTAACACGCTCACGCAAACCCTAAAATTCCACCCCAAATTAAGACATTCCAACACCTGGGAGCTCTGCTTTTGCACAGGTCCATATGTCCCATC
The DNA here is from genome assembly GCA_013400775.1 of Chaetops frenatus. Classification (NCBI taxonomy): domain Eukaryota; kingdom Metazoa; phylum Chordata; class Aves; order Passeriformes; family Picathartidae; genus Chaetops; species Chaetops frenatus. The sequence goes on along the minus strand of VZTR01021084.1, from coordinate 55,071 downwards.
CCCAGAGAGCACCTGAGAAATGGCCCAACCAGAGATCCAAAGGACTTTGCCTTTGTGTTTGTTCTTCCCTATAGGGATTGAGGCAATCAAAAGACAAGGAGCAGGATCCTCCCACTCAAATACAGAGGGATCAAAGTCAAACCAGAATAAATGTGTCAATGAAGTTCTCACTTCGACAAAAATGGAACCAGAAGGCAGAGAGAAGTGAAAATTACTTGTGCTGGGGGGAAAAAAATGAGACAGCACAGGCAGGCAAAGGCCTAAGGGATGTGCAGACCCCTTAAAACCAGTCAGTGTCCGAACTGGGGAGAAGCTGGGCTGTGTCTCAGAGCAGAGAGGGCTGAGCAGGAGAGAAAACACCGGACAGGAACACAGCAACAGCTCCAACGTGCTGGAAGGGCAGTGGGAAGAGGAGAGAAAGAGCAGAACAAGGGTGGTGCAAAGCCCTCAGCAGGAAAGGCTGACAGCAGGAATGGAGGAGAATGAGTCAAACTTGAGGAAAAAGGGAAGAAAAAGGCCCCTCTTTCCCCAAAGGGAAGAATGCTTCTTCTTTCCAGAACTTGGAAAAGAACTCAGATCTGTCACATCGCTCCTCTGCGCTCAGCAAGTATCTGTGGAATGCTGCAGCACGTCTCCTGCAGGACTCTGCCACAAGGCTGCCAACCCCCACGAGCTGTCTGTCAGCTGGAAAAGCCTCACCCAAGGACCACAGCCCTGCTCAGCAGCCACGGCACGGCTTTTCCAATTAATCTGCCTTCTTTTAAAGAGCACTGAGCTTTAATAAACCCCTCTGGTTGCACAACCCAGCCCTCAGCCTCCGAGCCACGGCAGAGGGTAATTCAAGCCAGCCCCATCTATTTGATGTCCGTAGGAACACACATCTTTAATTACAGCTGATGCTGCTTTCTGCACAGCAGGCCTGCCTTCCTCAAGTGCAGGGAGCTCGAGGAACAGCTCTGCAAGGACGGAGGGGCATTGCAGGGTCCTGTGCCCCCCGAGCACAGAGCTGGGGGCTGCAGCAGCACACAGCCCATGGGTAACGGGCTGAGCATTTATCTATTCCTGCTCTGCTGGCTCTGCCCAGCTCTGCTGCTCATGGACGTTTCAGAAGGAAGCCAGAGCTGAGAGGAGAACCTCAGGCTTGAGAGCTGGCCTCGCTTCCTTGCTCTCTCACAGCTTTCCTGTCTAATCAGACAAGTAATTCTGACCTCAAAGCTTTCCTTCCTTTCATGTGATACACATACTACTGTCTTCTGGGTTTATTTTTTTTCTTCTCTCCCCATCTTACTGATACATTTGGAAAAAGAAATTTAATTGTTTCTTCACTTTTAGAGTGTCATATGCAAAAAAAGGAAAAAATTAAAATCCCAACACTTACCTCAAAAGCAAGCAATATCTCTTCTACAAACAGCAATCACTGTCTGGCTACTCTAAGATGTCTTATCTTCTCTAAAGGTTTAGGCCCAGCAGCTCCTTTTCTAAGACTAAATATCTCAGATTAAACACTGAAGTACAGGCTGGGAGCTATGAGTTTAAATAAGGAATATTATAACTTCAGAACTTCGCTTCATTGAAATTATTAAAACCAGAAAAAGATGGAAACATCTTTCTATGTATAGTTTTGAAGACAGCTAATTTAGATACAAAAATAAAACTCTTTATACCTCTCAAATTTCTGACAAAAGCATTTTTAAGGAAACATTCATCAGCTGTCAGGGAAACCATGACAGTGCCAAACATATTCCACTGAAACTTTTCAATCACCTTTAATTTTTAAACAGGACTCATTTTCTGTACCAGCACCACAGAAAATGTAATATGAGAAAGAAAACAGATGATATGACTTAGAAAACTAAAAATAAATGATTACATTGATTAATAAAGCAGTAGCCAGCAATCTAATCCGGGCTGCTGGCATATCTTCCCAGCCTGGCTGTATCAGATAAGGGCAATATTTACAAACCGTGTGGAGAGCTGCCAGACAGCCCCGCTTGTAAAACACCACCAGGAGGGATTGCAGGGCAGCAGGGCTCCTGCAGCAGCCACAGCTAACCAGGCTGACATTTCATATAAATCTCTCACCTATAAAGTTATACATGGTAAAAGGCAAATGACCACTTCCTAAGGAAGAGGTAAGGCAGGGAAATTACACCCTGAGATAATACAATAATAGAAAAGCTTTCAGTATTTACAGAAATGGCTTTCAACTCAACAAAACCCTAATAAACTATGAGTCTTATCTAGATAAAAGAAAAAGTCAAGCAGCATAGATGAGAGAGGAAAAAACCTCCCAATTTTCAGCGTTCCAAATCTGTAAAAACTTAGATTAAAATCCATTTTTGGAGGCAAGGTATTGGTATGGGGTACTAAACTTGGTACATTCCCATGTATTTTTCAGAAACTACTCATATACAATCCGATTTCATTTATTTGTATGGATGTGTTTATTGTTTCCAGTCAAGGGAACATATAGGGGCAAAATGGGAAGCCTTAATGAAGGGGGTGAAATGGGAAACCTTAACGAAGGGGGCAAAATGGAAAGGCTGAAGGAAGATGCCGCCCGGGTAACGAGCTCTGCAGAAACCAAGCTGTTTAACTAAAGCCATTCCAGGGTTAATCATTCACCAGAGACTTCGACCCCAGCTCAAGGGTCGCCCGCAGCAGGGCTGGGTGCCTGTCTCGGGTCCTGCTGGGGAATGGTCACAGCCCCAGCCTGGGCAGCAGGGACACACAGGGACCACCGGGCTCCGGCCCTGCCACCATGGACAGGAGCAGATGCAGGGCAGGAGGGATTCACCCTGTGAAGAAATAACCTCCCAGTGCATGTGGGCACTGCTGGGAACATTTGCTGTCTCCCTTCTTTTTCTCTTTACTGTGAAGAACAGAAAACCTCCCCAACACAGAGAAAGAGCACAGCCCCACGTGCTGAAGTGCTAAAACTGTAATATAATTTAAAAAATATACCAACCTCCTGTTAATTTGCATTATTAAATGAAAATCATGAAAGCACTGAACATTCAAGGGCAGGTTTAGATTAGATATTGTGGAGAAATCCTTCCCTGGGAGGGTGGGCAGGCCCTGGCACAGGGTGCCCAGAGCAGCTGTGGCTGCCCCTGGATCCCTGGCAGTGCCCAAGGCCAGGCTGGACACTGGGGCTGGGAGCAGCCTGGGACAGTGGGAGGTGTCCCTGCCCATGGCAGGGGTGGAACAGGACAATCCTTAAGGTCCCTCCCAACCCAAACCACTGCATGGTTCTCTGATCCTATGAAAAGCAACTCTAGTGAGACAATAACTAGGGGAACACCTTCAGGAAGCAAAATTATTGATCATTTCCAGCTTGCAACCTGCATCTCCTTTTACCAGTGTATGGAAGGGATGGTCAGCCTGGATCACATTCTGTCCACACAGGAGTTCACTCCTGACACAGCCAGACACCAAAACACAGCCCACCAAACATCCTGGTTCTGCAGTTCAACTGAACCAACTACTGGCAACACATTCCTGAAACCAAGTCACTTCTTGGTGTAAGTGGTACCACCAAACTAAGAGTAAAGAAACCATTTCCCCTGTCATTGACATCTGGGCCTCCTCCTTATCTTCCAGCAATGAGAACAATGTAAACACTACGCTGTGGACACCAACTGATTACATTTTCTGAATTGTTTATTTATTTCTTCATTAACTAGAGAAACTATTAATTATTTTTATATCCTTTTAGGCAGGGAAGTAGTTTTCAATTCAAGCAGGAAAAAAATTTAATCCAAGGCTGTTGACACTAGACTTGTCATGACTACTAAAATAGAAGTGTGTTTGCCAATTGGAAATAATTCCAGAAAGGCATTTTGCTGAGAACCTGAACCACTGGTTTCTTCTGTCTCTTGAAATGTTTTCACTTCATTTTGAAGAGACTGAAAATTGGTAAGAACCCAGGTTTTCCTCCCAGGCTGCCTGAACTCTGCAGACACAGAGCCAGCCCTGGGCTGGCTGGGTGCCACAGAAGGGGCACTGCCAGAGGCACAAACCACACAGTGACAGACCCCAAGCCAAGGTGTCTTGGGGTGCTGACTGCTCACAAAGCCACAAATCCTCCCTCCACGTAACTTCCTTACAGACCCACCTATCCCTCAGTTCTCTTCCCTATTTTCTCTTTAAAATGGAGACCTGGATGGTTTTGGTAGGAGTGCTGGTCTTGATGACAAGCATGTCCCCAGTGATGCTGTAACAGATAAAAAATGCTTCGGAGTGTTTAACCAAAGGCTGTGAATAAAAACCCCCAGCGTTTCTGGTTTCCAGCTGCTCTGAGAAGCAGGACGATTAACACGGTTTCCTTTATCACACGCCCAGATAAACACTGTATTAAAAAACCCCTGATAAGCCAGGAAATCAGATTTTGAACTAACGGTCTCGTTTCGTGCAAGACGCCTGTGACAGGGCCAAGACAATGCCACCAGGAGGGACGTGTCACTCCGGAAAGCCACGGCCAAATTTCCTTCATTGCCAAAGCCAGAAACTCATGGCAGAGAAACTCCTGGTGTGCAGTCAGAGGGGCAGGAACTGTCCCTGTTCCCGACCCTGTCACAGGAAATGCTATTGCCAGGGGACTACTGGGGTTCCAACAAAAAAATTAAATATACAAGCGATCCCTAAAGCAGCAAAGTCTCAGGATCACTCCCACCTGGAGAACACACCTTTTACCATCCCTCCACACAACTAAAGCCGGCTGCAGCGTTTGTGGGTTTGTACAGCCAAACAAATACTACTGGCAAGCACCAAGAGCAGGGAGGCAGAGCAGGAATCTGCAGATTCCCAACGCAACACCCAGAGCAAACCCGCTCTGGCAGCGCCGGCTCCCCGTGGCCAGCAGCGCTCCCAGCCCTCTCCAAGCCTGCACCAAGGCCATTCCCAAACCTTCAGGAGGACCCTGCTGAGGCGACTGAGCTCTCTGGGAGCACCGAGGAGCCACTGGCCCCAAGGCTGGCCCTGGCCCTGGCCCTGGACCTGCTGTGAAATGGCGCCTGCTCCCATCTTGGCATCGCTGGGAGCGGCGCCGGAGCCGCCGTGCGCGGAGCGGAGCGGCCGCGCTCCCGCTGGAGCCTCTCCAGAAAGAAAAGGTTTCAAGGGCACAGGCAAAGCTTTCTTGGAATGGATAAATGGTAATTGATGTTGCAGCTGCAACCTCAGCCAGAGCTCTTGGGATTCCAAATGTACTACAGACCTAAAGCATTTATGGCCAGAATATGATAATTAAATTATATGTTCTAAACTTTTATATTTATTACAGTGCTCCAGTAAAGCAGCCAAAAAGTCTTACCTTCAAGGGTAGAATTCATTTCTATATGAATCAATTTAGGCATACTTTTCCAAAGCTTTGTGTTGCTTTTTTAAATTCGTTGTGCACTCTTGCTTCCTTAAATAAAGAGGCAGGAAAAAAAAAAAAAGAGACCCAGACAGAAGCCAGTACCTCTATATTTAAATACAAACTTTACCTAAAAATATGGAATCAAATTATCCTGGGCTATACAAACGGTTTGTGCTTTGCTGGATGACAAAAGAGCCATTTGATCTACCTGCATTTACAGGCTGTGGCTGATCTCAAACCTGCCTTTGAAAGGCTCGGTCTCATGGACACATCGCAGGCACAGGGACACGCTCCGTGCTCACAGACTGGGCTGAGCTGCAAGAATAATGCACGGTACAATAAAGTGCAAAAGCCTGAGTAGAATTAGGAATTTCTCCCTGGAAAGGGTGGTCAGGCTTCTGAAGGGGCTGCCCAGGGAGGTTTGGAGTGCCCATCCCTGGAGGTGTCCAAGAAGGCCTGGATGTGGCACGCAGTGCTCTGGGGACAAGGTGGGGATCAGGCACAGGTTGGACTCAATAACATTAAAAGTGTTTTCCAGCCTCTGGATTTTGGGGTTCTGTTTCAGATCTCAGCAGCCTCAGAGCTGCTTTACCTGTCTTGGAAGCAGATTTTTAGTTTTCTGAACCTTGCAAACTAACTGAGAGCCAAGATACCGCCCAAAAATGTATTCTGTTAACACTGACCCTTTAACACACCAATTCTATGGGCCAGCACTGGGAATTCAACAGCAGCAGAACTGCACTGAGACATTCTGCAGTGATCACAAGAGATCCATGAGCTCAGAGCAGCCACAGCACTTTGGCTCTTCCTCCACAGTCAGCATATATCAGATCTGACCCCTTATTCCAGCACACATTAATGTTGTACCAGAGGAACTGAATTTAAAATATTAAACAGGACTTGTTCCATTAATGACCTCAGCGTGAGCCGTGTCCAGTGCTCGTGTCAATCACAGGACTGAGTGCAGGCTGCCAAAATGATGCTGCTAGGAAAGGAAAGAGACATCTGGAAAGCTGATTCTAACATACATGAAAAAATATTAATGGTACAGAAAGAAAGGCAGTTAAAGATTCAACTAAACTGCATCAGAATCAGAGAATCCTAGAATGGTCTGGATTGGAAAGGATCCTAAAGACCCCCAGCCACGGGCAGGGACACCTTCCACTGTCCCAGGCTGCTCCAAGCCCTGTCCAGCCTGGCCTTGGGCACTGCCAGGGATCCAGGAGCAGCCATAGCTTCTCTGGGCACCCTGTGCCAGGGCCTCCCCACCTCAATATTCCAGTTAACCCTGCTCTCTGGCAGTGGGAAGCCAGTTCCCCTTGTCCAAAGTCCCTCTCCAGATCTTTTGGAGCCCCTTTAGGCACTGGAAAGGGTTTCAAAGTCCCTTGGAGCCTTCTCTTCCCCAGGCTGAAAAGCCTCAAAGCTTCAGTACAGTCCTTCCACAGTCAAATAACCATCAAGATATAAATAAATTCAGACTTGTAATTAGGAAGTTCATTTCTTCTATTCTGAAAAAAACACAATAAGATCAAGACTCTCCTGCTGCCAGTGGAACATCTAACAGTGACCTGGACCTGGAGTTGTATCAATGTGGACACAAAGATTTATTCAGCAGTTTGTGCTTTTAGCTGCACTGCAGAGCTAATTCCTGCTTTACAACAAGAACAACAACAGTCAGAAGAAATATAAAGAAATAAACTAAAAGTAATGTAACTCAATCACAAATAACAGAGTACAAATAACACCTTAACTGAGCAGGAAGAAGAAGAGGAGAAGGGAAAGATGGAGAGGCCAAGGAGAAGCAGAAAGGAATGTTTTTCCTCCATTCCTTGTCCAGCCCTTCCAGGAAGCTGTGCTCAGAGGGGCAGTGGTACTGAAGCAAGGGAGGCCCCCTGAGCACAAATCCCATTTCCCCGTTTCCCTGTCCCCAGCAAGGGCTGTCTCAGTGGGAGGCACACATTTACACGTGCAGCACTTCATTAGGGAATATTAACCAGCGTGTTGCACTCTGGGCTCTGCTTCAGTGCAAATCTATGGAGAAGAGGGATGGGGACCAGTGCCAACTTTAGGTTTTGGCCTCGGTCCATTTGGTGCAGAGCCAGCATGACTTGGTTGACTGTTGAGTCATCGGTTGGTTCAATTGACATTATTTTACATTTGACTGGTTATTGTTCTTTAAACTTTGAACAGGAGTCCAGAAGCTCAAAAAACACCAGCGGACCAAAAAGAAAGCAGCCAAAACAGAGTTTAAACAAGGCACATAAGCAAGAAAAATACTCTCCTTAAATGACATTTGCTTTTAGCAGAAGCTGCTTAAAAATCAAAATATACCTCATGGTTTAAAACATGTCTGTTATATTCCCAATATCTGTAGGAAGGAAAGCAAACTTTTTCCCCTCTAATAAACCAACCAGTGAATGAGAACTGTATTTTTAACAGTAGCATACCCCTGAAATGTTGGATGGTCAACGGGCACACTGGTCATTTGCTTCAGCCAATGCTCAACCTACAACTGAAAATAGAAAGATTTAACCCCCAGAAGCTACTGCTTCAGTACTGAAGACACCCTTCTGTTTGGCAGAAGAGATGCCCATAAACTGTACTGGTTTGCTTCCACAAGGATGTGACATGAAATGAACTCGTTACTCATTAGATAATTCGCATTTACCAACAGGAATTTGTACTGAAGGTTCATTCCTGTTGTTTTCAAACTGTTTACTCAACTCCCTGTGTTTCCACTCCAATTTCAGGTATGTATTCAGGACGTTCTGATCCCCTGAGAGGGAGATGCATTGTTATAGTCACTCATTTTCATCAGCAGCTAAAGAAATGAGCCGAGGAAGAGCCTGAGCTGGCTTTAATGAGAAGCGCAGCGGGAAGGGAGACTGGGCTTTGCTGCAATGAACCCGCCAGGATGGAACCAGCTTTGGTGACGGCTTCCAAGAGCACGAAAAACAAACAAAAACCAACAAACACATCATATCCTGGGCACTTTGCTGGCAGACAAAAATACTGGTGATGATTTTGAGATCTTAGTCAGAAGGATGACGACTGCAGGCTGCAGTCAGTGCCACGGGCCCGAGCCAAGGTGCAGCGCCAGCTCGTGTGGATTACATTCCCCATTTAGTCATGAGCACCAACGTCACTTGAAAGCATGAAGGCTCTTTTTTACCATCTTACAGAGGGAACAGGAATTCTTGCAGGACAGATAAGGAGCAAATTCAAAATTCCTGGTGACGTAAAAAATCAGAGAGTTGCTGACGGACGCACGCGGTGATGGCTCAGGGTCCTGAGGGAGAGGCCAAGGCCTCCCCAAAACCCTACAAAAAGCTTTTCTTTCCTGTTTTACATTTAGTTCTTGGTGCATTTTATCTTTTATATCCAGATCTGTGTGTCTACATAACAGAGCATAAAACTGAGCAAACCTGTTTAAAAAGCATTTCCCAAACTCTTACAACCACTTTTACACCCTTCAGAGCACAATTTCACTTCACTTTAACCAGCTTCTGACACAGTGGATGCGAAGAGCAAATACGAAACCACTCGTCCCCGCATGAACAGGAAGAAAAGCACGTCGTAAGTTTGTTTGTTGACACAAAATCAGCCACAGAAACTTGTGTAATATTCTCAGAAGGCCAAGCAAGGAATAGCAACCCCAGACCTGTATGACGTGTACATAGTATGTAATTTCCATGGCACTTTTAAGTCAACTTTATTGAATTATCCAGTAGAGTGCTGTAATTACTTTTGTCAACACTGTTAAGCAATTACAGATACAATTTCTGCTATAACATGCACACACAGTAGGTTATTACCTGCTTTTATTTCCACTTGGCAACCATGTCACACACTCAAGACTATAAAGATGTTTCACCACATCCCTCCTGTTGCCCACACCCAGCCTTTACAGGCAATTCTCACCTTGGGGCTTTGGGCTCCTTTGTGGTGTGCTTTTTCCCCCCATGATACTTTCAGTTCTTGCCTTCTTTCTCTCTCCTGGCCTTCTGGTCTTATTTTACCCACTTTGCTCTGTCTCTCCCCTCTCTGTCAGCTGAAGGAAGCTCTATTCCTTCCTCGCTGAACCTCACAGGGTTTCCTGCCCACATTGTTCATCTCTGCCTCTTTGTGTATTTTCTCTTCCTGAGCAGTGCTGGGAACCCCTCCCAATTAAACTCCATCTGTAAACTTCATTAATGGGCTGTTTACTTCTCTCACACAACCACCACGCCAGGGACAGACAGACCTCGAGTCCTCCACACCATCCCTCTTCTCTGAGAGCACCTCCTGTGTCTTTGGGGCTGAAGGTATTGCAAGTGTCCAACAGCGGCAATTCCAACATTCTTTCAGAAAGTATTAAAAGCTTTCCTGCTGGGAAACTCTTTTCCTGAATTAAAACATGTCACAGCAGCCCAGATCAAACATTTTAACTATGGTCATTATTCAAGATTTACTCAATGGAGTATATATTGCATTCACAGCTGCAGCAAGTTTTGAAGTCATCTAAAGACTGTTCCAGGAAGAGAGCTGTAGTATCCTTAATGGCAAAATTACTGGGTATTTACTACTGAAATATGGGAAAGGCAGACTTCACTGCATGCTGGGTTTGGAAGGTGAGCTCAATACTTAGCACCTGAAGAAAACAGGTATTTAATTAAGTTTTAAGACTATATATTAGTCCCTAAGTCCTAATCTCCTTACCTAAGTATAATTACACAGGAGGTGAGAGAACAGGTTTCCCATATTATTGATGAAATCAAACAATATAAAAATACCAAAAAAAATGCTTTTTCAGCTGCAGCTAGGAAGGGTTTCAAAGCTATGGGCACCTGAAAAGAACATATCAGAGACAAAAATGTGACAAAGCCAGACACAGGATAGGGTGGGAAAAAATGAAAGTTCATCAGCCAATTCCTTCAACCTGTCAGACGATCAGTCAAGACAACAACACTACCTTTTAGAAACATTAACATAAAGCAAAGGAAAAAAAAAAGATCCATTTCAATCAGACATTACTGAGAAGACCTCACTGGGATATAACTTCATTTACCTCAGTCTCAGCTTTATAATCAGCTTTTCCAGCAGCAAGTACCAGACAAACAAACCAAAGCAGTGCTGAAACTCCCGGGGTGCAGACCCCACACCGGTGCAATCACATATACTGACCAGCTTTTAACTCCAAATAACAAGAGATGCTGATGTTCAGAAAGCCTTAAGTTTTCAAATGAGAAGCACATGGAGGTGCTTTTATCTAAACACATCCTGGTTTGAACAAGTATCTCTGTGTTGCTTTAAAAGCACAATAACTTCAGCTGCTGCATCTTTGAGAGACACTGACCCAATGGCTCAGCAAACCCCAGGTTCCCTCAGACAAGAGCTTTTCTACCCTTGGAAAGCTTCTCTCAGATCCCTGGGGCTTTAGAGAAATTAACCCCAAAACAAACCACCTTTAGGAAACAGCAAAGTGGATAATCTTTCCTTATTTTTAACAGTGCTTCAGAGCAAAACAGCACTGAGACTCCAGACACACCACCAGAGCCAGGGCTCAGCAAGCAGGGGCTGGGAGCAGCCTGGCTCCCCAGCACAGCACTCCCACCCAGGCTCTGAACAGCCCCCACAAGGTGCAGCACCCCAGGAGTGTTTTTAAGGTGCAAGAAATCCATGTATGACCAAAGCCTCGCTGTATTTCCAGGCTGCACTAAAATCTGCCTGACAATGGCTTAAGTGCTCTTATGTCACTGACATGTTCTGTCTGAGAAACATGAAACAAAGCTGACAATCACATTTGCGACAGGAACAAACCCAGCTCTGACTGCACACTTAACTCTTTGTGTGTGGGGGGGCCCTGCTTAAACCTGCAGCTCAAGCTGGTTTTTGTACAGGGATTCAGCCAGCACAGAAGTGTGGCTGTGTGTGCAGGGCTGCCAGGGGCACCCAGCACGGTGTCAGACTGCAATCTGCTGTGCTGGCCCTTCCCGGAGAGAAGCAGCTCTGGGTTTTCTGGAGCCATCCCACTGCTTTCCCAGGAGAACAGGAGCCCTCCGTTTTTATGGAATCATCCCACTGCTTTCCCAGGAGGAAAGGAGCTCCCGGTTTTTATGGAGTAATCCCACCACACATGGGGTTTTTCCCTTCCACCATCCAAGGTATTCGTGGCAATGTAATAAAGGATCTAGCTGAGAGACAAACCAGGTTAAAAGTTAAGACAACATCTGGATCATCCAGGGTGGATACAGTCACAACATCTCAGTGTCCCAAAGACCAATCTGTAAAGTATAATTGAGACTATCAACAAATAAATCACCACCATGGAAAATGAAAAAAGAAAAGAACTAACACATCCTAAGAACAAAATATTTAAAAAAGAAAAATTTAGGGTCAATTTTGCCCCCCAAATTAATTTCATCTCACTTCAGGAACCAAAAGAAGACTAATTTTAGAAGTATCACTATAATGAACCCTTACCTGGCAATACAGAGAAAAACTGAAGAGCAAAGAACAATCCAAGCCTGTTTCTCCTCCCCACTGCCTCACAGAGAAAACTGAACTATGGATAATTATGCTCTTAAGTTTGAATCCTCAGCACATCTGAATTTAGATGAGATTAACCAACGCCTGAATATAAATCCATCAAACTGACAGGAAGGAATGTCTTAAGTTTTGTAGTTTCTTATTCGTGATGCTGAACATGCCATTGTTATCTACAGCTTTTCCTACCTGTAACACAGATCTTCCTCTCCCCCCTATTCTGTATGGGGAACCTATAGCTGGTTCTGGAAGAAAAACCCAGGAAGCACCATGAGAGAAATACAGTAACTGACAACATGACAAGAGCAGACCCACCAATGTCCATTACTGCTGCTACTTCTCAGTATTTCAGACGCTGTGGTGCTTCAAAAAGCCTGGAAAATTCATAACTTAACACCGTTTTCCCCAGCAAAAATCCATAAGGAAATACCAGATCCAGGCAAAGGGCTGCAGTTCCTCACCTCAGCTGGAGCTGGTGCTGGAGATAAGCAGGGTGGCCCTTCCAAGGAGACAATGGTGAGTGTTCCCCTGGATTGCTTATCCTTTAATCACGAATCCTGCAGCATCTGGCACTTCTTCAGCGTCACTTAAGGGCTGACAATTAAGAAAATCTGTCTTTTCTCAGAAAATCTGTTCTGGGCTGAGAAATGTATGTGCAGAAGAGCTAAAGAACAAAGCAGCACTTCTGATTTCAACCAGGGAGAGAAAATTGGCTTAAACGGCTGCACAAAGGAAAGAAAAAGAAAACATTATTCCTGCCAATTCCTGGATTCTTCAGCCTGGGATGATGTAGGGGCAGGTTTGGAAGGGGCTGCCCAGGGAGGTTTGGAGTCCCCAGCCCTGGAGGTGTCCAAGGAATGAATTCCTGGAGGTGGCACTCAATGCTCTGGGCTGGGGACAAGGTGGGGATGGGGCACAGCTGGGACTCCCTGGTTGGGGAAGTCTTTTCCAACCTCAGTGATTCTGGGATCTGCACCACGTTTTCTCAAAGACTTCAAAAGCTTCATTACAAATTGCCCAAGCCCCAGTATCCTGGAGCTCTTTCCCTAATTTTAATATTTAGGCCAGGAAAGCAATTTAATTGGAGGAAAAAGATTTTATTTTTTTGCATTTGAAAGGAAATTACCCACTAAATCTCACAATCAGGCTGAGCCTCAAACCATGACCTGGTAGTGCTTTTAAGCTTTATAAGAAAAACTGGAACTACTTTGTGGACTTTGATGCAGGAAGGAACAAACTCCACGGCTCAGGTGACAAATCCCAGCTCCCTGATGGAGCCCACTGTTCCTGGGGTGCAGGAGGTCAAGGACCAGCCCTGAGGGAAGCACCTGTGGCTGCGTTCCCCTGCACAGCCCTACGTGTACGGGCAGGTATTTCCCAGATATTCAGTGTATAATGGGAATGTAACATGCTCAGATGCCTGAAGCCCTGCAGGGACTGCCCATGGCAGCCTGGCAGAGGACTCATTACAGCTTTAACTGCAGCCAGGAATGTGCTCCCAAGACATGGAATAAACCCATGGTTACTGCTCTCCTGCTCAGTACCAGCCTCTTCCTTCCCCAGCGAGAGCCACCCGAGAGTGCTGCAAAGGCAGAAATAACCAAATTCATTCCTCCCAGACTCACTTCTTCTGCTCGATGTTTTTTAATAACACCACCAAGTAAAAAACAGTTTTATAAATATCACAGGGACTGTCATTTACAGAAAGCAAGGCCTTGAGAAGATCAGAGAAACCACCAAGTAATCTCAATGTGATCGTGGAGACGGGAAATGGACTTGATAGGCTTTAAAGTGTTCAAATGGAAAATTAATAATGAAGAAAGCCACACAAAATACTCAAAACCAATTTCCACTAAGTATTATTGCTTTCAAAACCAGCCTTTAAATTCAGTCCTGAATTACAATATGAAAAGAAAGTTTTCACACACTTTTTGAAGGCAGGCTCCCTCACACCCTTGCTGTATAAAATAAGCATTTACTTGACACTTATTGGAGGCAGCTGGAAAAGAAGGTGGCTCCTATCATCAGTCTTCACTCTCCTGCAAACCTGGGCTATTTTGGTTTCCCAAGACACAGCATGTCAGATCTCTCCTTAGGCTTTCTGCAGCCTCTCAGAAGGCACAGCCCCCCCATGTTCCAAGGCAGACTTTCCTCCTCAGCACTGCACCACGAGCAGGGGTGACCACAGCTCTGCCCAGGCAGCTCTGACACCCCAAGGAGGCAAAACCAGCCCAGGAGTTGCCAGAAATGCAACTGCTATTGCAAAACAGCATTACGTGGACAGGGACAACAGATCAGAGGAAGAGATAAAATTAAGTTGGAAATAGGGCTCTGCAGAATAAGTAAATTAACCCCCAGATCACCTGTGCTGCTGTTTCAATCCCATTGCCAAGGCACCCTCTGATTTCTTTTTGACCTCAGACCAAAGGCCGAGAAGAGAGGTGATATCTAAGACTGTTGTGTAAGAAACGATTACTGGGAAGTTCCCTGCAAAAGCAGATTTACTCCAACATCCAGTGACAATTCCTCAGTAAATGCAGCACTGGTGAAAGGATGCCATCAAAATCACAGAATCATTTCAACTGGAGAAGAAATCCAAGGTCATTCCATGCCTGATACCCACCCTGTCCCCAGCCCAGAGCACTGAGTGCCACCTCCAGGGATGGAGACCCCAAACCTCCCTGGGCAGCTCCTGCAAACCTGCCCATACATTATCCCAGGCTGAAGAACCCATGAGCTGGCAGGAATAATACACACATTGTGTTGGTGCCCTTGGAAAATCCTCCTCTGCTCAAAGAAGGGAGCCCCAGCCACGAGCCTCGATTCATGTGCTGAGGCTTTCCCAGCAGAAGGATTTTGTTTTGGAGTTTGTGAGCACTTTTTGAGAGGAGAAGGAAAGGGATGCGGGAAAAGAAGCAAATTTCCTGGCAGATCTTTAGTATAATAACCAGCAAAAGATCAACTACAGGCATGCATTTGGTCTAATCATTCTCCAGCTTACAGCATAGACACTTTTAACTCCACATTACAGAAATCTCATCACTCAAATATATGAAGAAAACAAGTCACAGTGGTGCAAAATGTCAGGGTACTGTGGCCAGGTGTGTCCCATGGTGCTTCAGGTCACGTTCCGAGTTGCCTTCCCCATTTTGGAGCTCAAAACATGCAGAGAACACCCTTGTGAAAGGGGGTTTTCCAAGCAGAGGAGGCTCAGCCTCCAGGACACAGCCTGTGGTCAGGGCACTGCCCCTCGAGGGCTCTGTGTGCCCCAACGCCAACTCAGCCAGGGAGAGAAAATCAGCATTAAACTACCCCACAAAGGAAAGAAAAAAGAGATGAATTTCAAGCCTGGTCACTTCCCAGCCCAGCATCTGCACAGCTGTTCCTTGAGGGCTCCTATGCAAACTCAAAATCTTCCTCCCAAACTGCCCAAGCCCCAATATCCGAGGAGCTCTTCCCCTAATTTCAATATTTAGGCCAGGAAAGCAATTTAATTGGAGGAAAAAAAAGTTTTATTTTTTGTATTTGAAAGGAAAGGAAATGACCAAGCAAACAGGCATTCTTCTGGGGCTGAAAGCAAGTCCCGAGCTGCCGGCTGCCAGGGCCAGCTGGCCAGCAGCCCATGTACAGTATGTGTTTACTTGTTGTCTAACCACTGATAACTCCAGAGTGCATCCATGAATCCAAAAAAGAACCGAGTTTTCTGTTCAGAGAGGAAGGAAGAACAAAGCAGACAACAATAAAAATATTCACCGCTGATGGCTACTACGCTCACATCGGAGTAGATACAGTGATTAAAGAATCCAGTGTCAAACTGAAACTTAGGTATCAAACCAGCAAGAGCATTTAGATACAAGCAGGAATTTGTATTATTCTAGAGAAATAAGGCTGCTGTGTGCATGCCCCCCATGTAAAACCCCACCTCTCAGGATTCCGTGCCCTCGAGCAAGCGCAAGGTCAGAGCCCATCCAAACCTGAAGCAGACACACAGCACAGGTGTTTGCTTCCTTCCAAGAGCTCTCTGTTACATTAGACCAAGTTTGATCTTGTGATTCAAGAGAAAAGCCCTGCTGATGGGGGCTGGCAAATATTCCAAAAGCTGCAAGCCAAGTCCTGTAGTGTACACAGAACAGCCATGGCACCTTCACCACACGGGACATTTGGGAGTCACAGCCCTGGTGTCCAGGTCTGGTTCACCAGCCTTGTGCCAGGGGGAGCTGAGCCTTGGCACGGCTTTGGGAAGTGCCTCTGACCCTCACCAACAGCGAGCACTGCCTTTTCCAAGCACTTTCTCCCCCGTGTAGTCATAGGCAGGATGAAGCTTTGGGCCTGAGCCCCTCGCTGACCCCGAGCACTGCGGGGGTGCTGCTGCCAAAGACACCCCGAGGTTTTCCTGGGAGCAGCCCTGGGAGCTCCATGGACAGCAGGGGCTCTGCCACCAGCACCCCCATCCTGGCAGGCTGAGCCACACACAAACTTAGAGCACAAAGCCACCCCAGGCTCCAGCAGCCCCTGCCAGCACAGGGTGCTGTGCTGCCCAGCCTGGAGGGCACCCTGGGGGTGCAGAGCCAGGGAGAAGGGGTTTCACCCCTCGTGCCCGGGTGCTGCATCTGCAGCTGCACGTGATGCCAGCAGCCCCAGCTAATCCTGCTCCGTGATTCCAGCTGCAGCACAGCTGATAAGGAGCTGGCAGGGGAGACTGGCTGAGATCTCCCCTGCCTTTATGTGGACAGTTACAAAACCTGTGGTTTGTTAAGAAAAAGACTCGGTCCTCGACCATCTCTCACAGCCAGACACTCTAATCTTGTCCCACAGGCTGGGACTGACCAACAGCCTTCAAACCTGTGACTCAAAGCGTTTGTCTTACATTTGCATGTCTACTCTGAGACAAAAGCAGCACTCTACTTCTCTAAAAATATTCAACATCAAATATAGACATAAAGATACGTGCCTTCTAATCTAAGTAAATACAAGTTTCATAATGGAAAATTTAAAATGTACTTGCATACAGTAAGTGATACAATCACAGCTGGTGATTTAACAGAAAAAGGCATCACTAGGATGAAGAAGCAGTTTTCATTGGCCAAAAGGCTTCACCAAGTGAATTCCAGCATGCCTGTCCTGTCAAATGCAAACCCAGACACTGCTTATTTATCAAAGGGAATTGCACAATCCAGACCGATTGACCTGAAAACTGAAATTTGGACTGGCAAAATACTTAGAAGGAGACAAAAGGCACTTTCCTTTTTTACACACGCCTGGGGAAAGGCTTTAAACTGACAGAAGGAAGGGTTAGATGGGATTTTGGGTGAGGCCCTGGCACTGGGTGCCCAGATTTGCTGTGGCTGCCCCTGGATCCCTGGCAGTGCCCAAGGCCAGGTTGGGGCTTGGAGCAGCCTGGGACAGTGGGAGGTGTCCCTGCCCATGGCAGGGGTGCCACTGGATGGGCTTTAAGGTCCTTTCCAACCCAAGCCGTTCTATGATCCTGTCTTCACTGTGCCAGCAATAATAAAAAAATAAAGTAGAGACTTCACCAACTCAAGGATCCAAAATAAAAGGATGTGTCAGTGCTGGAGTGCTACAAAATTATAACCAAATATTTGACTCCAATTTTTGAGATGAAGGATGGTAACAGACACAGCCCCTCCCTAGGCAGGAGCAGCTTGGTGAGTGTGATGCTACAAAGACATTAATAAAGGCAGGCAACAACTCAGATACCTGCAGAAAGAGGAAATTAATAATGTTCTGCTGTTCTTCTGTAAATAAAAAATAACAGCAGCAAACCAACAGGTTTGGTTTGAACAGGTCCAAAGAAATAGAAGTGCTTGGGCCAAGAGAGAGGGCAGTGAGAAGCAGCATCTCAGGTGGTCCAGGGCAGTGAGAAGAGAGGAACAGCCCTTCCTTGAGAAACTGCCCCAGTGTGCAGGGACACAGCTCTGCTCTTCCACTCCTGTGAACAACCTGGCATCTTACAGCAAGGACACCAGTGCCCAAAGACTGACTTAAACCAGAAAAATACTGCTTTTGAAGTTATGTGAAAGCCCTGCCTGCCTGAGCTCCAGAAACAAGAGCAAAGCACCATGCCCTGGAGCAGGGCAGCAGCCAGGGAGGACGGAGCCATCAGCTGCTCCCAGCCTGGTCTCACTTACAGGCACAAAATACAGGCTGGAGAAGCCAATAATTGTCATTTTAACACAATGTCTCCCAGTGCAGTGTCTCATCGTCAGCTTGTTTGTATTACAGTTAATTTTCACATGTTGTGCAAGGCTAAGTCCCAGCAATTATTGCTCTGCAGTATCTGCACGATGACTTTCTAATGGAAAGAATTAGAAACCCCCCCAGGGCAGAAATACGCAAAGGGTTCCCAACACCATTCCCTGCTCCTGCATCAGAACAGCTTTATTCACTAAAACTACAATTCTGGGAAAGCTGTTAGAGATTCATCCTCACCCTGGGAAATGTACAGCAGTAACACAATGTACTGCACACACGGAGTGTCTGAGGAGGGATCTGCTCCCTCGGATCAGCCCTGGGATCCCACAGACCCCACAGCTCTGCCCCTCTGCACCCCAACCACAGCCTGTTCCAAACACTGCCCAAAGCAGAGCCAGCTCCTTCCCAGCAGCCCAATTCCTCACCCTGGAAACCCCTCGGATTTAATGCACCTTCAAAATGAGGGGTCTGAAGTAGCACAGCACACTGTTAACACAGCAGCAACAAACATAATCACCTTCTCTGGGAAAGAACCATTAGACAGAGGAGAGCAACGAGCTCTACCCTTGGCAGTTAGAAAATAAAGAAAAAGAAACTACTGGAATGGATAGAACATGGTCAAGTTCTCATTTTTCTTGAGCAATATATGCTGTGTTTGTAGAAAATACTTAAGAAGATTACATTTCAGTTATAAATTTGTATTAATTCTAATAAATTGGTATTTATTCTATTTATTACTAATTCCTTGCAGGTAAGCTGCAGAAAAATTTTGAGTTTTGCTAAACTGGGATCTGGCTGATTTTGGTGGCACATCCATGGCAGCAGCATAGGAGGGAAAAGAACATTCCTCTGTGCTGGTACAGCAAACCAAAGTGTGTGGGGATGACAGGGACAGCCAGGGAAATTACTGGTTGTAATACGTGTGACAGAGTAACCCATCTTTATAATAGAAGATTTTAATTTTCTAGATGTCTCTGGAACGATGACTGCAGCATGAAAGAAGTGAAGGATGGCTTTCAAGCCCTTAGGAATTTCCCCAGGCAGCATCTGGAAGAGCCCATTTCCTATGATCACCTTGATTTATTTGCAATTTTAAAGACCAAACAAAACATGGAATTTAACACATGGGGTGGGGGGAATACACACACACGTGAATATCCCAGTACTAAAGGTGAGGAAAGGAAAAAGTGTTGTGCAGGAAGACATCACTACAACCACAGCCACTGTCCCCCCTCCATTTTGGCTGTTTATCTGGTGGCATTTGGGGACAGTTTAGCACTGGAGAAGTGCTCTGGTAGCCAGTCAGGAACTGCTCGAGCCCGCTCAGGAGTGGGCAGTGCTGCCATGGGAGCTCAGCAGGGCTCACCCAGCACAGCCCCAGGTCCTCCAGCCCTCCTGGTGACAAACACCCTCATCCAGCTGCACCCTGAGCTCAGGGTGCCCCGGGATGATCAGTGGCACCCCAGAAGCCCCTCCCGAGCCCCAGCTGCCAGCTCTGAGCTCCATCCTGTGCGAGCACTGCACAGAAAACATTCCCGAGGCTCACAGCTTCACGTTTTCCAGCTGGAGCTCCCTCTCTGCTCGCTGAGCTTTCCAGCCTGGCCCTCAGCACCCGAAATAGCCCAGGATGAGCTAACCCAGAGAGCTCTGTGCAGGCTGCCCCTCCAGCCCAGCCCTGACCCGCAGGGAAGCAGCAGCGACTCCTCAGCCTCAAGAGCCACCCCAAACCCTGCCGAGTCTGCCCAGCTCTCCAGCCCACAACAGAACTGCTCTTCCAGTTCCACGGCAGCCTGGGGGGTTGTTGGGTTCTTGCTGCTGAACTGCTCTCTGGCAAGGACATGTGTCGAAGTCTTAAAGGAAGGAGGAAAAACAATTCCAATCTATTCAGGTCGATTGGATTTCCAGCTCACTGAAAACCGGAGAAGTTCAGAGAAGCCCAGGACAGGGGATGAGGGGATGTTTTCCTTCCAGGAGCAAGGACAGCATTTTGCAAGAGCCTCCACGTGCTCAGTGACCTTACAGGTTTACAGCCTCACCCTCTGCCAAGGGCCAGAGCTGGGCTCCCAACACACCCTGCTCGAGCTCCCGTGCAGCTCCAGGTCCTCCAGGAGCCCTGTCACAGTGGCTGCTTCATTGCAGACAACATCTTTGAGGGCTGCCAGCTCCTCCAGGTCTGCTGGGCACTGCACTGATGCCATGGAGCTCTCCCTGCCCAGGCTGAAGGGGCACGGACCATGTGCCAGCAGCCCCCCTGAGCTCCGGCCATCCCTCCCCACCCTCCTCCTTCCACCACCTAACCACCCTGCCTGGGCTTCCAGTGCTGCCTGCCAGGTAAAAATAGGATGGTTTGGATGTTTTTGATAAAATCTGGAATTGCAAGTTTTGCTATTTCCATACATTCAGGGCTGCCCTCGTTCCCTCTGTTTCAGTTGGAAATTAGGACAGTGTTAAGAGGTCCACGCCTTGAAACGCCGCATGCAGGAAGCCAGTGCTGGTAGCACCTCTGAATACTTGGAAAGATTCAGAGAGCTGAATGCTGCATTTCCTTTAAAGCTCTTCCTCGGTTCCGAGGCCGGGGTCAGCCAGGAATAGAAACCCAGTCACTTCCTCCTCCCCACTGGTATGCTGTGCAACTCAGCCGGGCTTTCATCTGCAACTCAGAACCCGCTCAGGCACAAAAATAAGTGGACTTAGAAACCTCCAGATTGTTATTTAACAAAATATCAGATGTCTCAACCTTTAACGTGTTAAAAGAGTCTTTAAAGATTTATCTTTAAAGTGATAAAATAAGTCCAAGCTCATTTGTCAAACCAGTTGCTCTGGTTGGAAAGTAGCTGTCAAGTATCTCGATGACTCAGGATGTTGTCGTGCAGGCATCCTAATATTAACTGCTCCCTTCAATAAGAGCTGGAAAAGGAATGCTCTGCTGCTCATAATACAGAATTCCAAGCACTCAGGTTCTTACAACACTTACATTTTAGATGAGGGAGTTTCAGCACTAAATTTTTTATCAAATCATGCACAGAACTTGCAAATCACCTGGCACTGCATGAGAACAGACTTGTCTTCTCCAGCTACAGAAACCAAGTCAGCACAGAACTTGTTAGATGGGTTTTGTTAAAAAAGGTGTCAGAGAAGCTTCCTTTTCAGTTCAGAAAACGGCAGATGTGTGGGGCTCAGCAGAAACATGTGTCCAGGAAGGGCAGAATTCATAAAGCGACACGAAAACGAAACCAAGGGAACTCAGAGCAGAGCAGGACTCAGACCCCACACCAGAGAACTTCCCCCACTGTCAGGGCAGCCAGGGGACCTCTCAAAAGCCTGGGCTGGGCCAAAGCAGGTCAGCAAAAAAGCCTTTGCTGAAATACAGATTAAACAGCAGCAGTGCTATTCCAGCTGGGAGAGCCTGTCTGTGATCCAGGATCACGGCTACACTTCGTGCTGCTTCACATAACAGCATACATTTAACCTTCAGTTTTCTTTGAAACCTGAAGCTTATCAGGATTGTTTGGTCAAAGCAAATAACCTCAAAAGCATTAGAAGTCTCCCTTTTCCCCCAAATGGGATTACATCATATATTAATCAAAAGGCAAAGATGTAAGATCATTCTCTACAAACAAATTTTAATTTATGTCTGGAAATCTCAGTAAGTAACTGAAAACAACTCGGACGTGGCACTCAGTGCTCTGGGCTGGTGACACGGCAAGGATTGGGCACAGCTTGGACTCAGTGGTTCAGGAGGGCTTTTCCAACCTAAATGATTCTGTTCGGAAAAGACTTTTTAACAAAAGCCAGGTCTGGAGAACTCCAAGGCCAGTCCAATGCCATGGCTGGGGTCACTGCCAATCTTTACCAACAGGCAATACATCCCCAGTGTGCTGTTACTTAAATAAACACGTTATAAACATATATTATCTTACTAAAATTAAGGTGTGAAGTGAAATTAAATTCCATACATCTTCAGCATCCAAAAACTATTCTGTACATGAAGTCTAAGACTTCTAATTTTTAAAGCTGTTTTAAAAGTCTGTTTTCAGATACAATTGTTTTTCTCATATTGGCTTATATTCTAATCTACTCCACATTTTAAGAGAACCAAGATGCAGAGTCCTTTTAAAAAAAAAAAATCTAATTATACCTACATCACCCTCATATGGGGACAGCACGATTGATTTGGGAGGAATTCATACGGAGCACAAGATTAACAGAAATTCAACAGACAAAATAAACCATCAAAGGCCCTAGTAGCAAAAGCAACCCACAGAAAACAGCAGAGAGAAAACAACAGCAAGATAGTCGGAAACTGAAATCAACATGAAACTATCAAGTCTGCAAGTTCTTTTCTTTATTTAGTTTTGGTTTTTGTTTTTGAAGTTAACAAGCCTGGACTGTATTCTTGCACAACAAATCCACACATGTGCACGCAGAACGTGCAGGTTTTCAGCATGGATTTATTGACAACCTTTGCTGATGGCTTTAGGAAGTTATTGGTTCAGAAAAGTAACAGAAACTCTGAGGGGGGAAAAAAAAAAAAAGCAGAGAGAAAAAATAGAAAAAATATAGGGGTACACAGCAATGGACAGTGTGCCTGGGGATAAAATACAGAGTTATGAATTTACAGCATCTGACCAACTGAAAAGCTACAGAAATCATCAATAAATGCAGAGTTTAATACAATACAGCTGTATTCACATTCCCCTTCATTTTTAAGTGATGGGGGAGATCCCCAAACTCATCCTGCACAGCCACACCCCGAGCTCTCCTCTTCCCGAGGTGTTGGGGGGAGTGACAAACACAGCACAGCAGATCCCAGACCCCACCCCAGCACCCCGAGGGGCTCTTGCAGATCCCAAATCCCACCCCAGCACCCCGAGGGGCTCTTGCAGATCCCAGATCCCAGCCCAGCACCCCGAGAGGTTCCTGCAGATCCCAAATCCCACCCCAGCACCCTGAGGGGCTCTTGCAGATCCCAGATCCCACCCCAGCACCCCGAGGGGTTCCTGCAGATCCCAAATCCCACCCCAGCACCCCGAGGGGCTCCTGCAGATCCCAGATCCCAGCCCAGCACCCCGAGGGGTTCCTGCAGATCCCAGATCCCAGCCCAGCACCCCGAGGGGCCCCTCTCTCCTGGCTGTGCCCACAGCTGAGCCCTGGCACAGCTCCCCGGGCAGGCCGAGCCCTCACAGACCCTCTCACCACCACATCCCCCCACACCTCGGAGCAGGTTCTCCAGGCCGTGACAGCAAAAATAAACCACAGCAGCTGCTCTTTGCTGTCACACTCTGCAGACTCCCGGCCCAGGGCAGAGCAGACCTGCTGGAGCTGGGCAATAAAAACCCCTGAGAAGCCCCAAACTGCACGGTGCTGCTCTCAAAGCAGGTTGTGAGGGCAGGGGAAGGCAAGGAGAGCTGCCAAGGGGCTGGAGCCCAAAGCCAGGCCAGGTGCACACACACCACAAGCAGCCAGCTGGGAAGGAGGAGATCCATGGAAGCTCCCCGATTCACACAGCTGGAAAGGAGCTGTCTAATGGCTGCAGGATTCTCATCCAAGACCAAAACCTCATTTTCTAAAAATTTCACAGAATTTCTAACCCCAGACGTCCTGTTTTCACACGGCTCTCAGCAGTGAGATGCAGCCCAAGCTACGCCCCACTTGTGAGCAGAGAGGTCACCCCCCTTCCAGCCCCTGTCCTCCACGGGAACTGCCAGCAGGAACAGGGATTCAAACACTCAGGGACAGGAACACACACCAAAAACCCCCAAACCACCCCTGCCTGCAGAGGTTTCAACAAGGAAGGACTGAAGTCCCTGCTGCCCCCAGAAGTGCACCACAAGAGACCTTCTGGGTAAGGACAATGACAGGACCTTTCTCAGGTTTCTTGGAAAAAAGAAAACCAAGCCAGGGAGCTACAAAATCACTTCCATCATTTGCTTTTTGAAGAGATGACAGACTTCACTGATACGTCATTACTTGCTCCTCCTTGACTCTACAGCACATTTCTGAGTTTCCCAAGTAATATTTTGAGGCAAACTACTCATTTGTGCCCTCATTTCTTTATAAAAAAAGTCTCATCCTGAGCAATACTTGCTAACTTTAAACTCAGCTACACAAATAAAAGCAACCAGAAATAAGAAGTATTTGAATAAAGCAACACAAGAGTAAATGGCGCCCTGCTGCTCACAAGTTTCATATTAAATCTTGTGTGACCGTGGTGCAGAAATTTGATTATGTCCAGCTGTTTTCTGACACACAGTAACTGTACAAACATATTACAAATAGCATGAAGAATGCATTACTGTAAAATCCAATATGAAACTAGTTTTCTTTACTAAATTACAGTAGCAGTGAACTGAATTCAACAAAGACATGATCGTTATTTTAGAATTCCTTCCCCAACAGTACTTTTGCCTTTAAAGTCTCACAAAAACTGAGATATTTGATCAAAAAGGGGAAGTTGTGTATGATATTGCATCCCCACAGCAAAACATCAGCAGTTTGTGGGATATTTCCAAAATACATCAGGATTGTAATCTTCTAAGAAGATTTAGCATGGAGTGGGAGCTCCAGAGGTAGAGCTGGAATCTGGAGGTTTAGTGGTGACCTGTTGGCACTGGCTGCATTAAAAAGGCAGTGGGCTGGTACAGAAATATTCTCCACACACGATGACAAGATGACTTCTGAAGAGCACAATTTCCTCCAGAAATCCACACAATTGTGGTGATTATTGATTTAAGGCACCAGGATTATAGAGCTCTACATGATATCCTGGGTAAGTAACAGCATGTCCTGGAGTCTAAAGTCACCTCTCACACATGAGCAGTGAGAAAACCTGACCTCATCTCCATCCCCTCCATCCCAAAACCCAGTTCCAGGCTTACAGCTCCTGCCAGACACCTCTGGGTCATGGAGGTGACACAGCCAGCAGGACAGCCCACAGGAGAAGGAGGAAAACCCTTTGTCAGGGTGTTTTACAGCTCCATTTTGAGCATTAAGACATGGCTTGAGCACAGGGAGACACTGCTTCATCCAGGGATGGAATCCCAGCTGGGAATGTCACAGCAGAGGTTTGTGGGAGCTGAGTCAGGACAGGACTTGGGAGGCACAGGCACAACACCTTCTCTGGAGTGAAGGTGAGGAGGAAAACCCCCAGGAGAGACACAGTAATTGTGAATTTTCCTCCCAGCCCTACCCTGCACTTCTGGGGACACATTTACACCCCAGTAAGGACCCAGCTGCTGGACTGGTTACACGTGGGGACAACCCACACCTGTGGGTTCTGCTGCCCAGGGGCAGCAAGAGCTGCATGTCCAGAGCCTTCCAGCTGCTTCTCAAGTCTGGTACCCAGTGCTCCAAGGCATGGATGGAGCTCACTCTGTGCAGGTGACCCTCTGCTGACACCCCTCTGCAGGTGACCAGCAATGCCACGGCCACAGTAGGTCACACCCTCACATATGGGCAAAGAAACCCTCGGATTTGGTGTTTAGCTTTTTCCCACAGATAGCCCAAAAGCGCCGCTCTGGAGTCAGAGCCAAGACAATGAGATGAAATTATTCTTTTTTTGCGTGTGTCATCTATTCCAGCTGTACTGGTTCACTCCTGTCCCAGGGGGATGAGGCCATCCACTGACAGCATCTGACCAGTATTTCCAGAACCCAGCACTGAGAACAGGATTAACTCCTGGTCTGCGAGGGCCTGGGCTATTTAAGCAAAGGCTGTGTAATAAAAGGGCATCAATGGATCTCACACCACAGAGGCTGTTACAAATGGTTATCAGTGGATCTCATACTACAGTGAATCAGCCAGAAAATCCCCGGGATGAGAACAATAATCTGTACATGCAACAGTGCCACGCATTAATTCTTCAGTAAATAAGATTAAAATCTGTGTATACTTGAGACTCTGGGAGACAAAGGCTGGGAAACCCAAGAGAGCTTAACCCAAACTCCCAAACTGTGTCTGGTGCACAGCGTTCAGCACATCCCAGTGCTCCTCCCAGAAACCACCTTGTTGCACACACACTTGTTCTGTGCTTCTGAGTTCCAGGCTGATCCCTTTACAGAGGCATTTCCAAGTTCATTTCTCTACACCAGAGGTGACACACTCACAGTTATTTTAACAGCACAAACCCGAGGTAATTGTTAACTTTGGCTCTGCAAAGCTTCTCCCATTGCCCGTAACTTGGACTGAAAACAGGATTTTATTGGGATGTTGTTTTCCTCAAGGCTGTGCCATGGGGACCGTTTGCAGAACCCATACTTGACCCTGCAGCAGCTCAGGCAGCCTTCAACTACCCCAAAAATGATTGCTACCCCAAAACAATGGCTCTGGGAGGAGCAAAGTTACCACTACACTCAGCAGTGGCTACAAAACTGGACCCAGGATGACAGGAGGACTTGGGAACCTTTTAAAGTGCAGAAATAATTCCAGTTTGCAGTTACATATACACACAGAATATGTACCACTTGTTCATTTCCAGAATGAGCAGCAATAATCAGAGGAAGGAGGGAAATTTTCTTCCCCCAAGGTAAATTGCTCTCACTGCAGAAGTAATTGTTAGCATGGTAAATATACAGTGTAGGAGTTGGATAATACCTGTATTTCACATTTCTGAGAAGAGTCGTGAGTCGTTCAACCACAGCTTTGCCTTCACTGGCAGCACGAGAGTACAAGGGCTTTAACCACAGAGATAAATTAAAAAAAAAATAGAATGGACAACAAAAAGAAGCTTGTTTTATGAGCCAGAATTAGGTTTAAAATAGACATCACTGTAGGGAGAAATAAATTTGCAGAAGTTAACTATTTGGGCTGGACTTACAACAACCTCCTTGGCCATGAGCTCAATAGAAGGATCAGCCAAAACAGGGAAAGGTGGATTACATCTTACATGACCTCTCATTTATCTAGTTACCTTTCCACAGCACTTCAGAGCACACTCTGCAGGACATTCCTGATCCACCCCTTCTCCCAAAACAACTGGGTTTTTTGCCATGTACTTCCAGACTCAAACCCCCAGGTACAGTATTACATTAAGCTGACAAATTACAACACAGACTACTGGAAGCCTGAAAGAACACGCCTGGGTTTTATATTAAAATAGAATTATTTAAAAAGCCCCGATTGCGGATGTCCCATAGATGAGACACTGCTGAGTCAGGCAGCCCTTAGAGCACTGCAGCCAGCCCTGCCAAGCCACCGGCCCTGGCCAGCAGCCGAGGGAAACAAAGCACGAAGACAAACGGACAACTGACCTTTACCACTGCTGGCAAACAATCCCTTCCTTCCCCTTCCTTCTCACACAGCACCTGAGTCCAGGAAGGATCCCAGTTAAAGAGTTAAGGGTAGAAGGGCAGAAGGGTAACTTTTGGAAGCAAGGCTTTGGAGCACGACTGAGCAGTGAAACTTTTCCTCCTTCCAGACTCTCCTCCTCTTTAATGGCTCCTCTCAGCTCTTGCCCTTTCTTAAACTTCCTTAATGATCCTTATCCCCCACAAGCTTAAGTACTAGGAATGATTTCAACTGTAATAAGAGAAGCCATAACGGTGCCAGTGGGGCCCAGTTTCTGTGAATTCTGGCTGTAGGAGCAAAGCCTGCACTGCTGGGCTGCTTCTCAGCATCCTTCACTCCCCCCACAACAAGCCACATCTCCAGGAAGTCAGAGCAATAGGAGCTGAGCAAAGGATTTAATGTATATACCATACAAGAGCCCCACGAGTGTGTTGCTAAAACCATTTCCTTGAAATGGAACGGTTTTCCCTGGGTTTGTGCAATAAATCACAGGAACATCCCATCGGAGACGGGCGCCAGCAAAACCCTCCAACTCTTCAGTGAAGCATTGCAGCGCGATCTGCTCCTCTTCCAGCTGCTGCCTCGCTGCCACTGAGGACAATCTGAGGTAAACTGCCTGTTAGCCTGCTTTTTCCTCCCTTTTATTCGATCCACCTCCTCCTTTCACTGCACTGGCTCAGGGGGAGATCCTGGAGTGATCCCAGACCAAGCTGTCCCACCGGCCGGAGCCTCGCTACTGCTCAGGATCTGAGTTAGAGGAGCTGCAGCTCAGCACAAGCACCGACTGACTCTTCCACTGACAACAGCTATTGATTATTGCCAATTCATTCCCATTAATCAAATGCCGCAAGTTTGCATTCTGCTTGTTAACTTCCAGATCCCTCCTGCAGCTCACTGTAATTGATTGGTTTTTTTGGGCCTGATTATCACTCGTCTCATTAAAGCCAACATGCTGGGCTATCTGGAGGAGCAAAACTCAGAAACGGCATGACATCAGTTCCAGCCTGAGTGGATCTAAAGGGACATTCCAGGCTTCCCATTAAACAGGCAGATTAAATACAACCTGAACACCAGGGCAGAACTGCAGCTTTTCTTCCCTTATTTTCAGCCCACAATTAGTAAGTTATTAGTAGACAAATAATTCTACAAACACCAAAAAGTATTTCCTCCTGGAACCTGAAGCTTCTCAAAATCCCAGCCTCCACCTCTCACATTTTGTACCTAAAAAAAACCCAGACCACGGGAACCTGGCAAGAGAGTCCTTCCTTTGTTTCTAAAACAAATGCCAATTTTGTTAAGTCTTCTGTAAGAAAAACAAACAAATCCACAATACATCACCTTAAACTAACCCAGTTTAGACCAAATATTTCTGGCAAGGTTCAAGAAGAAAGAAAATTCCTGCTTCAAATCCAGGGTTCATTAATACCTCAAACACTGTAAAAGGAAGATGGAATTGCCTGAATGTCATAGAATAAAAATAATAAAGCAAACCCAAACAATGCTGTTTTTAGAACTGGACTTTATACTGTAAGTGTATAAAAATCCTTGGGAAGTAAGAACAGCTTCCACAAAGCTGTGAATAATGCAGTTTTATGCAAAGCTCAGCTAGGAGCCACCTCAAAATCCTTTACACATTCCATAAAGAAAAAAAAAATCCATTATCTTACGGCAAAAAGGAAGCAATAAAATATAAGATGACCTTGCAGGAAGCAAGAATGTCAACGCTGAAGCCCCAGCGTGGATAACCCCGGGCAGGGGAGGGGGCAGCTGGTGCCGGGATGCTCCGGGATGTTCCCTGGGCTGTCCCGGGCACTGCCACCACTGCCCCAACGCTGTCCCCAAACAGCACCAGAACACCTCCCCCTGCCCAACCGCTCCCTCCAGGAGCAGCTCTGCCCACGTCCACACCCCACGGGAGCTCCCCATCCCTCCAGGATCACAGCCGGGACACAAGGTCGGTGTCTGAACTCCCCAGAGCCGGGCTGACATCCCGTGCTACCCACGCCGGGTGCGTGGGGCGCTGCACAACACAGCCACGGCAGCACCTCCTCGGAGTCATCCTCAACAGTGACATTTCCATTATCTCGCGGGAATCTGCTTATTTAAACTGACCCTGAAATCCTCCTCCCCGACACAGAAACACTTCTTGCTTTGACACAGAGTTTATGATTATCGTTAAAGATAGAGCGAGAGCGGAGGAAATAAGCTCCCCAAAAAATCCCCACCAAACAAACTGAACACAACATGGAACTGGACTAGTTATGCAAAAGGTTAGCACAAAGCATTTTCACTCTGTTGAAATAAATGGCAAGACAAGCTCAGTATTTCATGTAGCAAGGTGGAATCTAGCCACAGATTTTGATTTTCTTTTCTGGACCTCTTACATTACAAATTGCTTTAAACACTTCGAAGAAAAAAAAAAACAAACATTTACAATAGAAATAAAAATTTATGAAAGAAATTGAGAACGAAAGCAAGCTAAAAGTTGTCTTCCTCAAACAAAGAAGAAATCCTCACACACTTCATTCCAACCATGGGAAAACAGAGCAAATATTATACAGAGAGAGCCCCGGGACTGGTGGGAACACCCTGGGGATCAATTGTCAGCAGGGCAATAAAACCTAGAATGTTAAACCAGATCCTTCATTAAAAGCCTACAAACACCTGCTTTCTGTACTGGGACTTTTTCTAACAGACTCCACAAAATCCTCCTCCTCCGTGGAGGCCACACGCTGCCCCTGCGAGGAGCTGTTAAACACGGAGCAGCTGAGGGAGACACAACCGGGTGTTCCCTGGAATGGGAGCTGTTCCCGTGGCACAGCCACCCCAGAGCTGTCCCGGCCACGCTGCTCCTCCAGGAGCCTTTCCCTGCATTACCTGCAGCAAACACACCCACCAAGGCACTGGCCATGGGTACGAACCAGCTCCCCACAGCCCCTCCCAGCAGCCCTCCTGCCGTTCTGCTCCGGAGTTACATTCCAGGTATGTTTAAGTCTGGCTGCAAACACTCTTATCTCTCTAAAGGCAGTTATTGACCAAGCTGCTGAGTATTTCCCACTCGGAATCTTCTTGTCCATGTAAGGTAAATGCGATACCGAGCACAGCGAAAACTCCAGTTCAGCTTAAATGTAGTTCTAGAAATTTACCCAGCAACCAAGTTATTTTTGTGCGTAACATTTAAGTGGTGCTAGGAAGGAAAAAAAAGCCCACAGTGATTGATCCTCTAACCCCTGGGAACGAAGGAGCTTTTGTATACACTTAAATACTTCCTTCCATGCCGCCTGTGTATGGATCCTGCTACCACGTACTCGATTTTCCCTCCACGTTGTATCTTGGAAGTTTTATTTTTATTTATTTACTTTTCAGAGCATGCCAGCTCCCCTCCACTTTTCTAGCTTTTAATACCAATAATTGAGTAGCTGCTTAAAGCTGCTGTTGTACTGTGGAATAAACATTCCCCAGTGATGTCTACCAGCCACACAAAGGAAAAAAAAAAAAAAAAGGAAAAAAAGCCCAAGCGACAAACCAGCATGCATGGAGCTGTGCTAAACACACTTGTAGCATTTTAATAAAGAGCAACAAAAACTAATTACCTTGAATAGCCATTAGAGAAAGCAGGTCTGCCAGAGAGGTTGAGCGTTCCCAGTGGAGCCAATGCCTCGTCCCCCGATCCCTGGCACCTATTCCAATTTTCTGACCCGGCAGGAAGAGACGGAATGATATTAAAAATTGGTTTCTGATCCTGCTGCTGAGAGAGCGAGGCAGTATTTAAATCATAGTGGTACATCTGTCCCCCAGAGGTGCTGACACCGTGGATGGAGATGGCCGAGACTTTCGTACCCAGCAGGTTTGACCCGGAGAAGTTGGCCTGGCAGTAAAGCGGGCCCATGTTTTCCTGCTTGATGCCAGGAGTACACAGTTCAATGAAGTCTTCCTTTTCTGTTTTCACTTGAGGCATTGGCATTTTGGAACTGGGTAAAAGGTCACCACGGTCATTAATTTTAGGTTTAGTGTCAGATAAAAGAGGAGGCTTGCAGTCTTCACCAAGACTTCCTTCCAGGAGAAAGGCGTCGTCCCCGGATATGGGGGACAGCAAGCCACCGTCATCGAGCAACGGGTCCAGCCGCCACGGGCTCCCGTTGGGCTCCTTGCCCGGCGACACCGGCGGCAATTCTAAATCATGGAGGATATCCAGGGTGCTTTGGTCTTCAGAGAACAACTTCAAGTTGCCACCATTCGAGCCCACCTGGCTCTGGACTGCAGCTCCCGACTCGGAGGGGACGCTGCGCCCGGCCATGCCTGGGAAATCCGGCTCGAGCGGCACCTCAGCAGACGCGGTTCCCTTCGCGTCCTCGGCCAGGCTCGAAGACTTGTTCAAGCTCGCAATACTTTCCTCCAGGAGCCTGAAGTCCGTGTCTCCAGAAGAGATGCCGATTTGGCCCTGGTGCGAAAATCCAAGGTCGTTTCCCATCACTTTTGTGTCTGTTTCACCCATGTACAGTCCCATCGAAAGCGACACTGCCTTGGAAAGATCTGGCTGAGGCACATTGTTTCCTAATCCTTTTGGAAAGTCAGCCAAAGCAGGTTGCTGACTGGAATCCGACTGAGAAGATGCAGGGAGAGGAGATGTAGACACAGGGGCTTGGACAGTAGCTCCACCCCTGAAGGGTGGATGGAAGTCCATCACGATCCCTCCTTTGGTACTGATGAGTGCATTTTTCCTGGTTTCGTCTTGATCCGACGGGTTAAGCAACTCTTTGGAATCCATTACTTTACCATTAACTACAAAAAGATGAGAAGCAGTCAAAGTCGGCACAGCAAGGACACATTAATAACAGCTTTAAAATAAAAAGTCTAAATCCTTTGCCTGGCGAACCTGGCTGAGCTGCTCTGAGAGCAAAGGCACGGCACACCACGCTCTGGGCTGGCACGTGCCACGTCTCTCCAACACACTGCGCTTGTTTTCAGCGGGTTTTAGTTTTTGTTTTCTGTCTAGTGGGGAGGAAGTATGCATTTTAAAGCTTTGCTAAACCTGGATGAACGGGTAAGTCTGCCTGCACACAACTCGGAATCAAGCTACAGCACATGACAGCTCTGCACGCACTCCCGGCTGTCACCCATCCCTGCACTAGGGAATTTTAAGAATTTTTAAGCACCCGGTTTATACGTTTTGCCAGGTAAATTTCCCTGATATTTAACTACACCTTGAGCCGGGGAAAAGGACATTTGCCACCTCTCCCACTCAGCTCTCCCCTTGCAGAGCAGGTCTGGAGCTCCCAGAAGTGGCACCTCCGTGGTTTGGCAATCCCCAGGACTCGAACTCCCCACCACAAAACACAGCATTTGCCACCTTTGCAGGGGTTCGGTCTTAAAACACAACCCATCCATCTCGCAGTAAACCCTGCACAATTCTTTAAATACATCTCGAATTTATAAATAAAATCTAGCTAACAATAAAGCAGGTTTTTTATTAGCTTCCAGCACTCTACCCGCTCACGGCTACTCTCCAAACACACCCAGCACT
Organism: Chaetops frenatus; assembly: GCA_013400775.1. Taxonomy (NCBI): domain Eukaryota; kingdom Metazoa; phylum Chordata; class Aves; order Passeriformes; family Picathartidae; genus Chaetops; species Chaetops frenatus. Next base: position 22,165 of record VZTR01021084.1, on the reverse strand, counting down.
GAAAACAAACCTCGTAAGTTTCAGATGTTTGTATTTGCTACATGTTTTTGGTTGGTTTTTTTTTTTTTTTTCCTTCTTTTTTAGCGGAGAGCATAAATATTTGGAGAAACACTGTAAATTCTTCGGCAAACTTCCGACACGGTGTCCGGCCTCCCCCGGCAGCGCCCAGCCCGCACTGCCGCAGTCCGGGCGGGCCGGGGGGCAGTGCCCCACTGCCAGCCTGTCCCTTCCCCGCGGGGCCCAGGGACACCGGCACAGCCCCGGCTCTCGCAGCCCCGGCCCGCCGCTATTTCTGTGTGCGAAGTTAAGGCTCCGAGCGACAAAAAGGCCCCACGTGTAAAACCTTAAGGTGGCCCCTTGCGAGCTGGTCCCGGGCGGCAGCGGCTCAGCGCCAGGAGCCCTCGGCACCCCCGGAGCGGCCCCTGCGCGGGGGTCCCGTCCGCGCTGCCCGGGGGAATGGAGCCCCAGGGCCGCGGGACAGGAGCCGCAGCCCGGCCAGCCCGGCCCACAGCCCGGACCGGGAGCGGGGCACCCCGAACTGCTGCGCTGCTTAAGGTGGACACCCAGCAGCCACCGGAAAAAATACAACTATCTACCTCCAGCGCTGCCTTCTTCCTTTTTAACGTGAAGGGGAGGGAAAAGGTAGTTATTTCATTTGACAATTCCCCCAACGCCCAAAAAAACCAAGGCAGCGAATCATCCAGCGTAGGAAACGTGTCAAAAATCAGCTGCGAGAGTCTGCCCAAGGGCGGAAAACGCTGCAAACACTTAAAACAGCCGGATTGCAATAAAATCGCCTTTGCAAAGTACAGTTTTCAGAGAAATGTGTCGGGACCTGTTGAGCCGTCTCCTGGCACACCCACTTCTGCAGAACCAGCCCGGCGCGGGGCTCGGCCCCGCTCCCCGCCCGCGCCCCCCGCTCCCCCGGGACACCGA
>VZTR01021084.1:0-21069 GCA_013400775.1 Chaetops frenatus | reverse complement strand
TGCCGCTGCTCCTCCCGCGGGCCCCAGACCCTGACCCGTCCCCGCCCGCCACCGCGGCGCCCCCTCCGTTAATTAGCGCTAATTGCCTCCGCGGACCTCGCCCCCCCGCGCTCCCCGCCCCGTCCCCTCCGCCGGGCAGCGCCGCGCTCGGCGGTTCTGCCCCCGCCACAAAATGGAGGACGGCGGCGGCCGCCTCCTCCCCTTCCCCTCCCTCTCTCCCTCCCTCCCTCCGCCTCCCCGACGTGGAGAGGGAGTGGAGACAGCCGGCTCGGCGAGGGGCGGCCGCGGGCAGAGCTGCTCCGCGCCCCGGCTCGGCTCGGTTCTGTTGTGCCGTGCCCGGCTCCGGCCCCGCCGCCGCCGCCCGGCTCCGGGGCAGCTCCAGCCGAGGGCGAACGGTGCGACCTGTTGGCCGAGACGGGAAAGTGCAGCCGGGCCCGGGCCCCTCCCGGGCAGGGCAGGGCAGGGCAGGGCAGAGAAGGGCAGAATGGGCTGGGCAGGGCAGGGCAGGGTAGGGCAAAGCACTGCGGCCACAGCGAGCAGGGGGAGATGCTCCCCCCGCTCGGCCCTGCGGAGGCACGGCTGGAGCCCCTGTCCAGCTCCGGGCTCTGCTCTACAGGCGACACAAGGAGCTACTGGAGAGGGGCCAGAGGAGGCCACAAAGATGTTGAGGGGTCTGGAGCATCTTTCTGATGGAGGAGGGACTGTGGGAGCTGAGTTAGCCCGGAGGAGGCTGAGGGGGGATCCCATCAGTCCATACAAACATCCCTGAGGGCTGGCAGAGGATGGGGCCAGACTCTGCTCAGTGGTGCCAGTGACAGCTCAAGGAGCAATAACCTCAAACACAACGAGTTCCACCTCAACACGAAGAACTTCCTTCCATGGAGAGTGGCAGAGACTGGAACAGCTGCCCAGGGAGGGGCTGGAGTTTCCCTCTCTGGAGACATCCCAAACCCACCTGGACACGTTCCTGTGTCACCTCCAGGTGACCCTGCCTTGGGAAAGGGTTGGACAAGATGATGAGATTTTACAGCACAATGAAATGCCCTCTTTTTGTTTGTTAGTTTGGGTTTTGGGTTTTTTTCACATCATAAGTTTTTTCCAGGCCACATTGACTTTTGGAAACTGTTGTTTTACATTTAAAATGCAAAACACATGCACACAATGTTACAATAACATTATTTTTCCCCCCACAAGTTATGAAAAATTATTCTAAAAATTGTAGCTCTTCCCCATTTTTGAAAGATGTGTTTAAGGCAGCCCTCAAAACTGCCTTGTGGTGCGTTTTGAATGATGCAATGGATTTACAGCTCTCAGGAAATGCTTCTTCCCATGTGAGGGAACCGGAATAGCAGAAGTCAGTGCTCACAGGGCCTGTGAAACCTCTGTCACCAGTGCAGGGCTGTTGCAGAGGTCCTGGCTGTTCAATAGAGGCAACGATGTCTCCCAAAGCATGAAATCCTAAAGTCCTGCTGGGACTGCACCTGGAAAATTTACACTATTTCTGAATGAATGTTCTGCTGCAGAAATTGTCTTGAATTTGGGGACCCCTCTTACCCCTGCAATTTGGGGAACTCAGACATTAGGGTACATGTGGGAGAACATCAGCCTGTGGAGGAGGGCTGTAGCTCCTGCTGTAGTTTGGGGAACCTGGAATAACAAAGCTGTTTATTTCTAAGACATTTACATGAGAACCTCTGTTTATAAACACCCGTTCCCATGCTTAATTACAGCTGGGTTTGTGCAGTAATGGGTAGGACACTTCTTCTGTAATGAATAATCCTTTATCTTAATGCCACCTTTGATCCAAAATAACCCAGTTTCAGAATATTGTACAGAATTTCACTGTTCCCTGTGAGGCTGGGGAGGCCCTGGCACAGCGTGCCCAGAGAAGCTGTGGCTGCCCCATCCCTGCAAATGTCCCAGGCCAGCTTGGATGGGGCTTGGAGCAGCCTGGGACAGTGGGAGGTGTCCCTGCCCATGCAGGGAGTGGGAATGAGGTGACTTTTAAGGTCCTTTCCGCCCCAAACCATGCTGTGCCTCTGTGAATTCACCGAGCAGCTCCAGCCCGGGGCTCGGTGCCGCGGTGGGAGCAGCGGGCAGGTCCAGCTCCGTTCCCCGTTCTCCCTGCGGGAGTTCGGGGCAGGCTCTGCCCCTCTCCCGAGGGCTGTTTCTGCTCGGTGCTGAGGGCAGCAGCGCTCGGTGCCAGCTCCCGGTGACACTCCGGGTCCGAACCCGCAGCTCCGGGGCTGCGCCACATTCTGTCCCTGAGATCTGTTCCCTTTCAAAGGCTTTCTATCGAATGGAGCAGGTGAAAAATGTCAGATGCTTTCTGCCTCTCTCTATGAAACTGGGGAATGAATATTGCAGATTCTCCTTTCTCCAGGTGCTCCTCGGCCGGGAGGAGCCCGGAGCGTTCCGCGGGGCAGTGCCCGGGGATGCTCCTGTGCCCGGGGATGCTCCTGTGCCTGGGGATGCTCCTGTGCCCGGGATGCTCCTGTGCCCGGGATGCTCCTGTGCCCAGGGATGCTCCTGTGCCTGGAGGTGCTCCTGTGCCCGGGATGCTCCTGTGCCCAGGGATGCCCCTGTGCCTGGAGGTGCTCCTGTGCCCGGGATGCTCCTGTGCCCAGGGATGCCCCTGTGCCTGGAGGTGCTCCTGTGCCCGGGATGCTCCTGTGCCCAGGGATGCCCCTGTGCCTGGAGGTGCTCCTGTGCCCGGGATGCTCCTGTGCCCAGGGATGCCCCTGTGCCTGGAGGTGCTCCTGTGCCCGGGATGCTCCTGTGCCCAGGGATGCCCCTGTGCCTGGAGGTGCTCCTGTGCCCGGGATGCTCCTGTGCCCAGGGATGCCCCTGTGCCTGGAGGTGCTCCTGTGCCCGGGATGCTCCTGTGCCCAGGGATGCCCCTGTGCCTGGAGGTGCTCCTGTGCCCGGGATGCTCCTGTGCCCAGGGATGCCCCTGTGCCTGGAGNCCTGTGCCCGGGAATGCTCCTGTGCCTGGGGATGCTCCTGTGCCCGGGGCTCTCCTGGGGCTGCACAAACCTTTCTCACACAGCTGTCCTCTAAACAACCCAACAAACCTCCCCTTCAGACAGAAGTGTTCCCCAGGCCACTCCTACACTGTCAGGATAATGTAGTGTAAAAGTTGGTAAGCTGTGTGTTCTGGCTGTCTTACAACACTAACATGTGCCCAATACAGAACAGCCTCAAGTGTTACGTGATGATGGTCAGAAGTAAATACAACTCATCTTTGCTAGTTTATAAAAATGCATGGAATAAGTTAGGTTTTAAAAATTTGTGATTTGTTTTTCAAGTAAGTGCAGGTCTGATGGGAGCCCAGCACCCCAGGAATTCTGGGGAGCCACAGGGAGAGTGGTGCCAATTTTCATACTACAGATTTCAAAAATCTATAAATGGCTGCACATTCCTACGCCACAATTTAATAATACTGCAGAGATAATGAGCCTTGACCTTAACAAACACTAAATATAGACTTTAAAATATAGAAGTGGAGAATATTATTAAATCATTAAAACATAATTATAGCTCTCATTGAGGAGATCGGGCAATTCATGGAAGCAGGAGCCACTCTGAGCTTTGTGTGCAGCGTTCCAAAGGTCAGAAGGAACATCTGAAGCACCAAAGGGAACTCCTGTGGCTGCCAGATGCTGACATTAATCTGCCTGGGGTCAGCAAGGACAATGGGGGCACCTGGAGAAAAGCAGATCCTGTCCCACCTGACTGGGAAGGGAGCGTGCAGAACGTGGGGCACAGGGGGCATCTCGGGGTGGAGCCACACAGGGAAAGATCAGAGTTTGCACTTGTGGAATAAAGGCTGTAAGGAGTCCACACATAACAACTCATAAAGTCCTTAAGCCTACTTGGAAGTGCTTCCAAAAGTGAGGGTTGTGTTGCCTTTTCCTATGAAATGCCAGCTGTGCAGTTGTGCCACAGACAGCTCATGTAAAGCAGAGTTTTATAGGAGGAACTGCTCCTCCCTCTGCAATCTGCTCTCTCCCAAAAGGGCAGTGACATGCCCAGTGTCTAATGCTCTTCCCAAGGCCAAATCTTTTAAGATCTTGCTTGCCTTGTAAGGAGCTGCATTTTGTTTCCTATCAGCTTGAGAGTAATTCTGTTTAATTCTTGAGCATACATCAAAGTCCCTCAGCCAGTGCCTGCAGCCTGTCAATAGCTTTGCAGGGAAGCCAGAATGGGACGAGGATGTTCCCCAGCTGCGGCTCCCAGAGCTCAGGAGCTGCTGCTTTACCAGCAGGACATCACAGCATCCCCCACGTGTTTGTCAGGGGAGGCTCCTGGCTCTGAGCTCACTCCAAGTGTGCTTTTGCCATTAGCTGTGGTCAGCCACAGACTGAGGCACTCAGGGGCTGTGCCGTGCCCTCCCACCTCCTCCTGGCATTAATAATTCCTGGTATTTTTTCTATTTTTACCGTGTTTTTTCCTGTATTTCCCATGGCAGCCCTTGTCTGTTGTGGTCTATTTTGTGCTCTGATTTCCCACCAGGTCCTTCACTTTTACATGAACCACTCTGTAGTTCTTCCACTGTGCCATTCTCCTTCCCAGCTCCTTCCTCTTTACAAGTATTGGTCTGCTTCATCCTGAACCCCTTGGTTCCTTCCTTAAAGGAATGGCCTGGGCTGGAAGGGACCTTGAAGCTCATCCCACTCCTGTGGGATCTGTGACAAAGGGCTGAAACTCCAGGGTGCTGGGACAGACAGACAGTGAAATGCACTGGTCAGAAACGGAGGGGAGAAGGGGAGAGGAATTAATTGGGTCAATTGATGAGGAGGAGGAGGAGGAGCACTTTGTGACAGGCATGGGGTGAAGTCATTTGCAAGTACACACAAACAACTTTGTTGTTTTGAAGCTTTGCAGAAACATCTGGCAACAACATGCAAGGAAGAGGAAACTTTTGGTTTATGCATCAAGACCTCTCTATGAAAAAAAGAAAACTTGAGCTAATTACAGGATGCCTGCAAGAAGAGAACCACCTTTGACTGCAGCTGTATTTTTTCCTGCAGCACGATGCCTGCTGGCACCCAGTAGCCAGTGGCACACAGATTTTAGTGCAGTCTGGGCTCTGTGGCATTGCCAAGGCAGCCCCTCCTGGCAGGGGGGTTGTAGGGGCTCCCTGAGGTACAGAGACCCGATGGCAGCCCAGCAGCTGCCAGGGTCCCCTTGGCCCAGCCGTCCTTGGGGCCAGGGAGAAGTTACCTGCACAGGTGAATCTAGGAAAGCCTGACCTGGCTCAGCAGTTCCTGGGACAGCTCCGTGAATTGCCACGTGCAAGGAGCCAGGCAAGGGGAAATGATGCAGAGCAGTGTTTGGGGTTCCTTTGTTTGGTTTGGGATGTTGTGGTGCTGCTGCAAAGGGGCAAATCACCACCCCTGCCAAGGCAGAAGGTGCTGGAACAGGGTGGGCACAGCTGTGCATTCCCAGGGACTCTGGAATGGCATTCCCAGGTGACTCCAGCGTGGCAGATCCATTGCAGGAGTGCACCACAGAGCAGGCTGACACCCATTTTGTTTCAAAGCAACTCCTACTTCCCCATGTTGGTGATTTCAAACCACGTTCTATAAATCCAGGGCTTGTCAGCAATAAAGCAGAGTTATGTGCAGCTGGGCTCACTAATGGAACAAATTCAGCTGTGACACTGGCAGAGTTTTCAGCTCAGGCTCAGGGTGAAATATGTAAGTAAAGGTATGAACAAAACAAAAATGTTACCACTAAAAGCGTGTTTTATGAAATGCCACGTGCCTTTTAAAGCATCTGCCTTTGCAGCAAGAGATATGGTACCTCTTCAAACTGAAACCATAATTCCAAACTCTGCCATCTTTAGTACCCTGGATGGGTCCTAATTTAGAGCCTGAGGCAATCCCAGGGGCCAAGGAAAGGATTCTTGGACTTGCAGTTTGAGCTCCACATGAAGAAAGGATTTTTTAACCTTCTCCTGAGTATCACATACCCAAAATGGGAGAATTCAAAGGGAGTTAGGTGAGGAGCTGGGACATAAAAATTAAAATGCTTTTTCTAGAGACAAGAAGGGAATACACTAGAACTGAATTTGATGCAAGGTGCTGATCTTTTTAATTTCTTATGGAAAAAGTGCTTAATTGTCCTTATCCTTTGGGCTCCATCCTATTTACTCTGTGTTCTGTTGTTCTAGTATTTACATGGATCTAACTTCTAAAGAACTGCTGATTTAAACAAGCTTCTTCTGTGATTTAGTTGGGAGATCTAATAAAAAACCAGAAGACTTAGCAAGGTATTTCCTCTGTGGGATTGTGCTTGGCATCAGACTGACATCACAGAAACTGGTGCTGAAAACAGAAAACAAATAAAAAGAAAATCATATTGTCTCATCTTATTTAAAGATGAGTTTAGAGACAGCCTAAACATTCTGGTAACACAAAGCCCTCCAGAACAGGTGGTTATTTTGCCACCTGAGAGTTTCTGCATTGCCAGGAGCATTGAAACCCAGACTTGTGAGTGGTTCTGAAACACTTCAGTGTAAATAAGCAGCAGCTCTGTCAGAAACAGCCTCACTTAAAATATTTCAAGGAGCTGGGCCTCTGCCACTTTTTGTTCAGAAGCAGCCTGGAGCCAGCCCCCTGCAGCAGCTCCTGCTCTGCCCTGCAGCCCCTGCCCAGGTGGGCTGGCCCTCGCTGGGGCTGGGCTCAGCTTCCCCAGGCTGTGGCAGCAGGGGGGACGTGTGTCCCATGTCCCTCCTGGTGTCCCACAGCTCCTGAGGGGCAGCTGCACACTGACAGGAGAGAGTCAAGCAGGAGTGTGTGCTCTCCACAGCTGTTGTTTTGCCCTAATCCCATTTCTTGATCTTTTCTACACAAGACATGGTCACACAGAGCTCTTCTCTCTCCCTTCCCTCATCGTTCTGAGCATTCCAGTTGATTTTTCTGACAGCCAGCAGGGAGTTTGTTCCAGTAGAACTCCGTATCTCCAGTGCTAACACCTAATTTGCAGCTTGTCATGGCACACACTCATATGTTTTTCTTGCTTTTCCTTGTGTGCATTATAATGTTCTGGCAGTAAGTTCAGCCTGGCATTTGATCACCTGCTCACCCTCAGGTCAGGCACTGGTCAGGTACTTCTGCAGCTCTTTACAGTTAGATTTTGGGTTTATTGCTTTGAATAATTTATTTTCAGCAGCCAACTTTGTCACCTCCTGCCACCTCTTGCCACCTCCTCTCCTTTTCCAAGTCATTTATGAGTATTTGGAATGGCAGAGATCTCTGTGGGACTCCACTTAGCTGTGAAAAGATCTATTTCTTCCTGCCTTTTGCTTCCACATTTTACCCACTTTTTGACCCTTTAAAGGATCCTCTCCCTTTCCCCGGGCAGCTCAATTTGTCTGCCATGAAAGCTGTCTTGAAGGGGCAAGAAAGCAGAGAGGGAGCCTGACCTTTTGTGAAAACCCCAGCTAAGAGAGATGACGGGCCCAGCTCTGCTGTGGGTGTCAGCACAAGGCAATCAGAGATTCCTGCTGAGAGGAACAAGAGCCTGACTCACCCTGCAGACAGAAACCCTCAGCTGCAGCAGAGGAGGAACCGGGGCTTTTGCCCAAGCACAGACTCGCTTGCAGGATTTGAACTCCTCAGCTGGCAAACTTTCTCCCCAAGAGAACATGAGCGAGGTTAATTGGCTCAGAGGCACTAATGAAGCTGCAGGTTTGGACTCTCCTCTATCCGTGCAAAACTTCCTAAAAAAAAAAAAAAAAGTTTCTCCTGTGAAACAAGTCTTCTCTGGTTTTTCAGGTATGGTGTGGAACTCCTCATTAATTCTCAGGTGAGAGCCAGCCACACCCCTGCTGTGACAGCCAAAGGGGCTGTGTGATGGCAGAAGTCCTGCAGGTGGGATGATTTATAGGGTTTAGCTGAAGATGAAGAGAACTCGAGGCTCAGCACTCTCTGGGAATTATTACAAAAGTTTTTCACGTCTCTCAGGAGCTGAAGCTCCCTGGGTGCTGTGAGCAGGCCAGTGCTGAGCCTTGCTGCAGGGGAGGCTCTGATATCACACAGGGGCTTGTGGTGTGTGAGCATCCCTGCCAGGGACCTGCATCCACAGGCACAGCCACCACCTGGTCCATGGCACAGGAACCACCTGGTCCATGGCACAGCCACCACCTGATCCGTGGCACAGGAACCACCTGATCCGTGGCACAGCCACCACCTGGTCCATGGCACAGCCACCACCTGCATCCATGGCACAGCATCCTCAGGGCATTCTGAGGGCTCACAGAGTGCATTCCTTTCTGGGAAAGCCAAAGGAAATGTTTGGAGAATTAGAGAATCCCAGACTGGTTTGGGCTGGGAGGGCCAGTAAAGATGATTTTGATCCAACTCTCTGCCATGGGCAGGGACACCTGCACCTTAAATGAGCAGTGTAAGAGGATGCTCCCAATGAACAGATGGGACTGAGAAATATTTACTAATAAAACAATAAATATTAATTTGGAATAACTCAGGCATCATCAGAGAGGAAGGAAAAAAGCAGATTATGAACAGTAACTTTTATACAGACTTGTGAAGAACTCCAGAAGTCCTCAGAGGTTGTTACAGTGCCCCAAAAGGCTCTTTTGTGCTTACACAAAAGGTCAGTGTTTGACTTCTTCCATTACTGCTTAACAAGGAACAGGACCTGAAACAACTGCAAAGGCAAATAAAAGCTTTACAGCATGGTCTCCTTGCCAAAACTCTGCTATGCCTGTAGCCCCAAAGGGCTGAGATAGAGGCAAGAAAATTAGAGGCCTGATGAGAGCAAATTCCTCAGCAGCTCCTGGGCTCGGAGCCGCGGGGGCTCGGGGGTCTCTGCCTGCCCTGGGACAGCCCCTCCCAAAGTGCTGCACCAGCTCCCACGGGGCTTTGAGCTGCTTTATTAAGGGATTTCTACAAAGTGAAACTGCCTGAGAGCATCTGTTCTCCTCAGCAGAACGAAAGTGAAACTCCCCAGGTTATTTTTGTCCGTCCCCTCAGCCCCTGGCACGGGCTCCTGTGATGGGAGGGCTCAGCCCAGCCCTGGCCTGGCACTCCCGGGCTCTTGGGCTCACCAGGAGCATCCCCAGAGGGACTGGTGGCTGTTTCTGTGGAGACACCTCTCCAAATGATGCACAGAGAAAAGAGGAAAGCACAGCTCTGCAGAGGGGATGCAGGTTCCCTGTGCCTGCTCCTTCTGCACCCTTTCCTGCTGCTCTGCTGAGCCTCGGGCCAAATGGTGGGGACACTCAGGAGGAGATGGAAAAATGTCCTGAATTGCCTTGTCTTTCTACCTGTACTGCCACTGCCAGGCAGGGTGTTCCCTCAAAACTGGAATCAGAGAATCCCAGACTGGTTTGGGTTGGTGAAGGGACCTGAAAGCCCATCCAGTGCCAGCCCTGGCATGGCAGGGACAGCTCCCACTGTCCCAGGCTGCTCCAAACCCTGCCCAGCCTGGCCTGGGACACGGCCAGGGGTGGGGTATCCATTCCCAGCACTCACCCAGGCCAGTCCTCAAGAGTTCACCTTTCAGACACCGTTCCCAGTGAGTTCCAGAGAAGAATCCTCATTTGAGCTGACGGGGGCAGACCCAGGGTGACGGCCTGGGCAGGGACAGCGATTCATTAACTGGAAAAGCAGAGTTCTGTCAGTGTCTTCCCACTGCATCACACACCCTTGGCATTTGGGAAACAGCTGATAACAATGGTCAGGAGAACAGTAAGATGGATCAATGTACAAATTCAATTAGGAAGAGAAAATGAAAATATTATGTGGATTGCTAAGCTAACCTGATATTTTAGCCTTGAGTTTAGAATTTGTTTGGTTTAGAGGAGAAGTTCTAATCAGATTAAAAGGAGGTTTCAAAAAAATTACTAACAGATGTGAATGAAATAGATAATGATTTTCATTCCTGATTATGTGACCAAGGTTATAGATGGGAGGAGGGAGTTTAATGGAAATAATGTGGCCATTATGTGTGCTTAAGTGTGCTTATGTTTTTCTGATAAAGATTAACTCTTTGCAGTGTCTCTCATTTAGCAAATGCCCAGTGACCCATTCCTGAACCTAGGAGTGAAAATTGACAGCCTCAGTTTCTGCCTGCTTTCCTCAGAATGCAATCAGTGTCTGGACAATGTGATTCCTTCTGTGGAAGGCCAGAACACCTTCCTAGAGGGAAGCAGAACCAGGGTTATCCCTCACTCTGAGAGGATGCTACGTCTCCAGCCCAGCCCAGGAGGTTTGCAGCTCACAGGCTCAGGGCACACACGGCCCCAGGACCTGCTCTCACAGCCAAAGCTTTCCTGATGGGCTTAAACTGTTAGAGCCCAGAACAGAAAAAATAAAGAAATCACCTCTGGAGGCAGGGACAGCCAAGTGCACAAAGCCCTGAGGGAATCTGGGAGCTGTCACTGCAGGGGGAACTGAATTTCTGAACTGTTTCATTCTGCACATGGAAAAAGAGAATCTGTGGCTTGTTGCATTTTCCTGATGAGCACAACTCGTGGAGGGACCAGTTGGACTCATTGGTGAGACACCATCACTCTCCTCCTGTCACTCCTCCCACGTCCAAAAGGGGAAAAAAGTGATGGCAAAACCTCTCCAAGAGCCCCTGAAATGGCTGAGGAGCCATGGTGGAGGAGAGTGGAGAATGCTGAGGGTGGGAGCGTTGCTGTGGAGCAGCCAGGACACCTCAGCCAGCAGCTCCAAACAATCCCCTGGGAGCAGCCCTGCTGCTGCTTGGCCTTGCTTGGAAAAGGCTCCAGGGAACCAAAGGGTGCCAGGGTGGGTCCATGTGCCCCCCGTGGCTGCAGGCCAAGGAACACAGCCCTGCAAGCAGAGGGGCAGCCCCGACCCCTGCCCTGCCAGATCACACCCTGGCGTTCCACACACTCTGCACTTTCATCTTCTGTAAGCAGGATTTTGGTAAATGAGTCAAGTCTTGTCTTTAGAACCTGTTCAAGCTGACAGCCTGAGGGGTGAGTGATTCCAGCCCTCCCTCCCATGTCACATTTACTTGGTTGTGTTTCGCATCTTTAAGCTTTGGAGTGAAGAGAGAACAGAGACAAATATGTTGTTTGTTTTCCCAGTGCCAGATGGATGGATTCAATTTTCAGATTCCTTAAACTGCCAACACTGCAAAATTGTAAAGAAAAAAAAAAAAAAAAACCAAAATCATTTGTTTTAAAGATCTGTTGTGGTTTCTATAAACTGCATAGAAATTTTTTGGCATTTACAACAGAATTGATGCCACATGCACATTCTATCACTCACATACTTGAGTGAGAAGTTCAGGTAAGGTAAAAACAAGTCAATGTAATGCTCCTTTTTTTCCTACCACCTTCACTTAACCACAGAGCTGCAGGTAAAACTCTTCCCACCCTTCCTTGGGTGTGAGTAGCACACCTGGGCTGTCCACAAACCCACCTGTCAGGGACTTGGTCCTGTCCCCTGGGGTTACCCATGGAGCTGGTGGCCACCTGGCACCCCCTGCCCACCCTGCTGATACACTGGAAGTCCTCAGGAAGCAGAAAAACTGCATGGGAGAGTTATTCCCAAATGTGAATTATTCCCAAACAGGCTCTGTAGCCTGAAGAGCATTTGGAGAAGGAATTCTCCCTGACAGTCTACAAGAGTCTTGTGTGAATCACTAAACTATCACAACAATCTGGGATAATTGGCAGTTTTCCACTCCAAACCCCTATTTTACTCTGCTTCTGTCTGCTGGGTCTGAAAAGAGCTGTTTTTGTACAACATCCAGAAATCCAGGAAAACCTGCCCTTGCCATTACACTGCCATTTCCCTGCTTCCAGAGCCCTCCCAATCCTTGTGCTGGGCTGACACTTTGGGATGTTTGTACCCCCCGAGACATCCCCAGCTCCTGGGTGAGGTCCGACTCCTCCTCGGCCCCTGCCCACTTTGGGGACAGGTAAAGCTGGGAATCCTGCAGGGTCCCGCTGCAAAGGGAAATCGGGGCCAGCCAGCAGCCCCAGGGAGCGAGGGACAGCCGGAATTCCGGGCAGGGCTCTGGGCTCAGGCGGGGACAGCGGCGCCTTCCCCCGCTGTGCAGCGCCTGCAAACACAGAGCCAGGGAATGTCCCGAGCTGGGATATTCCCACAAGGACCCTCGGAGTCCAGCTCCTTGCCCTGCACGGGAAAACCCCCAAATCGCACCCTGTGCCTTCTGGGCAGGCGGAGAATGGGGGGAGCAGAGCAGAGAGCGCAGCAGGGACAGGGACGGGAGGAGCGGGGCTGCGCCCTGGGCACCGCGGGCTTCAAAGAGCCGCGGCACCAACGACACCGCGCCCATGGATTTATTTACCTCGGTGAGCTTTGGGAAAGGTGCAGACTGCTGCGGGAAGCGCACTCGGACCCTCTCGGACGTGCGCAGCCCCAGGTGCCCGCAGGTGCCCGCAGGTGCCCGCAGGTGCCCGCAGGTGCCCAGCGCACCTTTCCGCAGGGTCCAGCCCCCCCGGGCCCCCTGCCTCCTCTCCAGGCAGATCCCAGATACAAAAAGTCTCCCTGAATCGGGCTGCTCAGGAGGGTTTGCATCGCCCACATGAAATGCTGGTGTTTAGAAAAAATCAAAAACTTCCACAAAAAAACCCCCAACAACAACAACAACCAACCAAAAAAAACCCCAAAAATCCCCCCAAAAAACCAAACCAAACTCACAGTAACAACAACAACGAACCAAAACAAACAAAAACACACAAAAAATCCAACCAAACAACAACCCCTCCCCCAAAACCAAAAAACAAACAAAACCCAAAACCCCTCAAAAAACAACAACAAAACTTCCACAAAAAGAAATCAAACAAAAAACCAAACAAAAAACCACCCCTAAACCAAAACAAAATTAAAAAAAAAAAAAAAAACCAAACAAACAAATGAACAAAAACCCCCAAAACAATAAAAACAAAACAGAACCCACCAAACCCAACCAAACAACAACAGAAAAAAGTATTTTCTTGCCCTGTTTTATTCATCAAAACTCTCCTCACCTTTCCAATTCTAGCCTGCAAACCAAGGCAGGTCCAGCCAGGTGTGGCCCTGGCTGCCCTCGGTCCTGCCCAGCTCCAGCCCTGGCCTGGGTGAGCTCCGTGCTGGGACCCTGCTCCCCCTCAGGCTGGCAGAAGGTGGAGGTGCCAGCCCTGGCAGTGCCAGCCCTGGCAGTGCCACGCCTGTCCCTGGCTGGGGGGTGGCAGGGACAGCTCGGTGTTGACCATTTCAGGTGTATTTTAACTTTTGTTTCTGGGAGAAATAATCTCTGGAGCATTGGGAAGTCGCTGAGCAGGACTGAGCTAGGGAGAAATAATTGCCTTGCCATCAAAGCCAATGCAGATGTATGATTAACAGAGTATTTATGTAATTTCTGGTATCATATAAATAGAGTCGCTGTGCAGAGCTGGAGCCTGTGAATCACTCATTTGCTTTATGAGACTGAATAAGCTTTGACTCCATCAGTGTTATCAGCTCTGAAGAAACAAGCCTGATGCTGGGATGAACTGGTAACCACAGACCCTTTTACTGGAATTATTCTTTCCAAGTTATCTCTAAAGCAAAATACAGTATTTCAAGTTATGTCCAAAAATAGATATTTTAAGTTAAACATAACACAACAGATGCCTCCAACCACAGCCATGCCTTTTATTCCTTAGGAAAGCTTCACCTGTGCTTGAGGTCAGTGGAACTCTGGATTAGGTGGAATTAATCATTAAACAAAAGCATTATTTCAAAAGTGCCCCACCATGGTTTTTCAGGAAGGTGCATCCCTAGAGGAATGCTCTTTCCAGGTGCCAGCACAGCTCATGCTGCCCCTGAGCCAAAAAATGGCCATGGGAAAAAAAAAACAAACCCAAACCAAACCAAAACAAATCTGTACACACTGGTCTGGATCAGTGTTTGTTTTTTGGCTGTGTGAATAACCACACCTGGATGTGAGTGCAAACAACCCTCCCATGGTGTTACCTGCAGAGCATTCCCAGAGGAGGGCTCAGAGCACTGAAACACTCCTGGATGGCCATCCCCAAAGCCCAGCCCTAAATCCCAGCCCTAAAGCCCAGCCCCAAATCCCAGTCCCGGTCATTGCCCTGTCACTGAGCTCCTGCCCAGCTCCTGGCAGGAACCTGAGCCTGAGCCTGAGTCTGAACCTGCCCTGAGCCTGAGCCTGAGCCTTCCCTGAGCCTGAGCCTCCCCAGGCCCAGCCCGGGCCCCGAGGTCACCCAGGGGTGCCAGGTTTGCTGCACCCTTTCCTGGCAGCAGCAGAACAGAACCAGAGCATTCCCAGCTTTGCTCAGCAGGGCAGCCCAGCTGCAAACCCAGCTGGGAACTGCCCCGGACCACGCTCCCAGCCCCGTTTCGAGCTCTTTTCTCATTTGGCTGCAGATTCTGGGATACCTGCAGGGCTCCCCCAGGCCAGGGGCAGCGCAGAATGCAGCTCCAGCTGTGGCAGCTCCCAGGCACACAGGGCTGGAGGCTCCCCCTGCTTTCCTGCTGGCAGGGAAATGCTGTGCACTCCATCAGCACCACCCAGAGCTGCTCCAGCTCTGCCCTGGCTCCCTCTCCCACCCCGGCAGCAGCAGGGCCCAGAGCCCTCCGGGGCTCTGCTCAGCTCCCCATCACAGCCCCGTGCCAGCAAAGCCCTCGGCATATTTTTAAATCCCAAGATATTCTTAAATGATTTCCTTAATTAGGGCCTGGAATTTTTTTGGAATGATTTCTGGCTGCCTGGGATTTTTGTTCATTAAAGGGGGAAAAGAAAAAAAAGAAGAATCTTGAAATCTGCAGTGACTTACAGCACAATTTTATTGACTTCATATTTGAGGTATATTACCTGACTCCAGCAAGGCTGCGGAGGGAATTACAAGTCAGGCCAGAACATATTTCCAGCTAAGACAAGCATAAAAAACTTTTTCAAATCCATAGTTCAATACCAAATGCATCACTTAAAAAGAACCGCAATAATTAGCCAAGAGGGGAGAAAGCCAGGGAGCCATAGGTGGAAAAGAGAGGTCAGAGCCCGTGTCCTTGGAGGGGCCAGCAGTGCTGGTGCTGTGCAGGAGCTGCAGGCACAACCTCAGGGAGCAGCAGGCAATATTCCAGGGGATACTGATGGAGGGATGGGCTCAGACACCATCAGGTCCCTGTGTGCAGTCACTGAGGGTGAACCGGCCGTGCTCAGGGCAGGGCAGGGCAGGGTCCCCTCCCAACGTCCCCGGTGTCACAGCCCAGCCTGGACAGGGCCACCCCCCTGCAGGGTCCCTGCCCAGGGGGTTTGTGTCCCCTGGGGTGAGCTGGCCCCAGTCCTGGGACAAACAGAGCCACGCTGGCCCTGGGCTGGGGCTGCCCACGGCCAGGCACGAGCAGCTCTCACACAGCAGCAGCAGCAGCAGCAAGGCCAAGGCAGAGCAGCACAAACTGCTGAGATTTGGGATGGCTCTGCCCGTCCAGGAGGCACAGTTTGCATATTTTCCCCTTTCTTTCCCCCCATAAAGCACTTGGTTGTGTTCAACGTGCATTGCAAACAAATTTCAGTTGTACAGTTTTCCAAAAACTGACATTCTTGTGTTCCAGCCAGCCCCGCTCACTTCTGCAAATACAGTATTTTGATAACACAGTGAGGGCTGAGCAACAAATTGGCCAAGAAATGAAAGTGATTTTAAAATCCCCCTTTCTGAAGAGATACCCTTTGGGAAACTCTTTATGTTCTCATTGAACTTGAAGAAATGAGTTGAGCTTTTTATCACTTTTATAACTTTAGACAAGCAGAGAAGAAAACCAGTGTTTTATGAAGGCAGAGCTGCTCCCCTCACAGCTCCTTCACCAACAGGAGGGGGAACTGAGCCTTTGCAGCTCTCTGGGCAACTGAAAGGGGGCTGAAGATCATTGGATAAAGATTAAATTGGCAGGAATAGTTTGTGCTTTGCTCAGCTCAGCAAGAAATTGGCTGCAGGTCCCAGATATGGAAACAGGGGAGTGAGGTGAGGTGGAGCCACATAGGTAACAACTCACCTGGGTGTCAGAAATCAAAATACTGGGGAGGAAATGGACTGGCAGAAGGAAGGGGCAGGGGGAATCCCCAGACACAGGACTGGGAAATGGCTGCAAGCAGTAGGAGAGGGCTGTGATGAGCATTTATCTATTTCTTGTCTGCTGTGTCCCCACATCCCCAGTGAGTGCCTGCTCCCCCCAGGTTTGGAGGGGAAATGCTTTCCCTGTCCCTCGGGGATCTGTGAGCCACAAGGTGGGAGCTGGCACAGGCTGCAGGGACAGATGCTCACCCTGAAGGAAACCTCCAACAATAACACGGAGAGGAGCCCACGTGAGGTTTGGAAGGTCAGAGCAGTGGGAACAGCCCTGCAGAGCCCCCAGTAACCTGCCCCAGAAACTGGAGGCAAAGCAACTCCCAGCCTTGGTTATCTGGAACGCAGGAGGAGTTACAGAAACCATAAAACCCAACTGATTGATAGCCCTTAAAGGGCAGTGATGCCGAGTTCTGCCTGCCCACGTTTGACTATACATGGTGGGGAGCAGAGGTGCTGCAGAGCTGGCAGGAGGATGGGACTGGGAGAGGGAGAGAGACTTCAGAGCTGAGAGCAGCCAGGGGTGACACACTCCAGACTCCCGTGCCCACCCCAGCAGAGGTGCCAAGCTCCTGGCAGCAGCTCCAGGGCCTCCAGAGCCCAGCAGAGCAGATGAATCCTTCTGGAAGATGTACAGTACAGCTCTCACTGCTGCCAAGGGGTGAGGTCATCTTGGAAGGAATCTTATTTATTCAGGAAATATTTCTGGAAATATTTACATGTCAAGACTACATGTTTAAATTCTCTGACAGAGCAAGCTCTGGGCCACTTGCAGGATTTCTGAGGAGCTTTGCAAGTATTTCTGTGGGTTTTCCTGCAGACAAAAGGCTTCACTGCATCACCATTCTGCTGGAGACAGCAGTCCCTTTTTCTGAACTAAGGAGATGAAGTTTTGTGTTGGAGACTCCAGTCTGAGCAGGAGGCTGCAGTTTTTATCCTGTGCAAACACAAGCAATGGGAGTCAGGTCCCATGCATGGGCTCAGCATCGTGCAGCCAGAGCAGATCTGTAACTACAGAGAGACTCCTGCCCAGGGAGGGAATCCAGGCTGCAGCCTGCCTGGGCCCCCTCATCCAGCTGGGGAAGCCCTGGGAAGCTCCACTTGCCCCAGACATGGTTAATTTTTGAGTTACTGACAGACCTAGGCAGTAGTACAGGAGAAGTTATTCTGCCTTCTTTAAACATAGATATATATATACAAAATAAAGCAGTTTTCAGCTCTGCAAGACAGTTCCCAGCACGAAGAGAGACCCTTCAGGGAGCAGTCCTGCTCTGGAACAGACAGAATGAAGCCCTCTGAGGCATGGCCAGTCCAGGAGAGTGGCTCTGTGCTTCCCTTGGTCCCTGCAGGAGATGAGCAGAGCTGTGCCAGAGCTGGGGGTGAGGAAGGAGCAGCCAGGGAGTGACTTCAGCCCAGGGGATGGGGAGGGGACCCAGCCTGGAAAATGACAAGTGGGGAAGAGAAAGGAGCACACCTGGAGTTACCCAGCCAAGCAAGAGCCACCAGCCAGGGCTGGGGGGACCCTGAGCTGCACAGGGGGGATGTGCCAGCTCCTGCCCACCCTGCTCCTCATAGGGACATTCCCTCATTTCTGCTAAATAACAACAACGAGCGACTTGTCTGAAGCCAGAAAATGAACACAGCGTGCACTGGCAACTCTGTGTGTTGGTTCTGGTTTGCCATCATGCTGCAATATCTACTCTGCTCTCCCTCAATTATTGCCTAATTCATGAGGTCGAGGTGAAATTCCCAGAAGCACAGAGGAATTGTGGCACAGCACCATCTCATATCAGAGTCAGCACTGTTATTCCTGGAGTTGCACACAGTATTCCTAAAGTTACAGCCAGATCTATACTCTGCCTGGAGCATTAAAAAAATCAGGCTAATGAAATACCAGAAAAGAAGACACTGCAAGGTAGGTGAGATTATTCACAGAGCTTCAGGCAACACCACTTTATCTGGTAAATGATAAAATCACAGGCATTTGTGTGAGAAAGAAACACACCAACACTTCTCCAGGCTGGAAACCTTGGGCTCAGCCTCACCCAGCACAAACCCACCTTGAGCAGACTCAAATTTATACCAAGTATTCACAGAAACCACTTTTTGGAAGAAAACCCAAACCACAACAAGCACAGCACCAAAGAAACTCCCATTAAAAACTCCCATGTTTTGTAACACCGGGAGGGTTTTGCCCTGCCCAGGAATTCTCAGGGAGGTTTCCAAACCATTCCCACCTGAGGGGCTGCAGCACTGGGAGGGTTTTGCCCTCAAGCTCCCTTTGGAGACTGCAAAGAACACCAGGCAATTCCTCTATTGAAAAGTGAAAGGACAGAAATGTACACGAAGGAACAGAGCAGGGGTGGCCTGGGAACCAGCCTGTCCTGGATGGGTGCAGGATGCCAAATGTGCCACCTCCAGCTCCTCACAACTCCCCTGGGAGCTCCTCCTGACTGTGGCTTGGATGCTCATCAGCATTATTTATGGGATACATATGAAGATAAACACAACAATATATTCTTGAAAGAATGTAATTCTGATGAGATTGGGGAGATGCTGAAATACAGGAGCCCTGGGATTAACAGCCTGAACTAATATTGCAATTGTCATTGCATTAAGAGGCTCTCAGGGGACTGGAATATTGATATAAGTGTGGTGTGAAATCAAAATCTTGTCATTTATAAAGAGAAAAAAAAATGTCCCTGGCATGCAGACAGCTGGTTAGGCTTGAGTGTAGCACATACAAACCACAGTGTTAGAAAAGCCCCAGGAGAGGCTGTGATTCTGCAAATACAATAAAATACTCAATATACCCCGATGGAAAACGTTCATCTTTGCCACACTCTTCCATCAGTCATTTACATAATTTCAGGGCTGTTATCCTGCTTTTCCTTTGATATTCCTTATTCCTTATCAGCACCATTTGTGGTAATTGAGCTCATGCAAGACCTCAATATAAAGCAAAGCTGCTGCCTGCTGGGCAGGGACGGAGAGCAGAGCTGGTGTTTGTGCCACACACAGCTCCCCACAGTTATCCTCCAGCCAGAAGCTGGACTGGGAATGTTTTCATTTCCCTTCAAACACAACCACCACGTTTGGCTGCACAACCAATTCCTGACAGCCCAGGGAACAAGACCAGCAAAGCTGTTTCACACAAACACTCACCTGAACACCTCAGTCCTGTGAACATCATCATCATCTCAGTCCTGTGAACATCATCTCACTCATGTGAGCATCATCTCACACACCTGAACATCATCATCTCACTCATGTGAGCATCATCTCACACACCTGAACATCATCATCTCACTCATGTGAGCATCATCTCACACACCTGAACATCATCATCTCACTCATGTGAGCATCATCTCACACACCTGAACATCATCATCTCACTCATGTGAACATCACCTCCCTCACTTCCCTCACCTGAACATCATCATCTCACTCACGTTAACATCATCTCCCTCACCTGAACATCACTTCACCCACCTGAACATCATCTCCCTCACCTGAACAGCACCTCACTCCTCTGTGCCACCCCCACCACAGTGCCACTGCCACCTACAGTGCCACCTCCATCACAACTATTTGGGAATTGCTCCTTGATGTCACATCTCCACCACCCCCAGCTGCTCCCATTTCACAGAGCAGGACACAGCCCTGAGCCCTGAGGGGTTTTCCTCTTTAGCCAGCCAGGTTTCTGTTGCCCATGGAAGGCAGAAGGCCAAATGTCTTTTAGCATCATGACAGGGGATGCAGGAAAATGCAGCAACTTGGATCCTCCTGGAAATGCCCCTCCTGAACAACTGTCTGCAAATAGGAGTAATCTGAATAGGAATTCTAAGTGATACCTGTACCCATTACATTTTCCCAGCCCTAATTATAATACAGACATGAAATCTGGATACTTAACTTAGAAAATGTGCATCCATAATGAATAGAGCTGACAAGTAAATGAAGAAAGTAAATTAAGTGCTCATTTCTTCATGACTTGAAGGTAAAATGAGCAAATAGGTATTTCACCTGCTGATATGTAATGCAACCTAAAGTTAAATTATATTATTATTATATTGCATTGCCCAGAGGAGCTGTGGCTGCCCCTGGATCCCTGGCAGTGCCCAAGGCCAGGTTGGACACTGGGGCTGGGAGCACCCTGGGACAGTGGGAGGTGTCCCTGCCCATGGCAGGGGTGGCACTGGGTGGGATTTAAGGTCCTTTTGAACCCAAACCATTCAGTGACTCTGTTATTCTATTCCAGTTGCCAACATCCTGGGTGCCATTAGCATTATATTAACTATTTTATTTGTATTGTCTCCTCTTGGAAAGGAAAACAGGTCTTGAAACTCTGATTTTTCCATCAGGAGGGCCCCGTGGACCTGGGAACACCAAGGTCTGTGGATGGAATAAAGTGCTCCAGCTGTTCCAGTGCACCATGATAGGAACACGTGGTGGGAAGTGGAAATGCAAACACCATGTGCTCTTATTGAGGTTGTAATTGATGTATTTGGGAAAGGAACCAATGTAAATTATTTTTCATAACAGTGAGCCTTTATGTAGGGTTGGACTCTTTAAAAACCTGCCCACTGTGTACAGGGAGCGAGGGAAATGTCAGGCCATGTTTATGAACAGTCAAGGTTGAGTTGATTTCTGTCAAACTCTGCAGTAATGGTTTCTAATTCTGACATGCAGGAGCTCAGGTCTCCCCCACAGCTAATAAAGCACCTTTAAATCCAGCTGTGAGTTACTCTCTGCATCCCCAGGGTGGGGAGGGCTCACTGTGCCCATACCAGGCCTGAAGACACTGGACAGGCTGCTAAAGGTTTTAGTGGAGTTCCTATTTCGGGTACTGGCACTGGCTTCCCAGAGACCCCCATCCCTGGAAGTGTCCAAAGTGAGGAGAGCTGGGAGAGGGGCAGCCAGAGGCACCTGCTGGGCTGGGTATCAGCTCTGCAGGGAGCTCCATCCCTGCATCCATCCCTGAA
>VZTR01021082.1:544483-556654 GCA_013400775.1 Chaetops frenatus | reverse complement strand
AGTGTCATGTAATATCATATTCTGATAGAGGCTCAGCTTCAAAAATGTATTTCCTAACAGTTTGTAGTGAAGAAAGGTACATTTGTTTGGGGGCTCTTAGTTCGACTGAGCTCTGCCATGTTCCACAAATTGTTTGCTGTGTGGGAACAGCACATCATTTCTCAGACATATTTAAAATATTTAGACATTACTGGTGTCTCTCTTGTTTGCTCACTACCCCAGTTTCAGGACAAGAGTTTTAATGGCCTGATTGCATTCGTTTATTTCCATTTAAAACAGTATTTGAAATGATACCAGTGGGAAACTGTGAACAAATTTTGGGACAGGAATTCAGCATAAGAGCTGCAGTCTAGTGAAGAAGGCATAAGCCCTGAAATAATGGGTGACTGTTCAAGTTTTGATATCAAAGTCTGATCTCTGTGGCATCTGTCTCTGTGGTAGGGCTTCTTCTGCCTACTTTATTACCATGGCATATAGGGTGTTCATAAATACCTCTTTCACAGGGCCCTGCACATTTCATAATATATTGAGCATTTAACTTTCATTTAAGAATAAATTCTCAAATCAATGCTACCTCAACATATGCATTAGATGGCAACTCTTGTTTTTATTCTAGAAAACTCAGTTCTGTCTCTCAGGGACAAAGCAGAAAATCACTGTGTAGCTCAGACCCAGGCCATAAATTAGCTTCCACCCTTCCCATGCTGCAGCAGAGTTTCCATCTGGATAAAGATCCAGCCTCTGCACCAAGTCTACCTGGCACAAAGGATCAAAACCAAATTTTGCAGAAATTCTGATCCATAAGACAGAAAGAATGGTTGTGGTTTCCACAAAGCAAACACTGTAGCATTCAGGGAGAAGTAGGATGGACATAGATTTCGTGTATTTGTCCAAGTGTCCCTTTTTTGGTATAAAGCTGATATATGCTTTCCCCCATGAAGGACTCACCCAAGTGAATTAATGAATTTGTTTTTCATTGCAGATTTTTGTTTGTCACAAAATGGGTGGTAAAGGCTGACTATTAAAAGCAGTTCATATAGGGAATGTGACCTGAGTGAGTTAATTGGCCTATTTTAATGAAAAGCTCCCGATATGAAATTTCCAGCACTACTGGCAAGGGTGCCAAATTCAGCGAGGTTATGAAAATAAATGTGAACCCTTCAAAACACTTGAAACACAGGCAATTGATGTAATAAAACCATTTTGCTTAGGACAGAGTAAGCTGACTGTTGTTATTCACTCTGTCTCCAGCTGAACTCAGAGCTAAAAGCCACTTTACTTGCTGATCTGGGGATCTGCTGTATTATTAGCATTTTATTCAATTTTGGGAAACGTGACATTGCATTTGTAAGTGGATGTTGAGGCTCAGCCTTTTTCAAATGGACGAGGTCTTTGGAGTTATTAAATTATTGAGGAAACAGTTTGTCCCAATTTTCAGACCTAACTTGGCTTACTAAACAAATTTCAATGTAAATAAGGTTCTAAATCTATGCATTCATTAGTACTGTTTAACAGCAATGACATTTCTTTGGCAAGAAAGCTTTCTTTGAGAGCCTATTTAGCCTCAGGTCACTTTAGCTGAGGCCCCAATGGCAAAGAGAGAGAAAGAAAAAAAGTGTTCATGTCAATAAAAGTTTTGTTTTCATTTTTTATTTAATGGCCCAGTACAAAACTTTAGTTTGGCAAGTGATGGGAGGAAGAGGGCCAGAGTAAAGAATGCATAAGGCAAAATTGTATGGAATTTGGAGTGAAAACTAAAGCTGGTTTATCCTGTGTCTTTAATTCCAATACCAGAACATAATCTTAGCTGTGACAAAATTATGTCAGCTTGAAGATGGAGCCCAAGATGTGGTAGCTTTGATCAGAATCACCCTGAGTGTACACACAGCCAGATATGCTGACCTTGGAGGAGGGGCTGGTTTATGTGCTGTGATCCACCACTCCTTCCCACTTCGTGCCATCTGAGTCTCACATCCAGCAAAGAGTCATTCATTAGGAATCAAGAGCTGCAGGGCTGCCAGTGACCCCACCAGTGTCACAGAGCTGTGGGTATTGGGAGTGGAGTGGCTTCAGGTAGACCAGTGGAGGATGTTTTTGAAGGGGTAGAAAGTATTTTGGCTGATAAGCAAACTGCAGGTGTAGGTATCTACAATGTAGACAGTCTCCTGATGCTCCAGTGGAAGTGTGCAAACACCCAGGGATCTAATTTTGGTGATTTGCAGAGAGGTCTAGGAGCAACTCCCTACCTCAGAAAGCTTCCCCCGAGAAGACTCAAGTATTCTAGGTTTTTAGTGAGTGGGAGAATTTTATCCTGTTATTTTCCCTCCCAAACTTCTGCAGTGTGGTCATGGTCACTGTCGTTCTGTCGTGTGACATCCATTATGCACTTCAGCAAACTTCTCTGCCTCTCCAGGTGACTTTAAAAGTTGAAACACTGTTCAGAGGGCTACACTGCAGCTCCTTGACAAGGGTAGCCTAAATAAATAATCTGCTACATATTTCATAAATATACATAGGTATGGAGTTTTGGGTCACAGGAGAATGTCTTTCCAATGTGTGACCCGTCACTCAGAAATGCTGAACTTCTGTCTCTTTAATTTATTTTTCTTTGAAACTTTTGTTTTAAACTTTAAACTGCTTTGGTATGGAAAAGGGTTATTTGAACTCAGACAAGTAACACGAGACTAGAGGCCAAGTCCAGACTTAAAATCAGGCACCTAAATTCCATCCCTAAAAAACATGTCCTATTTGTATTTTCAGTAAATGTCTGGGTTCGTAAATATCCTTTTGCTTCTGGTCTCAAACAGTCAACTTTTTGGTGCAGTATACAAACAAGAACCAACAAAGCTGGATGAGGCTGGGGGTGACCTGGCCTAGTGGAAGGTGTCCCTGTCCATGGCAAGGGGGTTGGAACAAGATGAGCTTCAAGGTCCCTTGCAAAACAAACCATTGTATGATTTTATGGAGATCAAGAACAAATTATTTGAATTTACATTTATCAAGGTCAGACTAGCAGGCTAATTGCTGGACTAGTCTTCATCTTTGTTATTAGCTGGTTGGGGGATAATATTGCTGAATATTAGGGCCTTGAGACCCACAGAGTGCAGTCCAGCCCTCGGTTGATGAATTCTACCACTCACCAGTGAAAGCTAAACTATTTCAAGCATGAGGTTCTGCCTCTTCCTTATGAAAGCTATTCTGTCCCTTTATCTTTTCTTTTCTCTTCCTGATTGAGAAGCCAAGTGCAGAGCCCGTGGTTGGCAAGTGATGAAGGGAAAAATAAAAAATGGAAAGTTCTCTCCAGGAATGTTTGCTTCACTATATTTTCTTTCCCATAACTAATGATTCTGGCTGGACAAAAAAATAAAATATAACACAATAAAGCACAACAAAATCCTGGATGTTCTTTGGATTCCCAAGTTTGCTAGGAGCCAAAATTTTAGGTACATGAAGAGGAAGAAGAAATGATCCTCTTCATCACTCAGCCAAAGCATCAACACCACACTTGCCAGTTATTCTCCACTGTGATTGACTCATGAACCAGTAATTCCCATCCTGCTCAGAATGGAGCACACACACAGTTCAAACAAACTATTCCCTGGTGCTTGGTTTTGTCAGTGACTCAGAACAACCACTGTAAAAGAGGGCAGTGAAATTTTCCCCTTAGGCACAGCTGTGCCCAGGGTTTTATGTGCCAGCCTCCAGTGGGTCTGACAATTAGGAAACAGGGAGAACAATTTCCAGATGTTACCACAAGGCTACTACAGATCCTCCAGCCTCCCACCACCATTCCTTCCTCCCTCTCATCTTCCAGAGCTGCTCCATAGCTACAGCAGTGGATGGAACCCTGGAAATTACTTAGAGCTTCACGGTCTTCCACAAATCCAACATTTTTTCTCTGTCGCTCTGGCAGGATACTCTGCACCCTCTGTTTGAAAGCAGATTTCTTTTCCTGTTGAAGGACATCAGATTTGTCCAGGTGTGGGAACTGGTGCAACTACAGTTTATGGAATGCATCTATAGCCTTCCATTTCAGGAAAAAGTCTAAGAATTGTAAAAGTAGTTTATTTTTCTTGTTTTCTAATNGGTCTCAAACAGTCAACTTTTTGGTGCAGTATACAAACAAGAACCAACAAAGCTGGATGAGGCTGGGGGTGACCTGGCCTAGTGGAAGGTGTCCCTGTCCATGGCAAGGGGGTTGGAACAAGATGAGCTTCAAGGTCCCTTGCAAAACAAACCATTGTATGATTTTATGGAGATCAAGAACAAATTATTTGAATTTACATTTATCAAGGTCAGACTAGCAGGCTAATTGCTGGACTAGTCTTCATCTTTGTTATTAGCTGGTTGGGGGATAATATTGCTGAATATTAGGGCCTTGAGACCCACAGAGTGCAGTCCAGCCCTCGGTTGATGAATTCTACCACTCACCAGTGAAAGCTAAACTATTTCAAGCATGAGGTTCTGCCTCTTCCTTATGAAAGCTATTCTGTCCCTTTATCTTTTCTTTTCTCTTCCTGATTGAGAAGCCAAGTGCAGAGCCCGTGGTTGGCAAGTGATGAAGGGAAAAATAAAAAATGGAAAGTTCTCTCCAGGAATGTTTGCTTCACTATATTTTCTTTCCCATAACTAATGATTCTGGCTGGACAAAAAAATAAAATATAACACAATAAAGCACAACAAAATCCTGGATGTTCTTTGGATTCCCAAGTTTGCTAGGAGCCAAAATTTTAGGTACATGAAGAGGAAGAAGAAATGATCCTCTTCATCACTCAGCCAAAGCATCAACACCACACTTGCCAGTTATTCTCCACTGTGATTGACTCATGAACCAGTAATTCCCATCCTGCTCAGAATGGAGCACACACACAGTTCAAACAAACTATTCCCTGGTGCTTGGTTTTGTCAGTGACTCAGAACAACCACTGTAAAAGAGGGCAGTGAAATTTTCCCCTTAGGCACAGCTGTGCCCAGGGTTTTATGTGCCAGCCTCCAGTGGGTCTGACAATTAGGAAACAGGGAGAACAATTTCCAGATGTTACCACAAGGCTACTACAGATCCTCCAGCCTCCCACCACCATTCCTTCCTCCCTCTCATCTTCCAGAGCTGCTCCATAGCTACAGCAGTGGATGGAACCCTGGAAATTACTTAGAGCTTCACGGTCTTCCACAAATCCAACATTTTTTCTCTGTCGCTCTGGCAGGATACTCTGCACCCTCTGTTTGAAAGCAGATTTCTTTTCCTGTTGAAGGACATCAGATTTGTCCAGGTGTGGGAACTGGTGCAACTACAGTTTATGGAATGCATCTATAGCCTTCCATTTCAGGAAAAAGTCTAAGAATTGTAAAAGTAGTTTATTTTTCTTGTTTTCTAATTGTAGTAGTCCATGAAACTAAAAACAGAGGAGAGGAGAGAAAGAACAATAATCCTTCCTCCCTTCTGTGAAATGTGTCCAAATATCACAAGAAATGTACTTCAATTATATTCTTGATTTAAGACATCATGCCCATAGGAGAGTAAAAGATGAGCTTTCTCAGAAGAACTCTGACTTTAGCTTTCCTCATGGCTCTGAGCAAGTAACCTCTGTCTGAGCCCAGCCTCTGGCTTTACCACAACGTTTAGCAGAAAATAAACACAGCCCAAGGCTCAAGTATGGATAAGTATTAGAAAATTTGAGATAGAAATCCAAATGTGAAAGTGGACCAGGGCCTATTTGCATGTTCCTGCTTTTCTGACTATACTGAAAATTCTGCACTAGCATTATTTGAGCTTTTTTTCATCTGTCTGACTGTAGAAAACTTAAATCTCTGAGAAATGCTGAGATCAATAAGACCTGCTGTCCTTTAAATGAGATGTCTGGCTGTATCCTACAACACAGGAGCCACATACAAGGCACAGCCACACAAACCCCACTAAGTGCCTCCTGCCTGTCCTTCTGGACTCTTTTCCACAATAAAAGCATTCAGATAAAAATAGAAAATATGTAGATCTTTATCTCAAACCATTCATGTCTGCTTTCTGCTCATTTTTACCTTCAATGCTACAGCATACAGGATTTTCTGTTCCCTGTATACTATTAAAAAAATCCCCAAAAAACACAAGAAAACCCCACCCAAACCAAAAATCTAAATCAGCCCATAATTTTTAAAAATTAGTTTCTGAAATATGGCAGAAAACCATTGCAATGAAGATGCTGTTTTAAAATCCTTATTAATTATTATCGTGATAGACATTTCCAAGGAATTTCAATTTCAGAAGCCTCTACGGTCAACTAATAACTTATTAAATATTACTCAGTCATTAAATATCTTCAGTTTAAAAATGAATATTTAGGGGATAGACATCTGGTAATATGTCTTAATCCTATTTTTAGATTAGATCCTCTTAAGAAATTCCCATATGCTTTTAGATAAAGCTTGAACCTTGCTAATCTTTCTGAATATTCTCTGCATGCTGCTGTGTACACAAGGGCCCCTAAAAGCTGTGCTTAAGGGTTGTGTTTAGGTTCAGATTTCACAAGGTAATTGTGCTCCCTCATTTTCATGTGTTTCAGCTCTAAAACCACAATGAAGGAGGAGGTGGAAGGAAAAATCAGGGGGAGTCCAACAGCAATGCTTGCCTATTAATGAAATTACTACAAATGGACTAAAAGTCAGAATCAAAAATAACCCTGACATTAATGGACTGCTTATTTGAATCAGTTGGATAAGAATCTGCTACGTGTGTTGGGACTAACTAACAAATATATGATTAAATTAATTCCCAGCATTTAAAAAATGCTGAAAGTGAATTCTAATATAAACCAATAGTGGGTGGTGAGTGTCTTTAGCAATGTTCCCGGGTTTTAACAGCATTGTTTTATCTAAATATATTTCTTAGAGTCACAAACCCTAAAAGGTATAAAATAAAATAGATTGAGATGGATTAGGTTAATTAATGGGTATGAACTGGCCTTTCACCTCAACAATTGTAGACAAGTTCAACCTAAGAGCTTAAATCAGAGTTTGCTGTTCTAAGCTCTAGTAGACATTAATTCACATCATATAATTTGGCAGAGTTGGCCCAGAAATGAACTTGCCATGGATTTGACCCTCCAAGTCAGAGATGGGGCAGCAAACAAAGGAAAAAAAAGAGGAAGAGAAAAAAAAAAAGAAAACCACAATATCTCCCAGCTGCTCCCCTGGTTTGTGGATAAAATCACAGCATCTTTGAGGGTTTACACACATGGGCAGTACATGCTTTTGTGTGGAGATGAACAAAATGCAAAACAAAGCATTCAGGAGAGTTGTGCAACATTGGGGAGTTTCAGTTGGAGACTGGATTTTAGGGTACATTTGGGGAGACTGTGGCAAATATATGCTTTGAGCTCAGACTGATGGATTTGGTGTGTCCATACAATTTCTGTGCTTTTACAGTGACACAACAACAGCTTTGCAAACACACCCAGTCCCACTGGAGTTGCAGCATCAGACCAATTTCTCTGCTCTTACTTGCATGCCTGCAGATCTGCAGGGGGTCACACATATAAAAAGGGATGAGAAATAAATTACATTAATCCTTTTGTTTTGTTTTGTTTTGTTTTGTTTTGTTTTGTTTTGTTTTGTTTTGTTTTGTTTTGTTTTGTTTTGTTTTGTTTTGTTTTGTTTTGTTTTGTTTTGTTTTGTTTTGTTTTGTTTTGTTTTGTTTTGTTTTGTTTTGTTTTGTTTTGTTTTGTTTTGTTTTGTTTTGTTTTGTTTTGTTTTGTTTTGTTTTGTTTTGTTTTGTTTTGTTTTGTTTTGTTTTGTTTTGTTTTGTTTTGTTTTGTTTTGTTTTGTTTTGTTTTGTTTTGTTTTGTTTTGTTTTGTTTTGTTTTGTTTTGTTTTGTTTTGTTTTGTTTTGTTTTGTTTTGTTTTGTTTTGTTTTGTTTTGTTTTGTTTTGTTTTGTTTTGTTTTGTTTTGTTTTGTTTTGTTTTGTTTTGTTTTGTTTTGTTTTGTTTTGTTTTGTTTTGTTTTGTTTTGTTTTGTTTTGTTTTGTTTTGTTTTGTTTTGTTTTGTTTTGTTTTGTTTTGTTTTGTTTTGTTTTGTTTTGTTTTGTTTTGTTTTGTTTTGTTTTGTTTTGTTTTGTTTTGTTTTGTTTTGTTTTGTTTTGTTTTTATTATCTACCTGGAATTCAGGCATGAAACCACCAGATCATTATTCACTGATAACTGCAGAGGCAATAGCAAACTGTTCCATGAATAAATCTCTTCCCTGAATAAAGCCACGGCAGCCGTAATATGCATTTAATAGATTTATCAGTTTTACATTAAATGCCTTTTCTCTGAAAGCACCAATTAATTTCACAGATATTCCCTTTAGGTTTGGGCAAGGCAGTTTGTGGTGGTCTCCTGCCACAGACCCCTTCTCCCAGGGAACACAGAGGGTTTGCAGCTGTCCTGAGCATCCACCAGGTTTATTTGGTTATGATAAGAAAACACAGCAAGCACCACGCCAGGAAAAGCAAAGGTGGGAGCCCACACATCTTCCACATTCTTTCCTGGAGCCCCAGTTGAACTCCCAGGAAAAAGACCAGCAGCAGGACTGAGCCCAGCACAGCAGAGGGCTGTGAGGAGTCTGAGACCAGTGAGAGGGGAGGAGAGATTTAAGGGAAGCCCTCTGTCAAAAACCAAGCCAGAGGAATAAGATGGAGCACTCCTGCAGGACAGCAACCGTTATTAGCAAATATTTGTACATTTGGCAGCAGGATTATTGTCTCGCTGCTAATATGATTTTTTTTTTTTTTCCTTTTTTCAGACCTGGGTGGCTGGAATATATATCACAGCCTTTTCATAAAGGTTATGGTTTAAAAGGAAAAAAAAAAAGAGAAAATAAAATAAAAGGAATGTAGTGTTCTAAAAATACATTTGTGCATTTGGAATTTGGTTCAGAGACCAGCAACCATCGATATCATCACAGCCTGACTGCTTTTAACTTTTGACATACTGAAGGCTCTGTGTGCAGGCCAGCTGTAGAAAATGTCCTCTATTTCTATACATTTTGAATATGCAATAACAACAAAAGGAAGATATGTAAGAGACTGACAATGTCTGGATAATTACTGCAGTTTGATCTGTCAAAATGCATTGCTTTAATAAATTTTGTCAGAAAATAGGGCTGGGCAAGGAAGAAAACATGGGGAAAATAGTGATTTCCTAGTCTCACATTTCCATCTCTTTCTGCTAAATAGTTTATGCATGAATAATGTACCTGAGTTCTTTCAGTACTTTCAATGGGACCTGCACATTAGAGGGAATTCCAGTATAAAATTCTGTTATCTTGCCGTTGTTTAGCCTTAGTAACTTGAATTAAACTCAACCAAGGACTGTTTCACAGTTCAGTTAATATTCTTTAGCTTTTCTGTTTTATTTACTATAACAGCATATTCAGTCTATTTTTGCTTCCGTCTCAGTTCATCTTCTCTACACCTCTTCCACTCAAGATAGGGTTCAGAGATGGCTGTGAACCTCATGCTGTCTAGAAACAACAATTCCCCCAAAATCAATCTTTGCAGGGGGAAGATGAACTCTGCAAAAGCAGTTGTGGAATTGGGAGACCAAATATGCAGAGTTTTCATGCTGTCACCAACTCTGAATAACTGCATTCCCAGAGAGAAGACATTCTCCTGCCTCATTACACAGTGCTCCTGCTGATCAAAAGAAAGTTGGAGAGATACTATCAATGTATAAAGCCACTCTGCCCTTTTCCCTCCCCTTTTTTTTATTAAATATGGAACTTCTCCAGTTTGCTGAAATTCTCTCATTGACCTGGGTTACAATTCACTAGTTTTGCAAAAGCACAAGCTAAATTTGTACTGCTAAGGTTTTGCATTCCTGGCCTCAGGAGCTAAAAAATTTGAAAAATCAAAGAACACCAACATTGGTGAACTATCACAACCCAAGGTCAGCTCAGGTGAAGGCAGAAATCCATGTCAAAATCTTGTCCCACTGGGCTCTACAGTATTATCAGAGTAGAAGGGTCCTAAAATACCAAGATCACTCCATTTTATACTCCAAGTGAGTGAGCAGTTAGAGAAAGATCCATAATTGCAACAACCAAACACAAATTTCTCACTAAAACTTTTCACTGGGGAGTTTTGGCATTCAATTGTGATTGTTCTAAGAAGTATTTCCCTGTGCAAAGTGAGATTCCTGTCTGGATGAAGTTTCCTACTTACCTGACATGCACTCTGGGATATATTTGCCACACTGTGCTGTAGGCAAAGCGTCTCAAAGTTGCAGCTGGGCTGAATTTTATATAAATACTCTATTTGTCATCTATAACAAATTCAACAAAAAAATAATAATCTACAAAAGTAGGAATGAGTACCAGGAAAAGCACTGGCTACTGATAGAGGGCTCCATGGCATGAAAAATTGGGTCATTGACTTCTGGCCTTTGACAGTCTTGAGGTTAGGTCTGGTTTACATCACAAGTGAAATAATCACAGGGATTTTGCTTCAAAAATTAACACTCAGTTTGATTGAGTTTGACAGAAATAGCACACAGATGCCAAGGACCAAGTCAGACAGAACTGGGTTGTTTGGTGGTGCATCTGTTGGTGCTTCATTCTTTCATTTGCCCTGAGCCAACAACAGCAAAAAACCAACCATCTATGACAAAAGAAACTATTGAAAAAAAATAAGATTTTTGGCAGCATATAGAAAACAACTTGTAAATAAGTTGGTGGGACATAGAAGGGAAATACACCATTTTTACAAAATAAAGCAAAACTTACTTTCAGATTAGACCAGCCTAAAATCTTCCTGGTACAAAAGTCACCTAATCCCACACTGACATTCTACTTGTTCGATATGATCTAGTGAAACTACAAACCTCAAAGTCCAGCTAGGAGCCAAACTTTCAATATTTGTGTGGTCTCAAAAGCAGAAAATATCTGGTTCATCAGTCAGAACATATCTTTTGTCATAAATCAGGAGAGACATTGAAGAAAAAAGCAAGAGTTCTGTGAGGATTTTAAATGCATCCTCCTGCTTTTAGCCACATCCAAATTGCCATCAGGATAAGAAGTTTTTCTCATGGTATTTCAGCCGCCACGTCTGCTCCAAACAGGAAGCGCTGAAATGTGTACAAATAACTTCATAAAAAATAATTTGAGGCACCACAAATAAAGAGAAAAACATTACACTAACTTTCTCATCCTTTGGAATTACTTGAGTTCCATGAGAATGCAGTACAAGGAGCTCCCACAGAACAGCTCCCTGTTCCTTCTCATGGAAGTCCTCAAACGTGACCTCATGGAAGGTTGAGGACCTTGTTAATTCTGAAAGGGGGGGTTCAAATCCCCCCTCCAGATTTAGTCACAAAGGCAGGAGGAGTTTAGGTGAAATACTCTCAGGGTCTGGTCCTGAACTCCTGAGCCAAAGGAATATCCATTAGATGGGGGAAGTTAGCAATGTAACTGCATAGTAAAAAAAAAATGGTTCTGGCCTCAGCTGTACTTTGAGAAGATCTGAAAGAGTTTACGAGACTGGCACTGACTTCCTGAGGAGCTGGGAAAAGCAATCTGCTCATTCCCAGCAAGACTGAAACGTCTCATCCAAACAGCAAAAATACAGCCTGTTGCTGTAACTACCATACTTTTATTTTATTTAAATGCAAAATACTTTTCATTATGCCAGAACTAATAAAACTTTAGCAAATGTTTCACAGTAAGCCCTCAGAGATGGAACCAATTCTTTCTGGTTTTGGTTTCTTTTATTGCTGGATCACTACTATAATAGGCGATCTTGCAATAGTTCCAAGAAAAGATCTGGATTTTTCAGGGTTTCTCACCAGAGAGTAATTAGGGGCACAATGCCAAAAAGACCTCTAATAACTCCCTCTGTATAGAAGCCTGGCTATGACTTAAATCATAATTTTCAGATGCAGAGGTGGTGATCAATTTACTGATTCTAATCAGGTACATAGTAGGAATAATTTAGGGGGAACATTCCCTTGTGTATTTTTACTGATATGCTTCTCAAATCAATTCCAATGGGTATCCCTGAAATAAGAAGTGAAAACTAAACTAACATATATTCATTTTCCCATGTAGAGATTGAAGGAAAACAAAAGCACTTGGTTGAAATGTGCTATGAGAGCCTCAAATCTTTCCAGAATATCCTGTGAGTCTAAACAAAGGTCTCCACTAAA
>VZTR01021082.1:517408-542382 GCA_013400775.1 Chaetops frenatus | reverse complement strand
GTTCCTCAGCAAAATCAACCTGAGAGTCTCTCTCTCTCTATCATTGGTGTGCAATTATAAACTCTTGGGGTTCATTCTTTCAGCCTGTCAGGGTGTTCAGTGCTGTGCAGATGCCCTGGGGAGCCCTGGGCTCTGCCTATGGGGATTTTGCAGTTCAGAAGTTGATCCCAGGAGCTTTTCCTGCTCTGCCCCACAGCCTGTGAGGAGAGGGGCTGCAGTGAGCCCAGTGCTGGGGTGAAGGTCAGCAAAGGGCTGAGCACCAGCATCTCCCGTGGGGCTCCTCGGGCAGAAGGAGTCAACTCTTGCAGGATCTACCCCACCTCCCTCCCCCCCCACCAAAAAACAGTCTCCAATAATCACTTATTTCCTATTGCAACCAAGACTTTTGAAACTCAGGGCATTGATCGTGTCACTCCGGAGACCACCAAGTGACTAACAGTGCTGGAGCGAGAATCCCTCATGGATGTCACATTTCGAGAAGCATTAACCCACTGATTTAGCTTTAAATAGCAGTGGTGTTACAGAACATGTCACTAATTATTTGCTTTCCAGCAACAGTGTGGTGCCTTCTGGTACGTGCACACACAAGAAGATGAAGGTTAAGTAGGGGGCTTTCTTCGCCTGCAAATAGACACATTGTGTCATCATGACACCCAATAAATCCACCCGCCATAGGGGGGAAAGACTGTACTCTTCCACTTTAAATCCCCAGATTTTCTAAACCTGTTTTTTCCCCCTTTTCTTTTTTTTACCCCCCCCCTTCACCCCCCACAGCAGTTTGTGAAGATTCCCCCAGCCTGAACTTAGCAAAGTGGAGGGGGTAAAAAAAAAATCTAGAACCCGTATCCAATCTCTGTGTCACAAAACCAATACAAAAACCCCATTTTGGAAACCAAAAGGAGCATCCAATATCATCTGGAAACAAGCTGTTAGTCTGGATACATTTTTAAGATACAGTGTGGGGGGAAAAATATGGATTTTGTTGCAGATCCAATATTTTTTCGTCTCAAGACCTAGCCAAAAATTAGCTTCATTTAAAATAAGATTAGTCATTTATGGGAACTGGTCTTACAGTTTGGAATTTTTAAGGGAGTAGAGAAAGCAGCTTTTCAGTATCTTAAATATTTATATTTGAATAAAAAATTATTGAACATATCTAGCAACTACAGAACTCGACATCATTATTTTTCTTACGTAAAGTTTTACTAAACACTAACAGTGAATGTTCAAACCTCTCCCCACCACGTCACTCCCCCACACCTCAGCAGTGGTGCTCCCTGATTTTGGGGGTTTAATTACCTTGGGTTTTTTCAAATCCCTTTTAGGATTTGCAACAGGAGAGGCTGCCAGTCCCACTCAGCAGACTTTCACATGTATAAAACTGAGCTGGTTTCTTTGGGGCTATTTATGATGTATAGAGTTAAGGGGGTGAGGGGAGTACTTAGATGACACTGGAACCCAGAAAATGTTAATTTCATTTGAGGGGAATTTTGTTATGATTATTGTTGTGATTACTATTGCTATTATTAGAACAGGAAACTAACTCTTCATGTGGGATAAAGCCTGTTACCATTTTCACACACATCACGGGAAAAAAAGCCAAAAAAACAAAACCCTGCTGTCAAGCAGCCCCAGAGTTGGTGTCATTCACATGGCACAGGTTTTATCCCCTCTCCTGGCCCCAGCTCCCAGGATCACCGAGTGATGTTTCCCCTCGGCACATGCCACTGAAGTGAATAAGATGCTGTTTACGACACTGCTCGAGAAGGGACATGACAGAGCAAGAACATGATGCAGCCGGGTTGTGCAACATCCTCTGGAAAGGGGCTGAGCAGGGCTGGGATCGCTACTGCTCCTCTGGAAAGGGAGGGGCTGGCCAAAAAACTCTGCTGCCAACGCTCAGAGCATCCTCCTCTGAGCAGTGGTTCCGGTTAAGCCAAAACTGAAATGTTAGGAGCAGAGTTTATTCCCTGACTACAAACAGCAACAGGCTTAGATGTTCCCAGTGGCTGCCACACAGCACAGCCTGCCTCAGAAAAGGGATTGTGAGTGCTGTGTTATCAGCTCACCTCTTCATGGCGTACCCATGGCAGAATTCCTTCCCAGTGTGCAAACTGGGTGGCACTTTTGCCAAAGATAATTTCTGTTACTGAAATATCAACATTAAAGAATAGAGCCAGGCAGATATGATAGTCAGTGGTAAATCTCTCAGGAGTCAAAACCCTGAAAAGCAGGTTCCCAGTTAACTGAATAGGTCTTTTTCCACTGAAATTTTGATTATTATTTCAGGGCTGCCAGATATCCCTATTGTTTGTTATTTTAATGCATTTGTGAAGAGGAGCAGAGCCACAGATGAATAGTTCTCAAATTCCAGGGACTTTCTGCATCTTCCTTTTTATCTGGTTTTGGTATGGAATGAAAAAGCTATTAGTCTGCAAAAAAACACAGTTTCAGCAAGAAAATATGTGCAGCTGTGTAAAAAAAAGATTTTACTCCGAGATATCAAAATATTTTCTTTTTATTTTGCTTTATCATTTTAAAGTTATATTTCACTTACACTGTGAAATTTTTAAACCCTTTTGTCTACAAAATATGGAAATTTTCTACCTGAGAACATCAAAATAGATTTTTTTCTTTTTTTTTTTTTGCACTCAAATAAGATGTTTAGACAAAAACACTTTCCCTTCCCTCCTAATCCTTTCCCACTAATAATTTGACAGCTTGGAACAAAGAAGAAATTGTTCAGTGAAAATTATTGCTGGACATTTTGAAGTCTTTTATCTGGATCAGGGACCTGCTGTGTGGGGTGCGAGTGTGAGAGTCTTGTCTTGAAAACAAAGCGACCTGTTCATCAGCTGGTGTTTATACAGAAAATTTTCAACCCAGGGGTCAAAATCAGAAGTACATTAGAGTCAGCATTTGTTTACTGGCAGAAGATCAGTCTGTAAAATAGCGGCTGTGTGGATTTTTAGCAGGTTCAACTATTCTTTTGACTTCTATCCAGACTAATAATGGGTGTTCAGGTTTCCAGCTGAGTGTTCAGTGCTGGAAATACTTTTGCTCCTCAGCAGCACTGCTTTGCCTGCTCTGGCCAGAGAACAGCAGCTCCAAGGCATCTCTCCCAGGAGGAATTCCAGCTCAGGACAACCTCTGTCAACAAACATCAATTTCCAATGGCACAAAATTCATAATCTTCCATTAAAACACCTTGCAACGTGAACGTTCAAATAGGGGAACCAAACCCCCTTTTCACTTTGCAGGTGGCAGGAGTGTTCCCATCACAACCTGCCTAATAAAACCCCCTACCAAGGCTTTTTTGAGGCCCTAAGATTAATATTGATATAATGTCTCTATATTTCTCCTTGGCACCTGTTGAATTGTTGTACTTGCCCATTAGCACTCCATTTAACATCAGAAGTCAGTTAATAAATTCTTCCTTCCTGCATAGGAAATTGACTAAAAGACACAAAATTAGCTTTTAAATTTTAAAGAATTAAGATCTCTACAACTCACTTTTTTCCTTTTATTACATTACCTTGAAAATGAGTGTCAGGCTGCATTCTCAGCACTGTTATAACCTGGAAAGATCCTTTTGCCTTTCAGCCCTCGCCTTTAATGGATGGTGCCATGAACAATGTGCATCTTTTCTCAGCCTTTGCCCTCGGGCAGTTCT
Source organism: Chaetops frenatus (assembly GCA_013400775.1). Lineage (NCBI taxonomy): Eukaryota > Metazoa > Chordata > Aves > Passeriformes > Picathartidae > Chaetops > Chaetops frenatus. The sequence goes on along the minus strand of VZTR01021082.1, from coordinate 538,709 downwards.
CAGGAAAAAGCCCAGCTTGGCCAATTGTCCAGGCCCGAGGCCTGAGAGGTCAAAGAGTTCAGGCTTTTGTGCTGGGATCCTCTTCTTGGATTTCTTTACAGTCTTTGTCTGGTAACAGATAAATAACTGTTGCTTTGGGTTTTTTTCCCTGGCTTCTGCAAACAAATTAGTATCAACCTCCAAAATGGTAACAGAGCAGAGAGGTAAATTTTTACCTTCTTGGATGCTATTTATCATCTTTATTTTCAGATTTAAAAAAATTCAAGGATTCATTACAAACATCAGCTAGCTATTTTTGTATCTTACTATCTAAGTCTTGTTTTGCTTGTAAAATATTCCTGAGAGAAGATTATAAACTGGGGACCCCAAACCGTGCATTCATTGCTATATATGAATTACAGATCTGTTCCTGAGCCCTACCAGGAGATGCCCCATAGCTGCAACAACAACATCAGCCTCAAACTCCAAACAGAGATGAATCAAACTTCAGGCTTGGTGCCCAAGCCACTTCCAAACTTCACAACATATGCCCATTCCAGTTTCCACTACAGAACAGTTATTTCAGAAATATTACTACTGTCAATCACCCTGTCTCTGGTAAGCTATTACATATGGAAACTTGAAAATGCTTTAAAATGCAATTTATATGAAAAGGAAAGTTTAAAAAGTAGATATTCAGTATTTGGGTGGTACACAGAGGCTGAGGAGAGGTTATAAATCCAATGTAACACAGAGTAATATGGACAGATGCACAAAACTACTGGTGGTGGACACCGTTTTTTAGATTTTATTTTTATCTTTTTGTTTTGTTTTGTTTTAAATATCCGCCTGTCTTGCTGATGATGTCTCTTTTATCAAGCAGCCTTTGAGGATACAGGTGGATCCCAATTGTCTCACTCATGGAAAAAACCCTGTTTATCATTTATACTCTGAGCTCATGCTTTCCTTTAGTCCAGCCAAAGGCTTGGGTTAATGCAGGAAGGTCTAGCAAACCCTCTTTACTCCACGGCCTTGTTGTTGAAATCATAGAAGTCCAGAACCAGGGTGCAGAAAGCCGTATTGTATAAACACCCTAATGCATGACACATGACTAAGTGATAAATCCTGACACGTTTACAAAACAAAATGAAAATCTTCATTTGTCTTTAGGAAAGGGAAGTGCTCCCACGTGTTTAGACATCTGCACACTCAACATGTGGCAATTACTGCGCTGAGGAATTGGAGCACTTAACTGCTGCGGCAAATTAAGGCTCTAGTGATCAGTACCTTCTCAACACCACAAACAAAGCAATTGGTGGTTTTAGGGCTATTCAAGTCGAGGGATGCTTCTGAATGGCTTAATCCCATCAATATAGATTTACCTCCAGCCCAAGGAGTATCAGTTGTTTCCGCTTTGTTTCCGTTTCATTTGACTGTACATAACCATCGTATCCTAAAGCAGTTTGTTAGCCCTACTTTTGTATGTTTGCTTAAGTACTGAAATTAAATACACATAATGAAGCCATCTGCAATGAGCAGAATTAATAACTGGCATACCATATTGCTCGGAGATTGTTGACTATACAAACACGTAGTACACACACACACACTGATCTCCCAAGAACTTGGCATTTCCCAAAACTTTACAGTGTTTGTTTGAATGCATCCCAAAATTTGTAGTTCCCATGGGATTCTTATTTATTTAGACTGGAAAACTCACCATTAAGTTTATCTCATAAAACAATCCTTTAGGTTCTCTGTAAAAAGCTGTTTTAAAACAAAAAAAAAAAATTTAAATGCAAAGTAATATAGACATTAAATTATTTGTTTGGGAAAAGGGTCAGATGTGGATTGTGAAATGCAGAGAGTGATGTACTGCAATGATGATTTCTTGTGTATATCTGGATCTATCAGTCCCACATGTTTGATCCATCGAGAGCTGTGCTCTTCAGAGTTGCCAATGTTTGTTTGTGGGCACAATGTTCAGTTGTGATGACCTGGTATTATCTCCCAGGATTTCCTGCAAAAGCAAAGGGAAGCTGAGAAGCAATCAACAGTGGATTGTACCTGTCTTCTATACAAACATGTAGGGATCGGATTATTAATGCCTTCTCAGGCAAACCTATGTTTGTCTTTATTTCACAAGCAATTTTCATATCAGACTGAAAAATCAGAAGGAAAAGCTCTGCTGAGCCAAGGTTAAACTGAATTTAGCCTTTGAACTTTTACCAAGAATGTAAAATTAAGTTCAACTTCACTTTTATGGAGTGGCCTATTTTGACAATTTATGGCATATGTACATGCACACACATGCACATGCAAACACAAATATACTTTCATAATCCAATCAAAGCATCCATTTAAATTACTGTGAATGGATTGAACATTCCCACATTTCCTTATAAACTGAATGTCACAGAGTGATAGTGCTTTGGCTGCAATTGTATTTAATCAAGTTTCTTTTCGGGTTACCAAACACCAGAGGATATGTAGGGTCTTTCAGAATATTTTTAGAGGAGAATAGAAAGGAAAATTGGTCTAAAATTGACATTTATTTATCTTTTTCATGATTACAATTATAGAGGTGAAGGGACAAGTGAAAGTGGGCCATATTATAATAGTAACTCTACAAACAGAATTTGACTTCATGCCCTGAAAAACTCAGAATCTAATAGGAAGTGATAAATAACTTCAATTAAATGTGCCCATTCAGGTCCTTTTTGTGTGTGTGTTTGGTTGATTATTTGAATTCTTCTGAGTCAAAGGGGAGTTGTTCCTCTGTTTGGTTTTTTCCAAGTTAAAAAATAACTTGTGAGAAAGACTACCTGGATTTTCCAAGGGTCTAAAAAACAGACAAACAAACAAACAAAACCCACCATTTTATTCTTGGAGCAAGAAAATCACAAAGTAGAATAGGGAAATATAGGAAAAAGCAAATTTGACCTGAAGTTGTAGAAGTTCTTGTGAGAGATAACAAACAATGCAGAAAATTGCAGCCATGTTTTTGAGTTTTCCTTTCTTCAATCCATCATTTCAGGGTCTTGGTTTCCTTTTGTTGATCTGAACTACCAAACACCCCAGGCGTGCACTGGGCACCTGTTGCATTATCAGATTGGCAGCACCATCTGACTCCATAAGGGGATGTCACTGACACCACTTCTCCCCACAACCAGGAGGAGGTGTGCTGAGATCAGCATCACCCCAGCCAGTCACCCACCCAAAAGGATCCTCAGTATCTTCCCCAGAGAATTCAATATCACTTTTGATGTGCAGGAGAAGCACGAGAAGCACAGCTCTTGACCACAGCAAGTCTGTTGGAACCTACTTTGTGCCAAAGTGATCAGGAAGGATGTTTGTTTCTCACAGCACGAGCCAGATTCTGATATATAATTTTTTAATATACATATGTAGATATATACATACAAGGCTTTGGGGCTGTAACTAACAGCACAGAAATAAATCACTTCTTGTAAATCTACTTAAGCCGTTGGCTGGGGAACAATTTCCTGTTTGTCACCGCTAGCGGTGCTGGCGGGCCTGAGAAAGGCCTCTTTGGGGCTGCTGAATTATTTGTCGTGGCAGGGCTGTGTCACCCCTGGCACACCGGGCTGTTCCTCCTGCAAACATCTGCGCTCCCCTCGCTCCTGCTGCCGCTGGCCTGGCGCGCATTCACGCCGTGCCAAGGAGGCAGCCACGCCACCAGCCCGCCCCACGCACGCTCAAGCAGAGCTCTTAAAGAGCAACCAGGAGGCCTTTGTGCAGGGGCCACAAAGGCTCTTTTTAGCTGCAGCCCTTCTCAGCACAACCAGCTCATTGCTGGTGCTGCAGCCATTGCAGCCTTTCCTCCAGGCGTGGCGGCACCGGGCTGAGCGTGGCCCTGGCGGGGTGCAGAGCCCTGGGACTGACACATCCTGAATCTCCCTGCCCAAGCAAAAGCTCCTGCAGGTCCTGCATCAAGGGAGATGCCTTGCTGGGCCCCTTTCCGTGTACCCAATAGGCCGGGACAGGGAAATCAAGAGGAGTCTCCATGCCCCAGGGCACCCCTTGGCTGGTTCCCATATGGAAGTCCCATGATGATTTTTGTTTTTACAGTAGGAGTAGTAAAACACTTTGCACGGGTTGCCCAGAGAGGTGGTGGATGCCCCATCCCTGGAATCATTCCCAGGTTGAGGGGCTCTCAGCAACCTACTCTAGTAGAAGGTATCCATGCTTATGGCAGGATGTTGGACTAGATGACCTTTAAAGGACCTTTCAACTCAAACTCTTCTATGACTTTATGATTCTGGGATGCCCCATGAAGAGAACTTTGGGATTCCCTCCTCTAAGGAGCACATTTTGGTGGAGCAGATACATTAACAGGTAAAGGACGTCATTGAGACTCATTATTTAGCAAAAGGGCACAATACACAGGATACGCATCCCAACATGAAGAGATTCCTGTCTTTGTCTGAAGTGAAGCATGGTGGGTAAGCCTTTTCCAAAGGAAAAAAATGTAAGAGAGAGAAGATATAAAACCAAACGCCCAAACTAAGAAACACACACACAAAAAAAAATCAGGGCCTTTAATCTTCCTGATACGGGCAGAGTATTGACAGAATTTCCCAGCAGTGGATCCTTCACATACATGTACAGCAGTGAGCAAATTGGGATGCATTTGCAGTACTGTGTGTTCATCATGTCTGCACTTTGGGTCCCCTGCCTCTCTCCTTGCTCTATTTTTCCGTAGGGGAGAGATGGAAAATACCAAAGAGCTTGCCCGGAGCATGGCTACAGGAAAATAAAACCTGCATCTGTAAAAATGTGCTCTGCTTTTTCACCTGAGGGTTGCATGGGCAGGCAAAACAAACACGTGCAAGTTGCACATTCATTACGCTGTGCACAGAGCCACTGCAAGGATGAGCATGAAGTGCAAGACAAACTGGAAATAAGTGCTTGATTTTCACCCATATTTGGGAGTTTCACTGAGTTTAAGTAGCCCAGGTTGATGCGAGTTTTAGCAAAATCACTCATTTATGTAGGAAAAGGGGAGAATTACTTGCATCATCCTTTTGCTTACTCCAGAATAAAACAAAGGTTTAACTCAACTGAGCAGCACTGATTTTAAAGCAATGCGAGGACAATCAGGCCCAATGGGTTTAAAATTTTCTATTAAAATGCTTGCTTGCACTTCCTCAAATGCAGCCTGTTTTGACGCATGGGAATTAACCTCTTTAATGGGGCGTGCTTCCTTCTTGTTGATGTGGGAGCTGGGTATTGATGTGTGGGTAAAGATTATGTTCTTGCTTCCATGGGACTGGAGCTGAGCACAGTCTGGGGGGACTGCTGGGAGCTTTATGGCAAGCAAAGAAATTCCTCAACCACTCTTCACTATATTGAGGAAAACCCAATTAAATCTGACCAGGGACAGCTATAATTTGCTGTCCTGTTCTTTTGATATTATTACTGTGCTATATTTTTTCACTAACTTCCTCCACCTCCTGCCCTCGAGGGTAGCTTGTCTATATATTTCTGTTTTCTACAGTTACACTGTGTCTGGGACATATGCTCACCCCTTCTTCCTGGAATAGCTTTGTATCTTGGACAAACAAAATTTTAAGAAGTAAGAATATAATATAACCTTAACAATTTGCAAGGCTTTGAGGGTGTCAGTTTTCCATACAATTCACTGCAATTTTCCTTCAGTCAAATAGAAGAAAACTACAGGACTTAAGAAGGGTGCTAAAGGTCTTGGTCTTATTTGTGTACATCTGGAATAACTTCTGCAATTTCTCCCATGAAGGATCAGACCTGCCATTTTTTGTAATGATTGAAAACAAATCTGGATAGCCAGACACACATCTTCAGATAAAATCATACATAAACCCTAAAGAAAACTGGAGTGGCAGTTAAATTTTGTATGTGGTCTTTATCTCCATCTTGCCTCATGTTTTTGAACTTGTAGGAAATTGGTGACACTTGGAAGCAGATGTGAGTGAAGTGAATTGGCCTTATTTGCAGTAATATGAAGGAAATGTGTGAAAAAGAGGACTAAAAATCTTCCCTAAGCAATCCTAAAATAAACCACTTGACTCTTTCTGGAAAAAAAAGAATTGAGAGATGCACGACAGATGTTGGCTACAATTTTAGTCACATCACTTAATGCAGCACCAGGATAGAGTCAGAAATTATGAGGACAAGATCAGCAGAAAAGTGTGTAAGGTGGCTCCATTACCAAAATGACCAGGACAATATTTCAGTGAACTTGTTTAATATCACTGTGAATGTCTTGTGGAAAAGTAGGTTTTCATTATTAATCCCAAAGTTTGCTCTGAACCTTGGATTTATTCAACTGCAAAACCAGACTCTGGAAAGGGAGGTCCACCCATAACAACATCAAAAAAGAAAAACATTTTTTTGGGCACCTTCTAAAAATGCAAATAAAAGGCAGGATATGTTTCTATCTCCAGTCTCACATTTTAATTCTTACCTTTTACTTGGCAGTTTTGGCAAAATGGACTTTAACTTGCAGAAAAAATTTGTTTTCTGTTGAGAGATATTTTCAGGTATGTGGATTGATGATGGCACTATAGCTGCTCTGGCACAGTCTCCCCATGGCATTAAGAGCTTTTACTCCACCATGGTAAGGGCAGCCGAGGTATCACACAAAGAGTTTGCTGAAGACCTTCATATGCTCTCTCAGGAAGAAAGCCAAAGGTCCTGTTTGCCTAGAATGGATCAATCAGAAGTTTGTACATCTAGGTTAAAGATATTACCCTGATAACTTTGCCAGACTTTGCATTTCTCATATTAAATAGGACCCGGGGCCCAGAATTTAACTTACCCATTAAAAGATATAAAAAACCAGTAAAGTAATTTTGGGGGAAGAGGGGGAAAAAAAAAAAGAGAAAAAACAACAGCAAGCCAGCGTATTTGATTATCATATCAGTTCAAAATAAAATTGTTTTCTTCCTTTATCTAAGGAAATCTTGATATATTTACAGTTGATGTCACAGTGAAGACTTTTGTTGAGAGCAGCATCGATTTAAAAGAATTCAGCCACGCTAATTCAGGTGATTGGAAGAATAATAAAACATCCTCCCTTAAATATTACCAAGTTCTCATCACATAACCCAGGATTAAGCTGTGTGAATGGGCAACAGGAAAAACCCAGGAGTATCCGATTACAGGAAAGAGCTGGTCTTTATTTATTTAATTTCCCCCCCTTCTCACTATGGAAGGGGAAAAAAAAAAGCCCTTGAAACCGACTCCAAGAACTGCCCCTGCTTGGGAGTTTGAACACAGGAGGAACAAGATAAATTCCTCAAAATTCTAATTGGGGAACAGTTGACTTAATTGGTGGCCATTTGGCAGACAATGGGAAAGGAGCCCTGGCTGGCGCTGATGGCACCCCAGGGGGATATAACCTTGCAACAGGCCAGAAAGCTCTCAGGGACAGATTGTTTCCAGAGGAGAAACCATGAGACCAAGGGTTGGATTAACCCTCCAACTGTCAAGCTTTATTAGGAGTAATCAGGCTAGATATAGCAAGGGTTAAACACAGGAAACTGAACTGGCAATGATGACATATGTCTCTTTAAAAACAAGGAAAGCGAATAGGGGATAGAGAGGGAAGGATTCAGGGAAGAAAATACATCTGAATGTACCACAAAGCAGTTGTTTCTATTTCAGGTGGGGTATCTGCTGGCTCTTGGGTTTTCTTGCTCCACAGTGTCACCTACTCGGAGTTTCTGGGTTTCAAGGTTGTGCTTAATTCCTGGGGGGTTCTTTTGCACAAGTTGGAGTTAGCACTGAAAGCAGTGTTGCTGGTTTTTGAGGGTCTGATCCTTTTCTGTGTGGAGCAGCCAGCACTTAAAGCCAAGAAATGTTCGGATAAGGTACTCAAAAATCTTCTAAAAGTAGCATTTTGTGTCTTATTCCCAGGATGTGCAGAGTCACAGAGAGAGGTTCTGTCTGTTAAAAAAGGAAATTAATCAAAAATTAAATCCTGTCCCAAGATTTTGGGCTTAGCAACTCAGAGGCATCCCAAGCACTTTTAAAAACCTCACTGGGCACTCCTGTTCCTTCAGCTCCCCGAGTCAGAGCCTTTTCAGGTCAGTCCCTTCTGGCTGGGCTCTGGGTCAGATTTTGTGGGTGGAAAGAGCAAAGTGTCACGAGAATATCTGAGGTACCTGAACTCTTTAGCAAACACATCAAGAACATCCCAACAGCTTGGCTCTCATCTTTTTCAATGCATAAAATAGCAGTGTATTTGTAGCACATGTGTACAGCAGAAAAGAAGGAAAGGGGGGTCTGTATATGTGTATATTATTTTCATGATTTAAAATAGAAACAATTAACCTCAGGGTCAGGCATTCCCAGGCAGTTAATGACCACCTGGATTAAAAGCCCTCAGCTTTGCCTCAGGCCCTCAACTCCTGCAGTCAGTCATTAACTGCTGGAGATTCCCCTCCTGTCAAAAATCATTGTTTAATTATAAAGATGGCACTGTACCCAAATTGTCACTCTCTTTTGCCCCTGAATTTTGGAAAAAGTCAGAATTTGAATTCAGATCCAAGCATTGCTGTTCAGGGGCATCTCCATTTAATTATAAACCTATCAGTTAATTACTGGCTATAAATTTCTGACACCCAATTGGTTATTTGACAGCTTGCTCACAAGGCAGCAGAGCCCATATTTTGGTCAGAACAGAGTGTCCATGGCAACCCACTGGCCAGCATGGGGAAAAGGTAATTACTGGAGTTATTTCTCCAGTTTCTCCATCAAAGTCACTGCCAAATCCTGCTCAAAGTAAGCAATGTTGCCCTCCAGTTGGGAAGTTTCTTGCCTACTCATGTCTCTGATTTAAAGATCCTTCATTTCCCTCAAATGTTGCAACAGGTCATTACTTCCAGGGATTTTTCTCACTGATCTGAGCAGATTCAGGATGCCAAGGGAAGAAAGGGATCGTTCTCCAGTCCCTTCTCCCACCATACCTGGTCAGAAGACACTGCTCTGCAGCAAAGTCAACAGCCTAATTAACCTTTTTCTCCACTGAGTATTTAAGAAAAGACCAAAATAAAGAAGACAAAACTAAAAATAAAATAGTAAGAAGTACCTGGGCACATGAGGTATTTCACCTGTGTTGGAAACCAAGAGAGGAAAAGCTGGCTGAAAACCACTGCAGAGGGTTGACCTTTACAATGGAAGGTTGCAGAAATCCAATTTGATCTGTAGTCACCTGTCTGCCTCTGCCCCTTTCCTGAAATGTCAATCTTGTGGGGAAATTTGGTTATATAAAAAAAAGAAAGATCCTTGTAGGCAAAAAAAAAAAAAAAAAAAAAGGGAAACTGCTCTTAAATATAGTCCTTTCAATTCATATTCATTTCCAGCTTGTGCAGCAAAGCAGGCCACAAGTCTTCTCCATCTAGGAATTTTGAATAGAAGTTGCTCTCATGGATGTAGTCAGCAACTGAGTAGTTCAGTGGAGGTTTTTAATTTAGGACTAAGACAGAAATTACCAGTAACAGATGCAATGCAGCGTGCAACACAGAATTTAAAGGGGGAAAAATGTGTGAATAGCACCGGATATCATTTGGAAAAAAAAAGCAAATAGTGTGTTTGATTCTCACTCTATTTCAGCAGTGTAATTGAGCAGACATATGCTCATAGAGGGACTGGGTACCAAAATAGTACCTCAGCATTCTGCAAGCACCAGAGGCTGAAACCCAAACCCACAAGCTGGGAAACCCTGTCCTAACGAGGACTGAGTTATCCTGAAAATCCCCCAGGGGCTCCACTGAGCCTTATCCTGAGCCAGGGGGGACCCCAATGCCCAGTCTCTGCCCTGGTTGTTGCACTGCTCTGAACAAAGGCAGAAAAGATTAATACAACAGGAACAGGACTGGGGGCACTGGATCCTGGGAGGATCGAGGCATCTCTTTGCTGCCCTGACTCAGGTTATCTCACCATACACCTATTCTTTGCCTTTCTAATTATTATTTAACTAATCAGCAAATTATTTGATCAGAAGAGTTTTGAATTAACCTCCTGAGGGGCCTGAATTTCCCCAGGGCTTTACCCAAGTGCCAAAACCTGGCTGAAACCTTCAGCAGCCAGCAGATAAAGCAGATCTAAAAACCCCAGGATCTCACCCAGACTGATGTATTGTCTTTGTTTTCCTCTTCCCTGACAGTCCAAGCAGAGTGGGGTCCCTGAGACTCAGTCCTTACAATTTGCATTCTCCATGTACAATCCTGCCTGGCATTTCGCATCTAATAACTGTGCCTTTTGTTTATCTATAATCCACCCCTGTCACTGTATACCTGTAGTGCACCTTTATCTCTAGGCCTCCTATCTCCTGTACAGAGACCATTCAGCCCTGGGGCTTGTCAGTTTTATGATTCATGGGTATATTCTACCTAAGATCCTACAAAGAAGGTCTTGAAGTAATTTAAAAGTAAAAAAAAAGGAAAGAAAACAGGTATTTCAGATGGCATGCTGTGTGAAAGAAATCCCTTATTGACTAGTCTAATCTTGTATAATGTAATCTAATAATAAAGCCTGTTCCCAGAGGTACTGCTCAATAGTTGTTATAGTGTTAAAACATGTTTTATGCTGTGTTCTGAAACATATTAAGTGTAACAAAATTGTCCAGCTACTTCTTACATACCAGCTACTAAATATGGCATGAATGCTGTCAATAAAGTAAGCAGTTACTATATTTTAGATTTCTCCGAGGCATAGGATTCAGTTATACTTTCAGTAATCAATTAATTGGCTGCTCATTACTGGCCTAGATTGCTTGCAGCCTTCCTGGCTGTGCTCCCTCTCTGTGCTGGGTGTGGGACTGCTCAGGGCATCCCACCCTGTGTGCTGGAGCCTTGGTTCCAGGGGGTGCCAGGGGGCTGCCTGCTCCTATAGGTGCACATTGCACCTTCTGAGCTGGGAACCACCTCACAGCAGGGCTGGGTAGAAAACACCCTGGGCAACTGTGAAAGGCAGTGCTGGGAGGGTTGAGTGCACGGATTTCCCATAACATGTTGGATAATGTTGAATAGGAGGTTCGGTGCTTCAGGTTCATCTCATCCTCAACTTTTGGAGCAGCTTCGGCCTCCAGCTTCATACCAGGCTCTTGTCTTGGACCTAACAACGTGCAAATCTCCTGCTGGTGACTACCTCCAAAAAAAAGATGAAGGAAAACTCTGTTCCCAACTCAAACTCTTGTCATGCTGAAGGGCACAGAGATGCCACTCAAAGAATTGTCTGGCCAAAGGAATATCCAGCTGCAGAGCTGGGGTGCACTGCTGGGATGGGAACAGTACACAGCTGGAAAAAGAGCAGAAACTTCCTCAGCTGAGCTCGGTGCCCCTGGAAATGGCTGTGAAAGAGCAGATCCCCTCCTAAAAGGTACCAAACAAGAGCAAAACAACAGCGCTGCCCTGCACAAGGAGGGGACATTGCACCTTCCCTGCACCCCAGCCCAGGCAGAAATTTCCAAGCAAACTCAATAACAAAAGGATCTCTCTCTCTGAGATGCTTTTCAAATCCAAACCCCATCCTCTCTCTCACTACATGAATTTTCTTTGAACAGCTGCTGTTTTTTTCAGTGTAGTCATAGATTAGAAATTATACGTCTGGGGTCTCTTCCGATTATTTTTTATTGGGCGTGTGAATCACACAGAGCTGTTTCTGTTCCTTGATTAACTGAGTGCGACTCTTAGAACCAAGTTTTTAATAATAAATGTTGTATTTACAAATTCACAATTTGCAAATACTCTCCAGGCTTCTTTAAATTGCTGTTTTCATGGAAAATTCTCTTGGCAAACTGACTTGTATAAGTTTGGTTTGATTTGTAGAAAGCAGACACAAAATGGGAGTGAAAGCAAGAGAAGATAATGCTGTTGGCTTTTTCCTCCCTTGAATGTAAATTCTTGGAAAATTTGTTATTAGTCCAGTTGTAAGTGTAAGGAAGATTCAAAAATAATTTTATTGTTTACATATAAAATGACAAATTAAATCTAATCTATATGGGCAACAGCAAAACCACTGACACTAATATTATACTACTGATAGGCTTTAATAGCAATAATTAGTACAAATATTATTAGCAATTTAGCTGACTGATCTTTATGTATATATGTATATATATATAGTACACACTCCAGAAATTAACAAAACAGAGACCAGAATTACATACTGACATCCATATTTTCATGTAATCAGCACACCAGTAGGCATGGACTCTATGTGAAAAGGCATAAATGATTTCCTGAAAATTATGCCAGCATTTGTTTTGAAGTGCCAAGATATGTATTGTTCCTTCCAGACCTGAATAGAAAAGTACAGTCCAGGAAAAAATATGAATAATTGAAAGAGATTTTCAGTGTATTTCATCTATGCTGTTGCTATTAGCATAAGAGAAACATTGCCTTAAAATAGGTGATCTATCATGACACAATTAGCAATTATTTATCACAGTAACAATCCAAATTGTGAAAGTAATATGCTTCATTGTATATTTAAATTAAATACAGGCAGTCCGTGTAAAGTAGAAATCAATCAATATATTGTAATTAATATAATCATATCTCTCTAGAGGTCTAGCAGGTGTGTTAGACACAGACACAGATAAATATTGTGCAGCTTCTTAATACAACAGGACATTCATGTGGTAGGAGAGCCTGAAATACAGACAGTAAATACAGATATATTAAGCAATATTAAGCATAGGTACATCATTATGGCCCATGAAATCTTTAGCCTTTATGTAGCCCCTGCATCTTTTCAGAATACAGTAGAATTATCTCTCTAGGAAACATTACGTGTTGACATCCAATTGGTGTTTAACAATAAAACAATTGCCTTATTAAATCTAAATTAAATCCTGCTCAAGATAAATTTAATTTCAAGTGTGGCTTAAATGGCTCACGAGAGTGATGAATACCCAGAATGAAGCAACCCCAAATCATTTGTATTGCCTTACTTTTCAGCCAGATAACTGTTTATTATTTTTTTGCATTGTTATTTTAATTTACTGATATCCTTCCTGCTTGCATGGAGCCGTTTGAACAACCAGAACTACAGAGCTGTCAAATGTTTTCTAATTCTAACCTGGAGCTGCTAACATTGCTCAGAAACTTTTGCAAGCAGACAGAGTCATTAACATCATTTGACCATTTCATTTCAGGATTCATTTTACACAGCTGGAGCTGAGCTGTTCTGTGAATAAGACAAGCCTATAATTGACAAAACACAGGACCAACCCCAAGCCAGAAAAAAGAAAAAAAAGAAATAATATGTTGCATCAGCTAAAGGTGCTCATACTTCTGGAATTTCTTGCAACAGAATTTGTTTTCTATGTGTTATTGTGGATTGGTTTGTTTTTTTTTTCTATAAAACAATGGCTTCAAAAAACTTCATCCAGTGTATAATTTAAATAATATCAAACAATAATCTCTAATTGATGCAAGCTCCCTGGGCACAGTTGCCATTATAATATCCTTCTGTATTCTTCTAAAAAACTAACTTTTCCTTCTTGAGCAGAAAATTAGAAGGGTATGGTCTGCATTTTATATTCCAGTGAATGGAACCCCTCAGCAGTCCAATTCCCTGAAAAATTTCCACATTGATTTGTAACCTTTGGGGGAAAAATTCTTAATTCTCCATGGTTTCTGATCACTTAGGCTTTTCTGGGCTTGGGTAACACAGCATGCCACATGTTTTCCTAACAAATTGCATTCGGACACTTTCCGACACTTTCATTATTTTAACTCAGGTAATAATTAGTCACTGTCAGAGCTAAGACTTAGGTTGTGCAAATCAGAATAAATTTACCTCGCTGTAGCAGCAGTCACAAATGAAGCAATAAATTAGAAATAGCAAATTGTTACGGACTTAAGAGATCACAACTCAGAATCGCTACCTGAAATCCAGGAAATGTTACAGCCTTGCCAAGATTTCCTTGAGAGCTTAATTTTTCCAGATAACTTCATGTTTCGAGAATGTTATTGCAAAAAGCCCTGGAGATATTATACTCATGACATTCCCTAAGAAAACATGGCAGGACTTTGCTATTTCAAAAAAAAAAAAAAAAAAAAAAAAAAGAAAAGAAAAAAAAAAATGAAATGACCGAAGACTGTTTCTTATTAGTATGAAACGCATGTCTTTTGAAGGTCTTCAGGGTTCAGAGTCTCTCCCCCTCCACAGCTTCCCTCTCCCTTATCCTTACAGTTTGTATAGATTAAATGCATAGTGCAACCCCATGGGTTCTCTGTTGTAAAGCTATGTCTAATATGAGGCCACTAGACACTGTCACATAAAATCCATTAAAGTCCATCAGATGCACTGTCTTGGTAACATTCAGCTCATTGTCATTGGGCTGCTGCAATGAAGCATAGAGTGCCTGCTTTGAAACTTGATTAAAACAATTCATTAAAAGTAAGGCAACTAATCAGAACACAAGGGTTGTCTTCATGGGACTTGAAAAGTTCATTAGTGCCCCCACTATGAAAACCAGGAGTGGGGAAAAGAAAGAGGCAGGAAAGAAAGAGAGAGGGGTCCTCCTCCTCCTCCCCTCCTCTCTGAGCTGTTATCTAGGGGCTGGGAGCCAGTATCCTTCCCCAGTGCTTTAATTGGCTTGATCTGATCCTCCAGCATCATCCCAAAGCCTCTCTTTGAAATTGTTGGTCATTACAGTTTGATATCTCTTTTTTCCGTTTTCTTAAATAACTATAAAAAAGCCATTCCTAGCAGAGTTATTCCCAATTTCACCTCTCACCAAACCCAGAGATTTCATTATACAAATACCCTTCTGTATGAAAGCCCAAGAAACAGTCTCTCAGTCTCTTTTACAGTGAACACTCAGCTTTTTTTCATTCAAGATCTCCTCCAATTTAATTTTAACCCCCCAAAATAAAATCATTTAAATTTGAACATTGTTTTGAATTTGTCAAAACAAAGCCATTTCTAGAAACCAGAATTTAGGCTTTTGGATTGCCAAAAAATATTTAAATTTGTCGTTTCTTTACGAATTTTTTTAAGATCCCTTGAAAATAAGAAAAAAAAATACCCTCATGCAAATGAAATCTATTTGGGAAGGCTGCTTTCTAGCATCCTCACATAGTGTTTGAAGATGGAAGGGGCTGCTGCAGGTCTGGCACATGGTGTCAGCTGTTTGCAGGGGTGCATCAGTTCCTAATCTGAACAGGTAAATAGCAGTAAATTCACAGAGGCTATTTCAGTGGTGTTAATGCTCTTGTGAATAGTAACAGTGGAGCACCACTGCAGACACCCTTCAGGAGGGCCGTGATTTACGGGGTGTGGGAAAGGTCTATTCTCTTTGTTCAATATAGACCATAAACAAAATTCGTCCAAATGACTGTTATGAAAAGTAGCTCCACAATATTGCATGAATCTTCCCACATCCTACGCCTTATCTAAAGTTTATGCCTGGAAGATGGACTACTTGTGTTGCAGGAACTCTATAGATTATCTCCATTACCGATTAAAGAGAGTGTCTTTTCCAGTGCCTCCTGCCTACCCATTTGTTACCTCCTTAAATGAGTGAAGGGTCTTTTGATTAAAGGGTTCTTTGCTCAGGAAACCACCGTATTTGCAAACACAAATGCATATATACACTCTAATGAATAATGAAGGTTATTTATTGCTTGTGCTTGAAATAATGGTTGATTTTGGAGTGCCTTTCATAAAACCCACATCAGAAAGTGTGTTATGTCCTGACATTTTCATTGCAGTTCAAGTAAAACAGTCCTCGGAAATTGTCTTGCTACCAAATTGCAATCATAAAGGCATGGCTTCAGACTCTGAGAATCACTTCAGATTGTGAACTTCTGGATAATATATAACATAAAGAGTTTAATTGAATCAGCCAGTTGGGTTTTTGCCCAGAAAAGTAGAAATTTAAATGCTGATGCAGCTTTAGCTTCCAATGACACCAGTCAGCACTCCTTAGATTGGATTGTAAATAATCTTATTTGAGGATATGCAGTATGATGGGGATATACTTGTCTGTAAACTTGCTAGCAAAAGTAATTAAATAATTCCATTGTGTACTAAGACATATGAAAAATCACTGACCNAAAAAAAAAAAAAAAAAGAAAAAGAAAATCAGAACACAGGAGCATTGAAATCTGTTTCTGCCCCATGTTTGAAGACTTTTGTGGCAAATGCCTTTCAGCCCACTTGGATGGTGATGTGAATCCTCCATCTGAATGCACGCTTTGTTCACATCCCAGTGTTTCAAAGTTCACCTGGATTAGTGTCCTGAACATCTCAGTAAGTCAGATTTTTCAGTCTTCAGCTATAGCTGACAGAAACAGAAAAACAAATACAAATAAGTCTCCCAGTTGATCCAACATTAAACATTGCATTAAATTGAAGGGGAAAAAAAATAGAAAAAGGAATGTGGTCAGTGTTTTTTACTGAAAATAATAATTAGCCCCAGCTCACAAATGTCTCAAAATTTTTTATTTTCCAGAAGTTTCACACTTGCTTAATGAGAAATGCTAACAGTGAAAAATGGAACGATTATAAGCTGCACATTTAAACACTTGCAACACCTTTAATATTTCCTTTGCTTTTTTTTTCCCAGAGACAATGTGAAAATGAAAATGAACCATTGAAAACATGAAGTGTAAATAGAAGAAAGTGAAGCAAAAGTTCAAAAAAGTGAAAGCATTTGTTCTGTTTAAAAAGCATAAGGCTGCACAGTTTCAGTGTTGTGGGGCTTTTATAATTTAAAATATAATTTTCCCTTTAAGAGTTCTCTGATCTTCAGTGAGTTGCAGCTATTGAATGCAAGAGGCACCTGAGCTGAAGAAGAGGAAAAACTCTTGCTTTAGTCAGTTTAGTTAGGACAGGAGATGATTGTCCTTTACTGTGGCTGTTTGTACTGTACTGTAGCTGTAGGGAAGGTGAAGGATTTGTATGAAATATGAATTAAGAATTCACATTTCAGATGTTTTTGCATCTCTGCCCAAACTCCTAACTTAATGCTACAGCTTCTGTCACCCGTTCTGCTTCATGCTGGGCCATCATTAGTCCATGCAACATCAGTCACATGTGCCAGACTGGATCACTCATTTAGCTCCACTGGATCTCTAAGAAGAGAATTCTATAAAACCTCAGGCATTTCATAAAATTATGCACAGCCCCTCTAAGACACTGAATCTCTACCCTCCAGCATCAGTACTTTCCTGCCAAGATTGTTGTTTGCAGAAAAGTATTGACATCAGAGACTGTTGATTTGTAATTTCAAAGATCATGATTCCCATAGAAGTACAATAGTGGCAATTTTATGGATCTAGTCAAATTCCAGTTGGAGCCATCTTCCCT
This sequence comes from Chaetops frenatus, assembly GCA_013400775.1. Classification (NCBI taxonomy): domain Eukaryota; kingdom Metazoa; phylum Chordata; class Aves; order Passeriformes; family Picathartidae; genus Chaetops; species Chaetops frenatus. The sequence goes on along the minus strand of VZTR01021082.1, from coordinate 521,399 downwards.
TCCTGGCACAGTTAACCACAGTTGCTGTTACAAAACAAAAACTTCATTCTACTTGGAAAATGGCTCTCTGTTGTAATAGCCAAGAATATGTGTCCTTGGGAGCAACCATTCTCTATCCCTTATCTTTATTTTCATTAAAAAAAATAACAAAATAGCTGTTTGTCCCTACTCAAACTTTTTGTTTCTGCAAACTGAATGCAGAGCTCTCAAGACATCTCATCAGGCTTCATTTTCTAATACCTTTGTTTTATTTCCCTGCACAGTCTTTTTGTTTCTTTTCCCTTGGCCTGTTTTTTTCATGACGATTATCACAATGCCTACAAGGAAATCATCTGTAGGTGGTGCAAACCTCACTGCACTTGTTTCATCCCACTGTAGACATGACCAACTGTGTCTTTTGCCAGAAACACTCAAGATGTCTCCAAAACCTTATACTTGCTAAGTTAGATATATATGCATCTCTTTTTTCCTTTTTTTTTTTTGTTTTGTTTTGTTTTGTTTTGTTTTGTTTTGTTTTTTTCCTTTTTTCTCCTAAACATCATCTCATCAAGAGCATCTGAGGGCTAAAAAATGTGATACAACGTGGTTAGGTCACCTTGGTCACTGCACAAGGTAAAAGCTGCCTGGCCAAGGCAGTCTTGCTGCATTGTGGTCCAGATGCAAGAAAGGGCCAGAGGCTTGGGGGGAAATTGTACTGATTCTACACTTCTTTTTGGTGCACAATTAGGAGTATCTTCATCTGCCTCTGCAATGCAACATTGACCCTCATTCTGCCACAGGTTTGCATCGCACGTAGCTCAGCGAGGACAGAGAGCCAGCAGCCCTCTTTCTCCCTAAAACTTATTAGCCACCAGACCTACTTCAGCTCCAAAAAATGTCAATATGTATCCAAAATCAACTTTGCAGATGGATTTTGCTTCCATTAAATTCCACGGTGGAAAAAAAAAAAGCCATATATAGGGTTTAATTTAATTGTGGGCATACAGTGCTTGCAAAAAAACAAATAGCTTCATATTTGGATTTATGGAATTATTTTACTGAAAGAGAATTACGTTACATATTTAAATCCCTGATGGCTACTAATGTTTTATTAAATACAGTGTAAATCCAGCTGCAACCATGCAATAAAACCTCGAAGGGGGAAAAAAAAGAATGTTTTATATTTGATTTCTGCGTGCAACAACTTGGTCTCCTGAATACTGCCCATATGCCACTGTGCTCTCCTTGACATTGATCTTTAATGGGGGCTCAGTGTGCTGAACTTCAGCTTCAAAGTACAGAAGGAACATGATAAGATTATGCACCACCTCCAGAATTTCACATATCAAATCCACTCACAAGACAAAACCTTGTGCCAAGCTGTTGTACAAAAGTATTTAATGTTGGATAATAAAATACACAGAAATTCAGTCTGTACGAAGAGAAGTTTCATTTCATTACAGAACTTCAGGAAACAATGGTGTGACTCTGTGGACAGTCACCCACAGTAATTAGCTGGAGAGTAAACCCATTTGTTTTCTGCACTTTTTTCATCAGGACATGCATTTTCACTCTCATGTGCCCAGGGCTTGAAAGGTTTACATTACATAAAATTAGGACTATATAAACTATGAGCTTCATCTGTTTTCTAATATGATTGCCCCTTCCCTTCAGCAGAGTAGCCTAATTGATAGCCTCCATCGTATGCAATGCACGTCAATAAATACTGAACATGAATGTGAATCAATATTGTGTTAGTACTGGGATTAAGCAAGCTATTTTCTCTCCTTTTTTTTTTTTCCCTTTTTCCAGAAGAGATGAATTTAAGTAAATAAAATGACTGTTTGTCTGAAATTCAGCCTGGGGGATTTAGTTTTGCATTTCCCTGTAGGAGCACAACATCAGCAGTCAACCTGGTCCCTGGTTCTCTGGTCCAATGTGGACAATTGAAGCAAATACCTCAGAGGAGCACTGGGAAGGACAGCTCTTTTTCCTTTTTCTCTGGAAGAACAAGTGCAGTTTTAGAGGCAAAGAGATTTGACTTCTGATATCTTCTCTTTTTTTTCCCTGTCTTTTTCAAGCCACAAATTAGAGGACAATTTATGAGAGCCCAGCCAAAAATTTATAGGCCCAATATTGACTGCTCTTGACCCTGTGTGCTATTTTGCAGTCTAAACAATGCCAAATCTCTGAGAAGACCCAACGCCATGCCAAAATCCATAGACACCTGATATATATTGCACAAATTTTTAAAGCATGGTAAAAGCACAACACAGTGATAAATGAGCACAATATTTTAGATCAGTCCTTGCCAATGCAGAGCACAGAGTGTGGAAGACTCAAAGGTTTCGGGAAATGAGGACTGGAAAAGGAGCTTTATAACACTGGGACACGTGAGCTGTTAGATCAAAGTTCGGATCTAAGCCCAGAACCACAAGAGATTAAAAAAATCTCTGGGAGAGTCATTGCACATAAAAGCTCAAATGCTTCATGTGTGGAAGAGCCTTCTTGCTAAAGTGCTTGACATTGCTCTCCATGTCCTCAGGGGAATTGCCTCTGATTTCCAAGGGGTCAGAACTCATTATCCCAATGGTGGCAAGTTGGAACAAAAGCCCCTTGCATCCCCTGCCCCCTTCATAGGCCCTGCTAAGTCCTTCTTGCACTTATCACCTGCTTTGAGACAGAGGGCAATTGGGTTTGGGTTTGGTTTTCCAAAAGCACCCAAGTGAAATTAAGTACATCTTAGATATTTAGCAGACATGTGAATTTAAAGTAATTTTTTCTTTTCCAGAAACATTAAACTATGCAATCATCTCCAAAGATCTGGTCCTCAAAAGGGCTCAGCACTGGCGTAAATACAAAGGTTAATGGATCAATTTTCTGAAGACTCTAAGGCAGTGGCAATTTTTGTCTTTCTGAGAGATAACTTTTGGATTTAATCTGTTGATCATCAGCATATTTAGTTAGGAGGTAGAAACACTTCAATATAAATCCTTTTTATCGCAATTTTTTTACAGAAGTGCAGTCTCTGCCACATCTGAAATAACTGCCCTAACCACAGGTCTTGGTAAAGAAAAAAAATCAGTATTGTCTTTATAATTATTATTTTATCCAGGAAGTTTTTTTAGAGGAGAAGTTGGGATACGAATCCCCCATTTTACTGTCCTGATTACATGGCTACAGAATCATTCCCCTACTTGTTTCAGTTGAGGGTTTTTCATTGCAGAGAAATGAAATAATTTGCACTTATTCCTAACTAAATGTATGGGGATTTCTATACCAAAAGTTAGAAAAAACTTCTTTATTATATTTATCTGAATATCTCTATGCCCATTTACACATGCAAATCTGCATTTGCTAAGACTGTATATTGTGTATGCACAAAAGCATTGTACACATCAGGTAAAAAATCATTGCAGCAACCTCTTAAAAATGTGCTGCATTTCCTGCAACTGAATTTATTTACCTTAACACACTGAAAGGTAAAAATACCATATTTTAAAGATGTATTTTGCAGATTATTTTTTCAGCAGCAGCAAACCATTTCTGCACAACTACTCACAGTAGATGAATTATCGTTTTCTTACCTTGAATCTACAACAGTTAATTTAATCGGTGACTTGTGGAGAATGTATGGCTAAATCAAGCCTTCACTTGAGGGCTCAGCTTAGTTTTCTGTGGCATCTTGTGTCACAATATGTCACATCAGTGTGGCTGCATGTGTGGATGGGTTACTCTTAAAGAAGGCATCAGTCTTAAATGGGTTTTTTTCTGAAAAGCCAAGAAACCAACCAAACAAAAAATGTTAATGAACTGGATCTCCATGTGTCAATCTGTTCTAATAGTTAATTACTGTACCGGTAGAGGAGTTTGGGAAGAAAAGAGGATGCAAGTCTGAACTGCACAATCATTTCACATGGATCTTTCGAATTCCAATCTGTGCTGCCAGGGTCTCTTAATCTGGAGTACCGTCCTAAAGTACCTGGTACATTAACAAGATCACAAATTCCAA